>CM034534.1:54619880-54828194 GCA_020002185.1 Paraescarpia echinospica | reverse complement strand
CATATTGAACATAACTAGGGATAATGTCATTGTTTTTCATTTTACAGGTTAATGAAGTGGAGCTCAGCATGAATCTGCCACAGAATAACATGTATAGGGACGTACATGGTGGTATGCACCAACTACCCAAATTTACACTGGGGAGTCTAGAGGAATACTTATCCCAGTACGGAAAGAAGCTGGAGGAAAAGAGCAAGTCTCTATACAAAGAAAGGTGAGTTATCTTAACATTAAACTAAAATGATTGTAGGATTAAAGGTAAAAGCGAATAACCATATGAGCTTTGTAGTTTGTACGTCCCTGTCAAATATGATACTGCCTTGATGAAATAATAGTTTTCTTTGTCAATAGATA
The DNA here is from genome assembly GCA_020002185.1 of Paraescarpia echinospica. Lineage (NCBI taxonomy): Eukaryota > Metazoa > Annelida > Polychaeta > Sabellida > Siboglinidae > Paraescarpia > Paraescarpia echinospica. Next base: position 54,827,840 of record CM034534.1, on the reverse strand, counting down.
CCAGCAGGCTTATTTGTAAGAGGTTTGGCAAATTTACATAAGCTAAATGTAAGAACAAACATTCGAAACCTAACAATAAATTATTCAGGACTAGTATTCTGGAATACCCTGCCTCATAAACTGAGAATACTCCTGACCACTAACCAGTTTAAAAGAAACCTAACAGTTCCTTACTCGTGAATTACTATTGATATTACATAATATATGTGTCTGGGTAAATATATATATATAGGTGAAGCACAATACTGGGCCAAAAAAGAGGACTGGACTTCAAAAACAAGTGCAAAAAACAAAGTCTTAGATGGTAACCATGATACATCTACACCTAAAATTAAAGAAGATAAGATATCTTTACTCACCGTTATGTGGCGCAATGCCAAGTGAAGTTGATGATCTAAACTATGAGAACGTGAAACCCTTCAGAAATCAAAATTTGCTTGACTGATGTATGCTAGTACCTCATCAGAATCCAACCAAGACTTTTAAAATGTTAAGAATGATCAGAGCACTCTGGACGTGAAATGGTGGACACTGTAACTTACGTTATCCACCACATTGTCCACAACCACAATTTTTTTCAAACAACAATAAACAGGCAGGATGCGATTTTTGTGTCTCTTCTTTCTTCATGGGCCTAAGATACAGCACAAATGTTATCAACAGGAACTAACCGCAAAGAAGCTGGTTATGAATTTGGCCCAGTATTGTGCGACTCTACAATTTTATATATATTGTACATTGTTTTCTTCAGGTTATTGCGGTATATGCGTACCACCACAGACAACACACAAGGAAAGTGGTTTGTGTCAGCTGTTATGTGGGCAGAGATGAGGAAGTCTACCTCTTATAAAGTAGATGTGTCCATGAACAATGATGCGGTGGTGTAAGAAGCACAATGTGAATGTGATGCTGGGCAGGGCCCTACAGCTCACTGCAAGCATGTTACAGCAGTTCTGTTCGGCCTGACACTACTGTCAGACAGGAACTATCTTGACAGAAGTGACATGTACACAGGTAAGACGTTTAAAAAAAAACTTATTTTCTGCATTCAATGTACTATGTACAAATATTGGGGCAACTGTCAATGCACACAAAAATGGCATTTAGTTTATCCCAATTTTATACAAAAAAGCTGGGTAGTTTCAAGAATGTGACACGCTCTTGTCAACATATCAGCAACAATAAATAAATGAACGGGTTAAAATGCATATAAAATTCATAAATGTACACTTTGACTTGACCTGCAGGTCCTCCAGACATTCCATCATGCTATATCTTTTAAAGGAACTCCTATCAAGTCCAGGAGATTACATGCAATTCATGGGAAGGACAATGCGGACCTTATATATGATCCTTGATCAGAGCAACTGCAGAACAACGACTCTATTCCAGACAGGTTCACTCTATTTGACGAAACAAATCTTATACAGCTTGTATTCCTTTTACAGACCAATTGAAAAATAGTTACTTGTCAAAACATGGGCATTAGTGCAGTCTCTGGCTTTATGTATAAAGCAAATAATACAATGTTGCTTATATCTCTACATATTTCAGGAAAGTCAACCAATGCCAGTGATGCAGCTGTTCCCTCCTGCCAATCCACATGCCCTTGCCAACGACCACAACTACTTGAAGTTAACTCCACAAGATCAGTACTTGAAAGATGAAATGGTTAGTTATTTTCATGCTTTTCAATTCAACATACATCTGTATTTACACAATGTGCTCCATTGAAACAATGCACATGGTTACAATAGAGCGCAGTGGCTCAATGACTAGAACGTTGGAATCTCAATCAAGAGAACCCAGGTTCGAATTCCGTGCTGCTGTGTTGAACCTTGGGCAAGTTCGTTCACTCTACGTTGCTCCAGTTCACTCATCCGTATGAATGAGTACCTGACTATAGACAGTGGTGGATATTTGTGTACGAATAGTCTTTGTGCATTAATTGCCGCATGGCTGAATGCTTCCCAGAGAAGTTGAGATGGTGCTCGATCGAACAAGTCTGCTAGGGAGTAAAATGTAAAGCGCTTTGAGCAATCATAAGGACTGGATACTACGTTATTATATAATAGATTACTTGTTATAAACATTGCATCGGCACAGCACAGAGTCCAACTTTCAAACCATTGTGCAATGCAGCTCTGAGCATTTCATTTGAAGCTAAAATAAAACAAAGTTAAAACGTGAAACTAAAAGGCGGTTTGTTGTATTACAATTAATATCAGACTAACTGGTGACAATACAACTATATAGCTTAAAGTTGCAATATCAGTTCGATTTTTATGCTCCCCGCTTTTCTGACTAATTTCTTGAAAAAGCAAAGCTATCAAGTACCCACTATAATATCCTAGTTCAATGGTGCACTTGTGCTACTTCGTTTTGCTGAAATTAATAAACAAACTGCGAACTATTTCGAATTTGGTTTCGAGTCGAAGGAGTCGAAACTAGTAACATTTACTTGAACTAGGACATGCATCTGGAAGTGGAAACTTCATCAGACAGTCACCATATGATATCCGCTAGTCTAGAGCCTAGAGGCTTGAGGTTCAGTCAGAGAGTGGCAACGTCAACGAGCATAATATTTGATATGTATTGTACTTGGTTACGCACGATCTTGTTAATAAGCTATGTTATTCCGACAATACATATAGAGAGTAGATGACGTGAAGGTGCAAAATTACAAGAAACATTGCTTTGGCAGCAGGCCTCTGTTGATCGTGCGAGTAACTTAGTCAGGGAGCATCCGTAATTTCATGCAACAGAACGTCAAACACGGGAGTATTATATTGGTGATCGTAATTATTAAAACATTGTTTTGTGACTCATATTTTGATACTATTACTGCAGAATATTGTTGATTTGCATTGTATTTTATGCAAAATAATAAAGATTTTTATATGAAAACCATGATGATGATTTTATTCAATATATAAATGTAAATGTGTAAACACATAAAATCTAAATACAGCTAGAGTATATATATATATATATATATATATATATATAAGGATTACATAAGAAAATGCAAGCACTTGTTTCCATTGTGGACCTTGATGCCTGGCTAGTGTATGTAATGCATTACTTGGTATCCTGTGATACCTTTCAACTGACAAATGCCGGCTATTCTTATGTATTTACCAATATATGTATATATTCTCACCACAGCATTATATAAATACATAATACATCACTTGAATTATGATATTGCTAGAGGCCACAATGCAACCCATGAATGAGACTGAGAGGAGTCAGAGGAGGGGCTAGAGGCGGTCACCCGAGCCAGGCAGACACAGTCTGCGGCAGGCCCACATTTGATCAATCCAGGTAATTTCAAATTTATAATAATCAACCACGTATAAGTTACCAACAAATTTTAATTTGCACATTTAAATATAAATTTGTTTTCATACACATTTTAATATTGACTTCTGTACTTGTGTATTATACCCACTTGTGTATATATACAGTGTATCAACAAAGACATATTAATACACCTTTAAAAAGTATTTAGCTTAGTATTTAGCGATGACTCTGAAATAAATTTATAAAATAAATTATTCATTCTTGAAGGTAGACATACATATTATGAACCTTTGAATACTTGACGAGGAAAATACACTGTTAGCATCACAATAACACCTCATTTTTTTATTTCCAACATTCACCTTGACCATTAAACCTCAGGCTTAAAATGTCAAACATGAATATGTGTATTAGTTATACATGGCAGACATTTACATGAATTTATATACTGAAAAAAAAATATATATATAAATGCACTTTACTGATGGTTTACAGATTAACATAATTCAAATCAGTCTATAACATTGACTAAGATCAAGCATCACTGTAAAGAAATTGAACAATTTAAAATTGATGTAATGACAATGAATACCTAGTAAAGAAAAAAAGTTTGAAATTTTCACCGTTTTGAAAAAAAGCATATTCCACTAATGTCTGCATGCTGTATCAACCCACTCCCTTTCTCCATCCGGTAAACACTGACTGTTCCTAAGATATCAACATGTATAGATGCAGCTGTAGTAGAACATTTCTTGCTGCCTTTTTTCTTGTGAAATGCTGCAGATCATACATGAAACATTATTTTATATTTTGCTGATTATGACAATGAACAAATCCATAATTATTTACTTCCAACACTACTATGATACCTGTTTTTGTTTACTGAATATACGCTTTTCTTTACAGGAGATTGAACTAGTGTGCTTAGTACTACTAGCTCTTCACGTTAATATGGCATACTGGGCAGTTGTATGTCCAGGATCTCGGACAAGATTCTACAGCCATGCAATATGCTGCATATTAACAGTTTGTCATGTGAATGTCCACCGAGTGATCCCAATTGTGTCGTGTGTTGCATCCGTGACAGATTCCCCAGTTCCGATGGGGTGTACACTGGCTTCCAGATCAGTCAGTTAGCTTGACTGACTGGAAACCAGTGTAGAATGCAGGTTGCTCGACATAAGAATGTGGTGACACCTGACTAGCTCTGCAATTGGTGATGGAACGGTAGGTGCCATGGTCTGGCAGATATGGCATGAGTCTTCGGGCAATAACTTTCAACACTACGAGAGAGGTTCAGTGTCGAGCATTCTTTGGTGAACTACATCGGTTTAGATATCGATGACACCAGCTTCCTGACGATTTCCTGTACATCTGCATCTACCTCTACCGGAGAAAAAGTGACAATTAGCATGGCTCCGACATGTATGATATTTTTATACGTGACGACATATTTATCAAAAGTCAATAATACAAGGTATTTGTATTAAATTTAACTATAACTTTTACCAGTGTCCATGAAAAAATACATGAATTATCCAGCTTTGTTACAGTGGTTGGGCTTCGTTGTCTTTGTGTTGCTGATAGTCAGTGGCAGCCAGAGCTGAGTTCTTGCAACATACACCAGGCACTTGTTACGTACAACACAAGTTTGTGGTGAAGTAATGGTATTGAAAACCCTTTCACATTTTTCAGCAACAGTCTGTTGATACACTAACAGCAGCATTTTAATTGTTTAAATTATCTATGTATCATGAGGACTGTCATATATTTTTTATGCCACATATCATCTTTCTAAATTATTCTTTTTTATCACTTTTATATTTTTACAAATAATTTACATTACATTTTCATTTCTCATGATAATGAAATAACACTTGAGTAAGGTTAGTTCTGATATGGTGCAGTATCCAGTCCTTAGGATTGGTCAAAGCACTTTACACTTTACTCTACTTTTAAATCAATAACACCATCTTGACTTATGTGGGAATTATTAAACTGAAATTAATATACGAAGACTATCCACCACTGTCTGTAGCAGGTACTCTTCATACAGCTGAGTAAACTGTAGCATGTAGTGATTGTATATGTAATTCTCAGTCACACGGGGATGATCCTGTTTAGTCTAGTTACTATTTTTTGCGAATTGTAAACACACCAAGCATTGCACAAACTACACAGTTTTCGAATTTGATATCATATTGACGTTTTTTTTAACAAAGAATTGTAATATAGTTATTTTTATTTGATATTACATTTGTTCAACTAAACATCTTTCTAAGTAATTTGTTCTCATTGGTTTACATTTATAAGCATTAGATATTATTTATTTTTTTAAATACACATAATTGTTTAGTCACACATTTTGTTTGGAGTTGTAAACATATAAGGCATGTATAACTACAACTAGCATTTGATATCACATGTACTAACCAGTGTTGTTTTTTGCAACAAAGAATCGTGATAAAAGTAACTGTTTGTTTTTTATATGTACCTGACATTTTTTTAACCTCTTCCTAATTTTTTTTTTTATTGTTGCTTAGCATATTATGTGATGTGTATGTGATATTAAAAATTATTACATTATACCTATAAAGTGCAGTGATTGTACTTGTAGTTGTATTGTGCTTTTCATAATTTTGTAGTCAATCTTATTAAATAGTTTAAAAAAAATTTTTTTTACTTTACATTGTCTTTACTTTAATTCACATGCATTTCTAACAACAATATGCAATTTAACGAGGACACCCATTACTACAAAATCCTCATGCAGACAAACAAAACTTTCCACTTCCAGATGCATGTTCAAGTAAGTGTTACTAGCTTCGACTCCTTCGACTCGAAACCAAATTCGAAATAGTTCGCAGTTTGTTTATTAATTTCAACAAAACGAAGTCGCACAAGTGCACCACTGAACTAGGATATTATAGTGGTTACTTGATAGCTTTGCTTTTTCAAGAAATTAGTCAGAAAAGCGGGGAGCATAAAAATCGAACTGATATTGCAACTTTAAGCTATATAGTTGTATTGTCACCAGTTAGTCTGATATTAATTGTAATACAACAAACCCCCTTTTTGTTTCAAGTTTTAACTTTGTTTTATTTTAGCTTCAAATGAAATGCTCAGAGCTGCATTGCACAATGGTTTATAAGTTGGACTCTGTGCTTTGCCGATGCAATGTTTATAAAAAGTAATCTATTATATAATAACGCAGTATCCAGTCCTCATGATTGCTCAAAGCGCTTTACATTTTACTCCCTAGCAGACTTGTTCGATCGAACACCATCTCAACTTCTCTGGGAAGCATTCAAGGTTCAACACAGCAGCACGGAATTGGAACCTGGGTTCTCTTGATTGAGAGTCCAACGTTATACTCACTGAGCCACTGCGCTCTATTTTAACCATGTGCATTGTTTTAATGGAGCACATTGTGTAAATACAGATGTATGTTGATTTGAAAAGCATGGAAATAACTAACCATTTCATCTTTCAAGTACTGATCTTGTGGAGTAGTAGTTGTGGTCGTTGGCAAGGGCATGTGGATTGGCAGGAGGGAACAGCTGCATCACTGGGATTGGTTGACTTTCCTGAAATATGTATACGTAGAGATACAAGCCACATTGTATTACTTGCTTTATACATAAAGCCAGAGACTGCACTAATGCCCATGTTTTGACAAGTAACTATTTTCAATTGGTCTGTAAAAGGAATATAAGATTTGTTTCGTCAAATAGAGTGAACTTGTCTGGAATAGAGTCGTTGTTCTGCAGTTGCTCTGATCGAGGATCATATATAAGATCCGCATTGTCCTTCCCATGAATTGCATGTAATCTGCTGGACTTGATAGGAGTTCCTTTAAAAGGTATAGCATGATGGAACGTCTGGAGGACCTGCAGGTCAAGTAAAAGTGTACATTCGGGTATATATTTATGAATTTTATATGCATTTTAACCCTTTCATTTATTTATTGCTGCTGATATGTTGACAAGAGAGTGTCACATTCTTGACACTACCCAACTTATCTGTTCAAAATTGGAATAAACTAAATGCCTTTTTTTGGATTGACAATTGCCCCAACATTTGTACATAGTACACTGAATGTTTTTTTTTTAAGTCTTACCTGTGTACATGTCACTTTTGTCAAGATAGTTCCTATCTGACACTAGTGTCCGGCCGGACGGAACTGCTGCAACATGCATGCAGTGAGCTGTTGGGCCCTGCCCAGCACCACAATCACATTGTGCTTCTTACACCACCGCATCATTGTTCATGGACACATCTACTTTATAAGAGGCAGACTTCCTCATTTCTGCCCACACAACAGCCGACACAAACCACTTTCCTTGTGTGTTGTCTGTGGTGGTACGCATATACCGCAATAACCTGAAGAAAACAATGTATACTCTATATATATATATATATATAAATTGTGGAGTCGCACAATACTGGGCCAAATTCATAACCAGCTTCTTTGCGGATAGTTCCTGTTGATAACATTTGTGCTGAATCTTAGGCCCATGAAGAAAGAAGAGTTGTGGTTGTGGACAATATGGTGGATAACGTAAGTTACAGTGTCCACCATTTCACGTTCAGAGTGCTCTGATCATTCTTAACATTTTAAAAGTCTCGGTTGAATTCTGATGAGGTACTAGCATACATCAGTCAAGCAAATTTTGATTTCTGAAGGGTTTCACGTTCTCATATTTTAGGTCATCAAATTCACTTGGCATTGCGCCACATAACAGTGAGTAAAGATATCTTATCTTCTTTAATTTTAGGTGTAGATGTATCTTGGTTACCACCTAAGACTTTTTGTTTTTTGCACTTGTTTTTGCTGTCCAGTCCTCTTTTTTGGCCCAGTATTGAGCTTCACCTATATATGTATATCCAGACACATATATAATGTAATATAAATAATAATTCACGAGTAAGGAGCTGCTAGGTTTCTTTTAAACTGGTTAATGGTCAGGAGTATTCTCAGTTTATGAGGCAGGGTATTCCAGAATACTAGTCCTGAATAATTTATTGTTAGGTTTTGAATGTTTGTTCTTACATATAACACATATAAATTTGCCAAACCTCTTACAAATAAGCCTGCTGGTATCTATTGACAAAGAAAACTATTATTTCATCAAGGCAGTATCATATTTGACAGGGACGTACAAACTACAAAGCTCATATGGTTATTCGCTTTTACCTTTAATCCTACAATCATTTTAGTTTAATGTTAAGATAACTCACCTTTCTTTGTATAGAGACTTGCTCTTTTCCTCCAGCTTCTTTCCGTACTGGGATAAGTATTCATCTAGACTCCCCAGTGTAAATTTGTTGGTGCATACCACCATGTACGTCCCTATACATGTTATTCTGTGGCAGTTTCATGCTGGGCTCCTCTTCATTAACCTGTAAAATGAAAAACAATGACATTATCCCAAGTTATGTTCAATATGTGACTAAGATAAAGTTTAATGGGTTTGGAGTAAGACTGCTCATGATATAGAAGAAAGCACTGTGATCAGGCTGGGCTGGTACCCCTGCATCCCACTAGATAGTGTATGTTACTCCAAGGTTTTCATGAAATATAGAAACACACCCTCCCATCTTTAGGTAAGGTAAGGGTGCATTTTATTTATCCCAACAGCAGAAATAAATTATACAGAGAGTGCGGCTAGTGTAGTGGTCAGCAGTGCTTAGCACATCCACCTGGCATGCCAGTGCTCTGAGTTGGAAACCTGGACTGAGCAGGCATATTTGGTGTAAAAATCTGGCTCTCAAAATTGGGGACTATGTATCCCTCGTGACTCGGTGATCACACTAATGTCGGTCCCGTCTCAATTTGGGACGTAAAAGAACCTTTGAGGACGACAAGCATCCTTGTAGTGACCACCCTCAGTGCCAGCATATAAAGAATGAGACATCATAAGACTATTACATTGTAACCACAATAATACAGACCAGTCAGTTAATAGAACATTGTCAAGCGCTGGAAACAACTAGAACTACAAAATATGAAAACAAATACTAAGATACACATTTTATAAAAACAATTTACAGAATGTCAACAAAATACAAAACAAATCACTGTGTGATGGGAGACTCCACACTATTATTATCTTTATCTTTAAAGTTTCTTAATATTCACTTAAAAACAGCCTCCCCATTCATGACATAGACGCTCACGCTTCATAGACGAGACTGGCTGCACTGACCGTTATATATACATATTAAATGGATGTATATGTTGCTTTCACTGAATTGTACACGTTATAGTAACAATATATATTATTATTGACAGTTTACGAAACATAATGAATTATCGCTCACACACAGTACCAACCTACCTGACAATCAATACGCATTTTCTGCCAGACTGCTTGGCTCTTCGTTTCTTCCGTTCATCTTTGAGTTCTTTTAAACTCCAACTTTAATAAAACAGCTCATAACGTGGGTGAACAATGCTCGATATAAGTATTCTGTACACTACGTCGTGACGTTGGTGACTGGCAGCGCAAGGCCTGACTTGCAAGGGATACTTCAGTATTTGCAAGTTGGTGTATTTCGCTAGGTGGCAGCAAATCTGTCAAAGGTCAATGAGTCCATATTTGACATGATAGTTTGTTGTAAACCGTATTCGGTTAGATTTCTGTGTATCAACTTATTTGACCAAATATATTTAACCAAAAGGCATTCTAGTGAATTATTTGACTAAAATCTTGCACAATTACAGCGTAAATGGATAATCGAAAGTCAGAATTCGACAATGTGGACGTAAATGGAAAATCGAAAGTCAGAATTCGACAATGTAGCATTGTGGAATTATGGCCCTAATATCGTTCCATATTGCAGTAGTTGAGGCGACTTAGCACAAGACAGCGTACCGCAGCATGGCGCGCCTCTCCCGTCAGCAGGTGATGAATTCTGCCGAACAGGCGTAGATGGTAGTAGGCAATGTGTCGGTCGAAGTAGCAGCCTAGATTTCTCGCTTCATCAGTTGATTGCAAGGTACATCCAGGTAGTTCCAAGCTGGGGTTGCCATAAACACGTAGATTGTACAGTGACTGCAGCACGATAAACTCAGTTTTGTCATTGTTGAGTTTAAGTTGATGTATCAGCATCCAGGCTCTAATATCCGCGCTGCACTGGAAGAGCAGCTGTTTTGTGTTATTCAGTTCTTCAGCCACCATAGGCATATAGCTGATATATAGCTGGATGTTATCAGCAAATCGGTGATACAACACGTGATGTTTCTTGCAGATGTCAGCAATGGGTGTAGTATATGCGTTGAACATCACTAATCCAAGTACTGAACCTTGAGGTACACCGTGGTAGATGGGCATTGCATTAGAAGAAGACGAACCAATCACACTGAGATCTGCCGGTCAAGTATGATCTAAACCAGTCAAGAGCCAAATCGCCGATATTGAATCGTGACACCAGAGTGTTCAATAATTCGTCAATGTTAATCGTGTCGAATGCTGCACTCGTGTTAAGAAAGACCAGCATGACACTACGTCATATTCTTGAATTGCTAAATTATATTAATGCGCCAATAGCACAAGCAGATTCCTTATTATAAACGTTGGGGTTGATCCGCTTTATTACGAAGGATGTCCAGATGTGTGTATATGATGGCACATCATGCACTCGCTTGCACACGCACGCTCGCACGCACGCACACACAAATACTCAAACACACTCACACACACACACACACACACACACACACACACACACACACACACACACACAAACACGCGTGCTCTGGGTTTTATTTTATTGTTAAACATTATACAATTTGTTTTTTCACAGTAAGCGATAATTTGTTCATTCTGAATCCCAGGCCAAGTTTATTTAGTTCGTTGTTTACTACATCAGTTTCATCATCAGTGTTACTAGCCGAGTAAGAAATTTTAATATAATAATACAATGTTGACAATTGACATATGTCATTTATGTACAAAATAAATAGTAATGGGCCAAGGATTGTTATGTGCGGGACTCCATACTTGATTTCTGTTTGTTCTGAATTACTTTTGTTATGGCATACATGTTGTCTATATTGGTAGATAACGTTTTATCCTGTCCATAGCCATTATTCCGTAGTCCTTTGTTCCGTAGTCCTTTTTCAGTAGCATTGCAATTTACTTAGCAATATTTTTTGGTCAACGGTGTAAAATGTGTTTTAGGTCGATGAAGACAACAATCGTACTTTGGCATTTATCCACTGCGGAAATATCCTTTTCAACAAATTCAGTTAAAGTTAGTGAGGATGAATGATTACTTCTGAAGGCATATTGCCCATCTGTCAGCGTGTGTTTCAATGAGAGACGTTAGCCTTTTGTTAAATATATATTCAAGTATTTTATAAAATTGCTATAAAAGAGATTTAGGTATATAATTATAAAATTGAAAAAGATCTTTCGACTTGACTTAAATACGCGAAAAACGTTTACCAATTTTATATAATTTGTAAATAATTCACTGATCAACGATCTGTTTAAAGTGTTGGTTAGCGGTTTTAAAAAGTGCTTATTTACACGGTTAACTGTTTTAATGCTGATCTCGTTGTGTCCGTATCATGTTTTACTTTTGAACCCAAACACAATTTCAAGTACTTCTTTCTCAGTACGGGATGTGTATTAATTGACTGTGGTACTTTATTTTGTACACAGTAGGTGGGCTTTGTTCCCGGGCAGGGTTCCATGATGTTGGATAAGTTTGTACCTATGTAAACAAAGAAATTGTTGAAATGGTTTGCTATATCTTGGTTGTCTAACATTACTCGAATTTTATCAACACCAAACTCCCTCGAATGATTTGATTCATAATTTTTTACCTGTATATCGTTACGAATTTGCCAAGTTTCTCTTCTGTTTGTGCCTGTAATAATTCTACTTTTCTAGACGTTACACTTTTGTTAGCGTGTTTTGTTTGTATTTTTTGTAGAGACTTTCTGTTGATACTGACCTGTCTTTTAGAAATGTCAAATACAAGTTGTTTTTCTTTATGCAAGCATTGTTAACCCTCTTGATAACCAAGTGTTACCATTCTGTGTTGTGTTTACTGACTACGTTGTTATTTTGACAGGACAAGCATCGTTGTTCAACCTAATACCTGCATAACTCGCGAGGACGCTAGATCAGGGTTTGGCTGTTCGTACATTACAGTGTCCCAGTTTATATCAGTTAAATCATGATCAAACATGTTGACAGAGTCCTCGTCTAATTTTCTGCAGTATTTATATATGTTTTTCAAGTAAGGATTTCTATGGGGGTTATCGCTGGTAGCGTTGGAGGAACCATTGGCTGCACTCCACTGAACGTTTCAGCTCAAAATACGTGCTTGGCTGCAGGACTGATATTAATTTGTGTGCAGCTTCATACAGCTTTATACAGCTTTATACAGCTTTTTGCAGCATTATACAGCGTCATACAGCGTCATACAGCGTCATACAGCGTCAAACAGCTTCATACAGAGTCATATAGCTTCATAGAACGTCATACAGTGCCAGCCGCAGTTGGAGGCGCGGTGCTGCATGGAAGGGCGCGTTGGTTGAGATAGCGCAGTGGGTAGTTTGGTTTATTGAGGCCGCTTGTAAACTGTGGTCTGGGCGCAGTGTCCGACATCAGGCTGAACACTTCAAGGGCCTACCGGGTCTGCAACCTGAACAATTTGAAAGATCGGCAATCTTTATATATCATAACTGATTCTGGTGTAGCATAGCGTACATAAAACATCTACTAGAATATCAACGTTGACGGTATACTGTGCGCCAAACTGCGTTTAATAAGTCTAAAGTGATCATGCAAACGTTAACATTGAATACAATATATTCAAATCATAAATACTTTTTATACAACATTTTGATCAACAAAGAAGTGTGTTCGCATACACAACGTTACGAACGCCAACTATGTGACACACGAGGTAAATAATGTAGAAACAACATACATTCGGTAGTAGGTCCCGCTTTGGATATACATGTGCTTACTTTTACTTAGGAAAAATTATTCAAATGCGATATATATTATATATGTGTGTGTGTGTGTGTGTGTGTGTGTGTGTGTGTGTGTGTGTGTGTGTGTGTGTGTGTGTGTGTGTGTGTGTGTGTGTGTGTGTGTGTGTGTGTGTGTGTGTGTCTGTGTGTAGAAACGGTTTTCAGGGCTGCTGTCAAAATATAAATATATATTTGGAAAATTGTTGTCTACGTGGTACTTGTCAATGTTTCTGGGTGTTGCCTGACGAACTTTCTGACTTCCCGTTACCAATATTCCTCAGGCAAGAGATTCTTGAATAAATCAGGGCACTTGCTAACAGTTAATTAGGCCTTCAACAATATTTATTTCATGTGATGCAGAAACAAACGTTAAACATGTTGATTTCATGACCCGTTGATTATAATGGGAATTGAAACGGCGACCAAAATATTACAAATTGGGACCCCAACGACATGGTCACAACTGCATGGTTAGAATGAAAGTTCCCTAATATTTATTCAGATTCTTTGCAAACATCGCGCTTCCTTCACTTCCGTGATCGAGCCTACTTGGAAACGCATGTTGAAACCAGGCGGTTGGGAAAGCGCCGAACGGTGCCTCCACCTTGCGGAGTCAGAGCCGAGTTCAGAATTCCCGGCGCGACACCCCGCGACATCGCGGTTCGCAGCCGGAAAACGAAATGATATAGTATGTATAATAGCGAAGGCGGATGAGGACTAACAGCCTAACCGCATGTTGTTGGAATTGCGTATTGATGTCGTCTGGTTCCCTCAATCACGTTCGGTGAAGACAGTAAGTGGGACGAAGTACCATTGATTCAGCAAACATTCGTACATTTGTGAACATGTTCATCACGTAGGAAGAATAATTGTGGGGTTCGGTGTAGTATAGTGCTGATTTTGAGATAATCATGTTTTTTTAAGTTTTATGGCTTCACTGCCTATACTTAGGTGCAAGAATATGCCAGTATGTGACGCCCTCTGTAGTTTACTGTGTAACTTCTAACTTTGTGGATTTGTAGATATGTGGCGTAGCACTATGTTGGTATATCTAACTCATTTTTTTAAGTGTGGGTTAGCACTATACTCCACCAACCCCCTCGATTAAATAACGACATTTTCTTACACAACTAGAAAATTCGATTCGCATCACGTGTCTAACGTCTGAGGAAGGGGCGTCAACAACAACTCACCTCAACAACATTGACGTAACAGGCAACATGAAGTTCGCGTACGAAGAAGAATGAGGTGTCACTGCTGTTCCTAGACACATTACTGCTTCGGAAAGCGGGTGTAACTGTCAAACTCCTAGTGTATCGGAAGAAGACACACACACACAGCAGTATATGAACTTTAGTTCCCACAATCCGCTACACCAGAAACTGGGTGTCATCAAACATTACTGGACAGATGCTACAACATCGTAAGTGAGTCAGAGGATAGGGAGACAGAGGAAGACCACATCACCCAGGCGATAACAACTATGTCATGGACTTGGAGGGTGCCAGAGTTGTTGGTAGCAAAACAGACAGTCGATGTGAGTCGAATTTGCTGGATGAGGAATCAGAAAATGTTGTTATTTATCAGCACATCTGTTTTTATAATATACATCAGGGATAGACTTTTAAGACATTCTCTTTTAACTTGTGTGATATATTCCTGTTTGTCGTGACACCTCTACCTTTCCCTGTATATTCGCGCCGTCTTGTCTACATCCTACGCCGCACTTCTACATATACACGCACCTCATTGGTAACCAATCCACCAGTCCACCAATGTACGCAAAGCACCGGCATGCGTGATATCCTTCACCTCAAGCATGGTGTTAGACACCTCTTTCTGGTGACCAACCGCGCGACGTTTATCCACACATCGTTGCGGCGCTTCTCTCCTAGAACCTGTCTATTTTTCGTTAACAACATGATGAATAGAGAATACAGTCGTGAAAGAAATATTTGCCAAATGTTAGAAAACACACAGCATCGTTACATAAACACCATATCGCGTTCGCAAATACTCGTTGTTTGTTCAAAATCAAAATGACGAAGGTCGAAGAGAATATGAAGTTCATGTCCATATATAGGCCCTAGTCGTAATAATGTACAATTGTCAAATAATAGTCCTATTGCTATGCTATTGGCATGAGGGTAGCCATAAGCATTATTGTGTCTGCGACTATTCCACATTGCCAAGTCTATGACTCGGGGGCCGTTTTCCCTACGTTTTTGCCGCGCGCGTGGTTCCTGCAATTGCTAGGGTATTGTTTAAGTGTTACGCGCTGATTACACTTTATGTATTTATCTTTATGGCTGATTTACCCCATAAAGGTGTCTTGACATATATGGAGTATTTTTTTAAAGATCTATGTATTGCGTCCTTCTCTAGGGGTCGTTGACTAGAGGTTCAAGCCGTCTAAGACAGAAATGTTAAGATACATACGCCAGGTCGATTATAGTTAGATATTGATCCTCCACGAAGTAATGTTCACTTCCAAAAGGTACAGTGATTGTTGTGACCATAAGCAACACTACATGGGGGAATGTTAATAGACTCAGACACACGTAGTATGGTCAACATAGAGTGCTTGTTTTCCTACCCCAAATGCATACAAAGCCTGTGCAGCCGAGACAACTGTGTGTATCCTACACAAATTGTAGTCCATTGCATTACGCCCTACCGAAAGAACTGTTGGACAAGTAAGTCAAAAAGGGGAATTCTTATATAGCGCAGTATCCAGTAATATAAATGTGTTTGTGTGTGTGTGTTTGTGAGTATGTGAGTGTGTGTGTGTGTGCGTGCGTGCGTGTGTGCGTGTGTGTGCGTGTGTGTGAGAGAGAGAGAGAGAGAGAGAGAGAGAGAGAGAGAGAGAGAGAGAGAGAGAGAGAGAGAGAGAGAGCGTATAATCGTTAATATTTTATGCTTATCATTCCGGATAATATGATAAGAAATATAGCATTGTAGTTCTATACATACAAAGACAATTAGAAAATATCCAATTATAACAAAAGTGTTACCCCGTAGGCCTTAATGTAAATCCAATTTTCGGAGAAAAATCAACTGATTTGAGAGGTTTGCCCTTTGAATTATTTGTTAGGAAGGTTTGACATTTTATAAAACACAGAGCCACCAAAAATAGCATGAGGTGTCCACTATGATGCCCATGCACCCCGACTATGTATGTGTACACATAAAATGACTGACCACCAACCACGTACATATATATATATATATATATATATATATATACGGAGAATGCACCAGCGGCAATAAATTGTACGTCGACGACTACGGCGGCGGCGGCGGCGGCGGCGGCGGCGGCGGTGACGACGACGCGTACACTCAAACACTAGAATACAGCTACGTGGAAGACGAGAGGGAAGGAACATGACGCCGGTCTCGATAATTAATGCCGCGGTTATGTACAGAAACGCACCCTATACATTGCGACAGTATTACGCCGACATAACACTGCTATACATTGTCCGTATAAGTGGCATGACGGTCAGGTTCATGTCCACCGATAGGCCCTAATCGCGATAGTATAAAATTGTCAAATAAAGGCGTGTAAGTCTCACGCCACGTTTTCGTTCTGGAACAACTGGGCACAGGAAGTAGCTCTGAGCCTCCATAGGGTATGGTACGTTGTTTTGCTTTGGGTGTAGTCACAGGAATGAAATATAAGCCTGAATACTGTTCCGGTTTCCGACTGATGGAAATAAACCAAAGCTGTGGGAGAATATTAGCAAGTATCTATGTTTCTGTAATAGTTTTTTAGCGTTGGCTATAGCTGAATACCTATAACATAGATCGGGCGAAATGTGGCGTAAGGCAGACTAAATTACTGCATCGGATGTACACATCTCGCTAACATAGCTCATCTCCTAGGCAACGTACAGATGTGATGTTGGTGTCATTGTAAGGTCTTATAATTGTCTATATATATATATATATATATATATATATATATATAAACAACGAATCGTACATCAACATTAAAAAAATCGTTTGATCTTTGACTTGACTAGAAACAAAAACATGTATCCTCCGATTTCGGTGATTTATGATATCTCGAAACATACATACTTAGCAGTAATCAGTGAAAGTTTGATCATGTGCATTTGAATACTTTAGATGTGCAATTGTAAACACATTTCTTACGTCACTGTAATGCAGTAATATAGGAACTAATGATACTGATAGTGCACTGTTAGTATGCAAATGGTTTCGTAGAATTTGCTATTTTTCACCTCCATTATTCTACGTACATCAGCATCTACAGGGGTTGGTGTACTTAACACGTGTAAACAGTATGTGGGCATTCCATACAAAATTAATAAAAAAACACGTCCGTCTTTGATGAAACTTGGTGTGTTAGTTTGTGGGTAGGATTCTATGTTTTAATGTAAATTTAGGTTAATCTGACCTTCCTTTCCAGAGACAGAGATTTTCATAGTAAGTAAGCAACTGATTTTGAAGATTTTGTTTGTCTTTTGCTTAGGTGCAGTTGCAATGGATCACAGCACGTCTTTACGTCACCCAGTCTACACTAGTAACACTGCCAGAACTTGTCATTACAGTTGGCCCTCTTCACTTATGTACATCTGAGCCAATGAAACAAATGCCAAAAACTATACATATCGCAGATTGATCTGGGAGTAGGTACCATGGCTAGATATTATTATATAATTGTTAATGTGTGGGATATATATATTACATATATCCCATATATATATATAATATATATATAATATATAATATACGTATATATATATATATATATATACGTATATATATATATAGTGCTAACACAAGTGTTTCATATAGAAATATTAACTAGCAATAGCAAGATGATGAAATACAAATCATCATTGTGTTAAGAAGTTAGATTACAATTTTAACAGCATACAATGCCACATATTAGGCACATGCTAATCACGGTATCATGTAGGTACCCACATATAGGTATTTTACAATACAAAATCCACGTATATAAAATGTTATTTTATGTATCCGCTACCTGCAGGTCATCACGTTATTTATTAAAAATAAATGTACGAACATATACAGATAATTACCGTATGTGCAGAGAGTATGCAGAGAGCAAAACAGAACATTTCGTGTTCGTATTGAAAAATCATGGCACTAATTAAGTTCTTACAACATAATAAAACTTTGTGATTGTTGTCAATTATGTTTGCACCAAAATAAAAAAAATGTACCCAATCTGAACTTACATGTTTTCTGCAAAGTTAAGTCAAATGTCAAACTGTTTTTTTTTATATAAATATGTGTTCTTCCTTCCAATTATGTTGTTTGTTTGACTTGATTGAATGTGAACAACGATAGTCAACACTGGAAGAGCATTAAAATGACACCAACATCATCATCGTAAGTTATCTAGGAGTGAAGTTGTGATAAAGGTCATATCTATACCTGATGGCTTTCTAGGTATATATATATATATATATATATATATACATATTTATATATATATATATATATATATACCTAGAAGGTCATCGGGTTGTAAAGGTCGGGTCAAACTTTCATGACCACCATATTTGCAAAGGAAAGACTGATAGACCTAACATTTATATAAAATCGTGGACACATGCACATAAACCAACACACCAAATTTCATCAAAACAGACATGTAAGTTTTACCGTTTTTGATTAATTTGGTATGGAATGCATCCATACTGTTTACACATGTATGGATATGTTATGTTATTAAGTACACGGTAAACCAACACATGCAGATAATGATCTAAATGGGTAGAGTATAATGGAGATAATAAAACACAGCAAATTCTAGGAAAGCAGCGTCCGTTTGTATTGTGACAGAGCATTGTTACTGTATTGAGTGTCATGTTTCTACATATTACAGCATTAGCGTGACGTAAGAAATGTGTTTAATATTGCATAACTACTAAAGTACTCAAACGCCTATGATCAAACTTTCACTGATGATTGCTAAATATGTATGTTTCAGCATTAATAAAATCAGCAAAATCGGAGGTTAAACGTTTTTTCTAGGTCAAGTCATAGGTCAAACAATTTGTTTTAATAATTTTTACGTTGATGCGTGGTTCATTGTCTACACGGATAGATAACTGCAAGAGCTTTAAAATGACACCAACATCACATCTGTAAGTCGCCTAGGTTGGAGTTATGACACCTCGAAGGTCATCAGGTATCAAGGTCGGCTCAAATTTTGACGACATTTACCTCTGGAAAGGAAGGTCAGATTGACCTAAAATTAGGTTGGTAACACTCACAAAACGACACACCAAGTTTCATCAAACGTAATGACGGATGTGTAAATGTCACCCTGTTTTAACCGACTTGAAATGTTAAAATTAATTAATTTAACAACAGTCGAACCTATTTGTTGAATAATCGTCAATTGGTTGAAAATTACATATAAATTTCAGGGATATATCAGGTAATGAATAACGTGTATGTTTTTGTTATAGCTTAAATTTGCGAGCTGTTGTTCACCAGTGGCGACCAAATATTGTCATGGCGAATTATTTTTTAAATAATGGGCGCCAACTTTCGAGTATAAAGATTTTGCATGGTGACAGAGGATTGTCATTGTATTTAATGTAATGTTCCTACACAATATAGCATTAGCGTGTCTTAAATAATGGACTCCAACTGGCGAGTATAAAGATTTGCTAAATTTATAAATAATATGGTCCAGGAAATCATCAGCCACCACTTGGGTAGGGTGGTAAATGGCCAGCAGTCTAGGCTGACAATGTCATCATTCACCTGAAACACTTGAGCACTACAGACTTTACCAAGTCAGTATGATTAAAGGAAAACAAAAGGCAACGTTTTGGTGTTAAGCATCTAAAAGAGTTAACACAAACTAAAAATTTCCAACTACAATCAATTTTTTAACGTCAGCGGTTTACCAGGAAAACATTTTTGAACACATAACTACCGAATTTCTATGGACTACGCCATTGTTAGAAGAAAGTGACGTCACACTGTCGTAACTCGCTTCATAATTTTGTCTGCGTACTATTAAATTTTGTTCCCAACTCCGTTAGGTGGCGCTATGGTAAGTTTACCAATTAAACTATGTGCGCATGCGCTGTGACTGTGTAAATAAGATGGCTTTCCAATTCTTCGGAAGACAACGAAAACCAAATCGATTTCGAAGCAGCTGGATACCGGTTTGAACCACAAAAACAAGGGCCTGTGTTGGAAGATAGGGCAGAGGCGCGTGCCGGTGGGCACGAACAGGAAGGCCCACGGGCAGTGGAAATGTCGATGCGCATACCATGCCGAGATGAAATTGACTGGTCAGGCACTTCAACAAAAAAATTAATATCATGGTAGAACATTGGGAATGGGCTTACATTAAAGGTAATAGGTTAAAGATCACATAACTGTTTATTTTATTAAGATACCTTTAATATATCAAAAGATATTGCGATTTTAAGACGGAAAAACAGCGTCATTTTTGTGTATCTCTTACAATGGCAAAATGGATTCATTTGTGTGTTTTCTATAGGTAAATATTTGCTTTAAAATGTAATAACTTTTTTATTTATACAGATATTTAACTACTGTCTTCAGGGTTTTCAAACACATTGACAAGAGTAATACATTTATAATATTTAATAATTTTAGTACTAATTATAACCAAATTAATACAATTAGTTAATTTTAGTTATGTAGCATGCAAAACTCAACAGACCAAAACGCTCCAACTAAAGGCCATAATGTCCATGATTATAAAGATGTTATACATATTATGCAGTGTGTATAACCACATTAATAATGGTAATAAATATGCATTAACAAATAATTTAAAAATGATTATTTAATTAATTAGTCAATATTGGGTAATTAGCGCACAACCTCGACAGACCAAAACATATCAGTAAAAGGCCATAATGTCCATGACTATGAAGATATTTATACATATTATGCAATGTGTATAACCACATTAATAATGGTAATAAATATACATTAACAAATTATTTAATAATTTATTTAATTAGTCAATATTGGCTAATTAGTGCGCAACCTCGACAAACCGACACATTTCAGTAAAAGGTGTCGGTGTGGAAAATGCCGCAGCGATCTCCTTATTCAGGAACAAGAAATTAATATGTCTGCTGCCAGGAGGCGGTTGCTACTCGACAGCAACGCTGTTGGTGAAGGTAATTATTAATCTGTTTAGTTTATTGTTTAAATAACCGATGAGCCTAAGTTCCGGCTGCGTATGAACAGCGAGAGATGATCGCTCGGGCCGGGACACGTCACTTGTCTTACATTGGGGATTGGTTGACTTTTAACTTAGTTAGATCTGTTTGAAATTTGACATGTCCATTTTCGAATACCACCCATGGCTGTACCCTCACTTTTTAAAAGAAATGTAGTTCAATGGTTCCATGATTCATGTGAACCAAAATTCTACAGGGCAGAGCTATGATACAAAATAAGCAGGAATTAACTCCCCTTTTGTTCTATCCCCGTCGACACTCTTCACATTTGCAGTAATGGCAATGCATGTATGAACAATATGTGGCAGTACTACTTTTTAAACACATGGCAAATAGATAGATTATTTTTAACTTGATGCATACTGCAATTTTTCTGCCCAAAGTTTACATTGGCTCTTATCAATAAAATATACCTTGAACATTTTTCAGCCAGAGCCCCCATTTGTTTTGGTGACAAAGAAAATGACCACCGTTTTGCGCAAATATTGACACATTTCAAAACGGCCTTCCTTAATCTGCATGATATTTCTATGGACCCAGGTATAATACTGGGATGAATACAGTTAGAGGATCGTGATGCAATCTTTGTGAAATGTGTTCAGAATAACAATCCATGTTTGCTTAACGTTCGTGTAAAACTATTATTTAAATGCTTAATTATTTGTTACAGGTGGACTGCTGTGCATTTCAAACAGCAGGGGATTTAGAATTCTTTGTTTGGAGCAGGCTGCAGAATGGGAATTAGACCGTCCAACAAACAAGTACGTATATATGTGCATGCATTGTTACAAGACCAGTGAAATGTGTTGTTAAATATTTATTTAAATGTATTAATAATGAACACAATACAACATAATAGTAGCACTAGCAATACAAATATATATAGATAATTTTATCAGCAATCTCATGCCTGATGCCCAAATTATTAACAATCTTCCAGGGAAATTACTTAGTGGACTAACCATACTTCATCTACCATCCACCTGCTAAGCAAATTCACATCATTGAACTGACTACCATTTGAACCTAACATCAAGAAAGATCATGTATTAAAAAGTAACAAGTATGTCGCACTACTCCATGATGTAAACAATAACGGAATATAATCAGAATTAACATGCATTGAAATAGGTTGCAGAGGCTATGTATCTCAACCCAACAAATCTAAGACTGACAACTTCCTTAAAATCTCTTGGAATAAAACCACCAACAAAACAACTAATTCAATCGTATGCTTATCTAAACTAGCCCTGCTAACACCATTCACACTTTCTAAATGTAAAGACAAACCACACTGGTTTGACCCAAGACTAATTTAAATATGATGACCATCACCCTAATATGACAATAATAACAAA
Source organism: Paraescarpia echinospica (assembly GCA_020002185.1). Lineage (NCBI taxonomy): Eukaryota > Metazoa > Annelida > Polychaeta > Sabellida > Siboglinidae > Paraescarpia > Paraescarpia echinospica. The sequence continues at coordinate 54,804,933 of CM034534.1, read as the reverse complement.
ATAAAATTTCCCTCAACAGCAAGTAATCCTACATAAATGTGTTCATTTTCAATATGACTTACTTTAACCGTTAGTCATTACTTACCTTAGCCTGCTACAATATACTACTATACATAGCTATTTACTGTATTCACACATGTACTTGGGTTATCGTTTCACACTTTATTGTATTCTACTGTATGAATAAAGTGATACTCTCTCACTACAGAACAAATTATAATGGTTCCACTTAAGTTATCATAACGTATAGATACAGTGTTTGTTGCACCGTCATAATTTGTCCTGTAGTTCAAAATTATCAATATTTTCCTTATTCCATATGAACACATGTTTAATGGTAAACAATTTATATAAAGGAATGGTGCCGTTATAGAACCGATTTTTATATGTCATTTATTTACAATGTCATATGTTTATTTGAGCCTAATTTATTTCTGATCTATCAGGTGGGTTGCATACAGTCAGTTTACCTGGTAGATCCATGGCAAGCTGGGACGAAGGTACAGACAGTTCTACCAGCATGCGCCAGCCAAGGAATAAGATCAAGGTTCCCTGCCCCCGATGGGAGACAACACGAGGGATACCACGCTGGACTTGAAAACTAAACTAGACAATGTACATGTGACCTATTGAAGGTGGGTGGTGGCAGTGTTTACTGTTTCTTTACAAATTGACTGACTCGAGGACGTAGTCGGTAATTCCACGCCAGAGCAGACAGCATCAATCTAGCTTTCATTTAAACAGTGAAGAATAGTATATGCAGTATTCTAATAAAATGTCTGCAAACAACTGGTGTAACACACCAGTCTATATGTTGTTAGTAAGCTGCTGTTATTTACCTTATGACTGTAGCATTCAGTGAACTTTAAAATGCTTTTCCTGTGTAAAGTGTTGGTTGTTTTTAGTAACAATACAATGGCCAATCATGGTAATCGTACTGGTACATTAGTAAAACGATACTGATCCTTACAAATAAGGCATTCCATCATCACATTCCTTCACATAATTTATTATAACTTGTTTTTTTTCTTCTTAATTTCTGTATCTACTGTATATACAGTCACTGTATTTTGATATCATGTTTTGATTTTATATTTCTTTAATAAAATTGGTGATAATGACACAAGTGCTCTTATTTATTTAATTACAGACAATTGCATTCTGGAATGTAATTATTACACGGAGATGTAATTTATTACACTTAAGTAACTGTACTCATAAATGGAATAGGTAGGGTGATACAGAATGAGCACTATCCATCTGTGTATTCGCCCCCTCACATCTGAGTGACTAAACTACTGAAAAGTTGGTCATCACGAACTTTGACTATGTAAAATTTGTGGTCCCATACATAAGTCGGTGATCCACATATTAACACATAACATGTGAACAGCATTTACATTATCAGTTTTGGAAGTCTGAATAAACACATTTACTGATAAGGTAGTAGTCATGCTGTCTGCTACTTTTGAGTAGCCATCCTGAAAAAACGAGTTGGATGCCTATGAAATGCAGTAATTTCGAAAACTTATTATAATGTTAGTTATGCATTGGAGCTGATTTAGTGTATTTGGGATTCAAGTCGGTGACTGGAATTCACCTTGCACTACTTGGGTCGTGGTCCCTACTCATCATCTACTGATTGCAAATCTAAAGGTTACTTGTTGCTTTGGACATGCCTCAAATAAATATAATGAGTACATATTAAGTTTGGTACTTACTTCAGCAACTGTGCGTCACCGTTGCATGTTGCACAACACCACCACAGATGGTTTGATACATTGTGTATCCAATGAAGGAAATCCTCGCATCCCTTGCCTCGGACCTTCGCATGAAACTTGCGGTTGATGCCTTTCCACATGTGCCACATCATGGTGGTGATCGAGCTGAAATGCAAATTACAATTATTTATATTTTTGATCCAAATTCAAGATATTTTTACAACAGCTGTTACCTGTTTTTGCTGTTAGTGTACAAAAAAAACAAGTTAGTGAAGATGTGTGCACATGGTATATAATTAAAGATATTTCGGCAAAATATGATTATTGAGTGATGCCAGTATTTTTATAATACAAACATGCTGTATCTGGTGAGCTCATTGATAACTATATTTGGATCACATAATTACTCCTAGAGATATCCTTCCAAATGCTGAATTTTAATGTTTTTTTTTAGAAAATGGCCATCAAATGTGGCATAATGGATAAAAATTACTTTATATTGACACCCTTATTCCATGGATAAGAGTGGTTTAAAGGTATGTAATTGTTATAAAATTATATATATTCACAGTGAACATAATAAGCTATCATAATCTGGCATAATTTTTTTTTTTCTAAAAAAAAACACTTTCACCTGGGTTGTATCCCTTAACTAAAATTGAGTAACATTATGTAATTTTACTAAATACAAATGAAGCCATTTTAAACGTTTTACAATAGAGTATATAGTGATATTCTTCGTCACATAAACAGTATGCACACATAATTATATACGAAGTCCAATTATATAACATCATGACATTTAACAAGATTTAACAAGATTGCCACCCAGAGACTTAACTCTAGGTGGTAGGTGGACAAGGAAGCCCTTTGGCTTTTTGAGAGTCCGACCCTTTTATCTATGTGTATCCCGCCCGTCTGAGGTATGTGTCGGTTTTATTTTTAAACATATTCACGCTACTAGCACCCACACAATCAGCAGATAATCTGTTCCATTCATTTACAGTCCTTTGTGAAAATGAAAACTTTCTTATATCTAATCTACTCTGCTCCTTTGCTAATGTAACTTCATGTCCTCTAGTCCTTCTATCTTTCTTAACTGAAAAAAAATATTTCTATCAATATTTTCAGAACCATTAAATATTTTAAACACTTCTATCTGATCTCCTCTCAATCTCCTGGTCTCTAGTGTTGTTAAACCGCATTTTTTAGGCGTATTTCGTAACTAAGATCCCTCAGTTTTGGTATCATTTTATTTGCTCTCCTCTGCACTCTTTCTAGCATATCTATGTCCTTCCTGCGATATGGCCTCCACGCTTGAATACAATATTCTAAATGAGGTCTAACTATTGTTTTGTAGAGCGGTATTATTAGCTCTTTTTCCTTATACGTTATGTTTCGCCTAATTAATCCAAAGATTTGATTTCCCTTTGAAGCTGCAATTCCGCACTGCTCTGAAACCTTCATATCAGCACTAATGGTTAACCCTAAGTCATTTTCTTTTACAGTAGTACTTAGTACAGTACCCCCCCCCCATTGTATATTCTACCTCTTCGTTCCCATATCCTGTGTGGAGGCATTTACATTTCCCAAAATTGAACAGCATTTGCCACTTTTCAGACCATTTGATCAACCTGTCAAGATCATCTTGTAAATGCTGTCTATCTCCATCACTTTTAATCCTTCTAAACACTTTTGTATCATCCGCAAATTTCAACACCCTTGCTTGTTATTTGATCATCCAAATCGTTGATATATATTAAGAATAATATAGGTTCTAATACTGATCCCTGTGGTACCCCACTCAATACCGATTTCCAGTTTGAAGCCTCCCCATCAACTACTACACGTTGTCTTCTGTCAATCAGCCATTGTTCTATCCAGTTTATTATACCATTTCCTATGCTATGGCCCTTTAGTTTCAGCAGTAATCTTTGATGTGGTACTTTGTCGAAAGCTTTTTGAAAATCTAAGTAGACGATATCTACTGGTGATCCCTCATCTACCCACTTAGTGATGTCTTCCAAAAAACATAACATATTTGTTAAGCATGACCTCGCTTTAAAAAACCATGTTGAGATGGGTTTATCAAGTTTTGTTTAACAAGAAAATCCACCATGTGATCTTTAATTAGTCTTTCTAATAATTTGCAAATCACTGATGTTAAACTCACTGGTCTATAGTTCTCTTGACTTGTTTCTCGAACCTTTTTTAAATAACGGTATAATGTTTGCCTCTTTCCATTCTAAAGGAACCACTCCCTCTTCTAATGACAAATTGAAAACTGTTGCAAGCGGTACGCTAATTTGTTCTACAATTTCCAATAGTAGTTTGGGCGGAATCCCATCCACTCCAGGTGATTTATTATCCTTCATAGCCCTTATTTTCTTAGCTACCATTTCCGGGGTTACAATTAATTGTCCTAAATAGTCTGAATCTGCCCCCTTGAACTTAGCCTCTGGTACTGGCAGTGAACTAATATCTTCTCTGGTAAACACTGAACTAAAGTACTCATTCAGGTCTTCTGCCATTAAGAATCCCTCTGATATTATATTTCCAGCACTATCTTCTAGAGGACCGACCTTATCTTGAACTTTCTGTTTGCTTCGAACATACGCATACAAACTCTTGCTGTCATGTTTTATATTACTAGCTAATTGTTGTTCATAGCTTCTCTTTGAATTTCTAATTTCAGCTGTAGCTTGGTTAAGTGCTTCTTTATAATTGTTGTAGTCTTCATCATTTCCAGTATATCTATATGACTTCCACATCATTTGTTTATACTTAATTTTTCTAATGGCTTCTTTCGATAAGTGTTTCTTTTTGGACCGCATATTGAATGCAGAACGTATTTTTGTTCATTTAACACAAAATACAGTAAGTTTTGCACTGTTATTATAAACGACAATCATTCCAGCCCATGTTAATCCGTTACTGTAATATCGCTCACGCGACTTTATTGCCGTTAACTTTTGCTATTCGGCTATCTTCTAAAGACTAAACTCTTTATGGTGCAATATAGTACATTCTGGTACTGTTCTAGCTTGCCTCCAGCATATCTTGCATCTCAGATGTCAACAGATTATAATTGGATACCAAGTAACTCGGTACTAACCTTCTTGCGATCGATTTCTCGGCGGCGGCGCGTTTGATCGAAAATATGCGTCGCTTCGACGGCTGAGGTCCGTGACTAAAATATCGTAGGCACTGCACCTGGCTTCAAACATCGACGTCGGCGACGTTTTGTCGGATCTTGTGTCATTAACTGACGATATAGATTTCCTTCGAAGCACGTTTCTTCAAAATGATCTGAACGTAGTGCGTTGTATTTCGAAGGCTTCCAACCAGCCCGTCCACAGTTGTGAATCCACTATTTCACTTCTGGCTCATTATCCTTCGCTGTACTATTGTTACAACCGTATGTAGAGCAGTATGGCACATTGCAAGTCACGTTTTCACTGTAAGCTCAACTTATACTAATATAAGGAACAACATCCCATGAACATGAACCAACTACGCGAACTACACAAGACAGTGTGTCGTACACGGCAACAATAATGCTGCTCGTTTATTGGTTGCTTTCGGCCAAATGAACGCGTCATCAGTAAGATGGCAGTATACATGTTACCGCAGATTTCGTTAGAATCTTCCACTTTAAGACTACATTCCTAGTAAACCACTGAACTGAAAATTGTGATTGTAGATGCAAATGGTTAGTTTGTGCTAACTCTTTTAGGTGCTTAACACTGTCATGTATCAGGATCGTTATAACTGGTACGTTATACAGCTACTTACAACAGTGAGCTCTTACACCGTTGATGGTAATAATGTTGTTGTTGTCTTCCGGTCAAATTCGAGTTGCACATGTCTAGTGTTTCCAGTTCCAATTAAACAAGCAGTATGCTGCTTTATAAAGCATAACATGGTGTCAGAAGACAAACTACACAAACTATTAGGGTAGGATGTGTTGGTCGGAAAAACTGTGTTGGTGAAGTTTGAAGTGACGACTAAAAAATTGAACTGACCTGTGTGTCAAAACGTCGAGTCAATGTCAACGACTGAAAAATTGAATTTTTCAAGCCACCAAGTAGTATTGCGTTCGATGCCAGCAACTTAGATGAGGCATGGAGAAGTTGGGAGCAGCAGTTTAGGACATTTTACACAGCGTGTGAATTGAACAAGAAGCCTAACGCTGTCCAAGTGGCCATACTACTACATACTGCTGGACCGGAAGCCCAGGAAGTATTCAACCAGTTTGAGTTCAAACCAGCAGGACCTGCTAACGTCCCACCAGCAGAAGATAAAGACAACTGGGAAACGGTGCTAGACAAATTCCATCACTACTGCAAACCACGTAAAAATACAGTTTACGAACGATATTGTTTCTGGTCTCGCAATCAAGGCAATAGGGAACAAGTGGATCAGTGGATCAAGGACTTGAGAATGAAAGCTAAAATGTGTGAATTTGGTGACCAGGAGGATCTGATGATCCGTGACAAAATAGTGTTCAGCGTCAATGACGAGCGTGTTAAAGAGAGACTTTTGAGAGAGTCAGATCTGTCGCTAGCTAAGGCATTAGATGTGTGCCATGCAGCCGAGACGACAAGAGCGCAACTGAAGGTCATGGCGTCTGAAGGAAAGCCAGAAGCTAAAGTGAATGTAGTGAAACAGAGATCTCGTTCAAGCACGTTTAGCAAGGGCTCCCATGCAATTGGCAGGGGTATCAAGGGAACTAACAATGACACTGTGGGTGGTTATAATGGTACACCGAGACCACGGGCTACACAGGGAAGCATTCGCTGCAAATTCTGTAGCAGGTCACACCCACCAAAGTCATGCCCTGCGTACGGTAAACAGTGTAACCGTTGCAAGGGGTGGAACCACTTTGCAGTGATGTGCGAACACCACCGCACTGCTACAGTCGATAGGAAGGTGCGGATGGTGAACAATGAACAATGTGAGAGTAATGAATGTCTGTATCTGGGTTCGTTATTCTTGGACGTGCATGCACACACTACTCATGATGATGACTGGATGACGAAGATGATGATTGGCAGCCAGCAGATAAGCTTCAAGTTGGACACTGGCGCACAGGCGAATGTGTTGCCTATGACGATCTACGAGACACTAAAGCCGAATGCAGCCTTGCAGCCTACAAAGACGATACTGTCGGCATTCGTGAATGACGTCAAAGTGAAGCCAGCCGGCACGGTCAAGCTTCTGTGCATACCAGAGAACGCGGACAAACCGACACTGATCGAGTTCTTTGTCACTACGCACACCAATGTGCCACTACTTGGATGTCGAGCGTGCGAGTCATTGGGACTTGTCAAACGAGTGGGCGAGATGTCGCGTGAGAAGCCACTAACGAGTGACACTCTGATGAACGAATATGAAGACGTGTTCACTGGAGTTGGAGAACTTGAGCATCCGTATCATATCGAGCTGAAAGAGGACGTACAGCCGGTAGTCCAGGCAACCAGGAAACTTCCATACACGAGAGTGGAAAGTTTAAAGAAGGCTCTAGACAAGTTAGAGAGGGATGGAATCGTCGCAGATGTAGAACAACCTACACCATGGGTGAATAACTTGGTCATAACGGAGAAGCGGAATGGATCGTTGAGATTATGTCTTGACCCGAAACCACTCAATAGAGCGATTAAGCGTGAACATTTCGAGATCCCGACTCCTGAGGATGTGCAGTCGCGTCTAGCTGGAAAGAAAGTGTTTTCAGTGATAGATATGTCGATGGCGTACTGGCACGTCAGACTGTCGGATGAGTCCAGTTACCTCTGCACGTTCCACACGCCATGGGGCAGAAAAAGGTTTCTGCGCATGCCGTTTGGCATCAGTTCAGCCAGTGAAGTACTGCAGAAACGCATGCTACTAACGTTTGGTGACATCAAAGGAGCGTACGTGATAGCCGATGACATCATCGTCGCGGGGGATGATGAACAAGATCACGATGCCATCATGCGTGCTGTTTTCCAGAGGGCAAGAGAACGAAACGTGAAGTTCAACTCGTCAAAAGTGCAGTTGAAGGTCAATGAGGTGCTGTACATGGGACATATAGTATCGGAAGCAGGCCTCAGCCCAGACCCTAGCAAAGTGAGAGCCATCGTCGATATGCCACTGCCTGAGGACAAGCGCGCAGTCCTGAGGTTTCTGAACGTTGTGAAGTATCAGGCAAAGTTCATCCCGCGAGAGTCGCACATCACTGGTCCTCTACGTGCGCTGCTGAAAGAGGACGCGGCGTGGTGTTGGACACAAGAGCATACAGATGCAGTGAACGAGTTGAAGACAATTCTAAGCAGTTTGCCAGTGCTGAGGTTCTACGACGTGAACAAACCAGTAACGTTGCAGTCGGACGCGTCAAAGAGTGGACTAGGGGCGTGTCTTCTACAAGAAGGGCAGGTTGTTGCTTATGCGTCAAGGGCACTAGTCGGTGCAGAGCTACACTATGCACAGTTGGAGAAAGAACTGTTAGCGGTCGTTTTCGCGACTTCCAGGTTTCATCAGTACATTTATGGCAAGGAAATCGAAGCGCAGACTGATCATAAGCCGCTAGAGATTATAATGAAGAAACCGATCGGAAACGCAACGGCACGCGTACAACGAATGATGTTGAAGCTACAGCGATACGAGATAAACCTGTCATATGTACCAGGGAAGCTGCTGTACGTAGCCGACGCTCTCTCACGTGCTTACATAGAGGGTGAGCCAGACAATGAGCTCATTGACGATATTGAGATTATGGTCCACAGCGTTACAAAGAACTTCCCAGCAAGTACAGGGCGACTCGAGCAAATCCGAAGTGCTACAGCCAATGACGTGACTCTTCAGCGACTACTTCAGGTCGTGATGAACGGCTGGCCAGAGTCGAGGGCAGCTGTACCAGAGGACGTGAGACCGTACTGGAACATGAGAGATGAGATGAGTGCAGACGACGGACTCGTGTTTGCAGGCGAACGAATTGTCATTCCAGAGTCGATGAGGTCGGACATGCTGGAAGTGCTGCACGAACCACACATGGGGATGGAGAAGACGAAATCTCGAGCTATATCAGCTATCTTCTGGCCGGGAATGTCCAGAGCAATCGAGGACACTGTCTCGAGGTGCAAAACATGCCTACAGTTCGCCCGGAGTAATCAGAAGGAGCCGATGATAGCACATGAAATCCCAGACGGCCCGTTCCGGAAAGTCGCAATGGACATTATGTCGTTCAAAGGTCGAGACTACCTTGTAGTGGTTGACTATTATTCGAAGTATCCCGAGTTGGCACTGCTCGAGAACAAGACAAGCGAATCTGTCATCTCGCATGTTAAGAGCATCAGTGCACGTCATGGAATACCCGAAGAGATCGTAGCAGACAACCAACCGTTTGGTAGCTATAGTTTTCGGCAATTCGCGAAGAGTTGGGGTATCACAGTGACTACATCGAGCCCAACATATGTTCAATCGAATGGGCAGGCAGAGCGAGTCGTGCAAACGTTGAAATCGCTCCTCAAGAAGGCAGACGAAGAGGGTCGTGATCCCTACATAGCGATGCTAGAATACAGGAACACGCCAATCAGTGGACTCCGCTATGCACCGGCACAACTGGCAATGAGCAGACTACTGAGGTCAAAGTTGCCGACAACCAAAGCCGTTCTTGAGCCGCGAGTCGTAAACGCGAAACAGGACTTGACAGACAGACAGACACGGTTCAAACAAGACTATGACCACGGTGCTACATCATTGAAGCCGTTGAAACCTGGTGATGTAGTACGAGTCCAGAGAAAGTGGGGCTGGGATCCCGCTATCGTTCAGCGGACACACGAGAGTCCGAGGTCATACGTGATCCAGCATGAGGGAGGAGAACTCCGTCGCAATCGTCGTCATCTACGGAGGACACGCGAGCAGCCGCCGCTGATTCTTCCTCAGATGGACGATCCCGACGTTCGAGGAGAAGGTAACGCTCTTCAGATGCCGGTACCGCCAGACGTGCCATCGCCACGAAGACTCGTCGCTGTGCCGCCACGAAGAGTCGTCGCTGAGCCACCTCCGCAAGAAGAGATTCCACAAAATGAACGATTCTCTAGATACGGTCGTGCAATCAGAAAGCCTATGCGATTTGACATTTAATTGTGTTTTTTAATACTATTTGACATTGGTAGTATTATTGATCTGTTTCGCAAGTAACCATTATGTGACATTCTATGTGATTTTTGATAGTCGATATAGTGTGACTTTTAGCCTAGTTTGCTACTCGCTTGATATCGATTTATCCACAGCGAACATTCGTTAAAGCTGATGAATGTGTATTCGAGTCTTAAAGGAGGGATGTCATGTATCAGGATCGTTATAACTGGTACGTTATACAGCTACTTACAACAGTGAGCTCTTACACCGTTGATGGTAATAAAGTTGTTGTTGTCTTCCGGTCAAATTCGAGTTGCACATGTCTAGTGTTTCCAGTTCCAATTAAACAAGCAGTATGCTGCTTTATAAAGCATAACAAACACCACAACGTTGCCTTTTGTTTTCCTTTAAGATTAATAAGTAACATCCTGAATGTAACTGTATTCCTAGGCATTTAAGTTGGATTATCACTATATCTACTTCTGAGAAAGGCGTGATTGGCCAAAATATGGAATGGGGCGATGGCGCGGGGGGTAGGTGTTATTAACCAAACCTGCTTTTATGTTTTCCATGACTACTTGAGCTTTCGAAGTCGAGATATAATGAAATACATATTACAATATAAAAGCTACGAGTATTATGGCTAATTTAAAGCTTGAACTATATTGTTATGGTAATTCAGATAGTTAATGGATGTATCAGAGAATGAGAATGTAAAATGTGAAAACATAGTGGAAAGCGGATTCTCGTACAAACCAGGAGCCATTTTCTGATACCTGTATTGCGTGGTCAGTTGTATGCCACTAAAGTCCTATGATTAAGTTGTTATTAGCTCTGAATCATTAGTCAAGGTGATACCTAAAGCTAGGTATTATTGGTGTATACCAACAAATTAATAATAGTAATATAGTAATAATAATAACATTCGTATATAATGTTCCAACCAAATCATTGTTCTGGGGCGTTTATCGCCCACACCAGAAGAATAAGTAAATCCAACGACTCACTCAACATATGCTAGTAATGTAAAAGGTTACCATGTAATGAAAAACTACAGAACTAGACACTAAACAACGCCAACACCAAATTAGACATGCTAGCTTCAGAATGCGCTGTTTAAAGTCGATCAGTAAAATTCATATCGTTTGTCAGAAAACTCGACTAATATAACCCGGGCCGCGTTCAGATTTCGCGCCGCGATCGCTTTTTACCCCGGAAGCCATTTTGCCGTTCAAAGTTACACCACCGTTTCTCCAAAATGGCCGTCATAGATGAAGAGGATTATTTTTTGTTTGCATTACAAGCACTGTCAACATAGCGATTTTGAATGCGGCGAACGTCGCGGTACGTGAATTCTGAACGCGGCCCTGACTCCGCAAGGTAGAGCCACCGTTCGGCGCTTTCCCAACCGCATGGTTTCAACACGCACCTCCAAGTACGCTCCATCACGGAAATGAAGGAAGCGCGATGTTTGCAAAGAATCTGAATAAATATTCGGGAACTTTCATTCTAACTTTAAAGTTGTGAACATGTCGTTGGGTTCCCAATTTGTAGTATTTTGGTCGCTGTTTCAATTCAATTCAATTTCAATTATAATCAGCGGGTCATGAAATCAACATGTTTTACATTTGTTTCTGCATAATATGAAATAAATATATTTGAAGGCCTAATTAACTGTTAGCAACTGCCCTGATTTATTTAAGAATCTCTTGCCTAAGGAACATCGATAATGGGAAGTCAGAACGTTCGTCAGACAACACCCAGAAACATTGACGAGTACCACGTAGACAGCAATTTTCCAAATAGATATTTATAATTTGACAACAGCCCTGAAAACCGTTTCTACACACACACACACACACACACACACACACACACACACACACACACACACACACACACACACACTCGTGTGTCACATCTTAGGCGTTCGTTACGTTGTGAAAGCGAACACACTTCTTTGTTGATCAAAATGTTCTATAAAAAGCACTGACCCCCGCATATCATATCTCAAGGGTTTCTTACCAATGTGAATACGAATATATGATCTTAAATTACCACGTACTGAAAATTGTGATGTTCACGTATCATACAGATTTCTCACCCATGTGGATGCGGATATGTGACTTCAAACCTCCACTTCTTGAGAACTGTACACCACAGGTATGACATTTGTATGGTTTCTTCCCAGTTTGTATTCTACTGACATGTGACTTCAAATGACCACATGTTGCGAAATGTGCCCCACATGTGTCACATTTGTATGGTTTCTCCCCAGTATGAACTCGAATATGTGATTTCAAATTACCAGTTTTTGAGAACTCTGCCCCACACGTATCACATTTGTAGGGTTTCTCACCAGTGTGTATACGGACATGTGTGATCAAATGACCATGTTTTGAGAATCGTGCACCACAAGTATCGCATCTGTATGGTTTCTCCCCAGTGCGTATTCTACTGACATGTGAATTCAACTGACCACGTGTTGTGAAATGTGCCCCACATGTGTCACATTTGTAGGGTTTCTCCCCAGTGTGGATACGGACATGAGTGCTCAAAATACTCTTTTGGGAGAATTGTGCACCACAGGTATCACATTTGTAGGGTTTCTCCCCAGTATGGATACGGGTATGACTATGCAAAGTGCTCCATTTTGAGAACTGTGAACCACAGGTATCACATTTGTAGGGTTTCTCCCCAGTATGAATTCGGACATGGGTCTTCAAATGACCACTTTGTGAAAATTTTGCACCACAGATATCACATTTGTACGGTTTCTCCCCCGTATGAATTCGGGTATGTGACGTCAACTGATTATTTTTTGAGAATTGCATACCACAGATGTCACATGTGTAGGATTTTTCCCCTGTATGGATACGGATGTGGGTCTTTAAATGACCACTTACAGAGAATTTTGCTCCACAAGCATCACACTTATAGGGTTTCTCACCAGTATGAACTCGAATATGTGATTTCAAATTGCCATTTGTTGAGAACTGTGCACCACAGGCATCACATTTGTAGGGTTTCTCCCCAGTGTGGATACGGACATGAGTGTTCAAAGTACTCCTCTGGGAGAATTGTGCACCACAGGTATCACATTTGTAGGGTTTCTCCCCAGTGTGGATACGGACATGAGTGTTCAAAGTACTCTTCTGGGAGAATTGTGCACCACAGGTATCACATTTGAAGGGTTTCTCCCCAGTATGAATTCGGACATGGATCTTCAAATAACCACTTTGTGAGAATTTTGCACCACAGGTTTGACATTTGAATGGTTTTTCACCAATGTGCTTGCGAACATGTAGCGTTATGTCATCACTGTTTCTTAAACGTTTCCCATAAGTGTCACAGTTAAATCGTTTCTCAACGTTACCCGGGTGAACATTCGAAGACATATTGAAACTATTTGTTTCCAACCTGTTTACACATAAACATTTTGTATGATGTCATACGTGTGTCTTCAAAGCAATAATGCTTATAAACATGTTGATGTTTTATCACTAGTTTGAGCGTATGTAATCAATGCTCAATAATAACCATACATGCATTATATATGCGTGCATAAATTTTGAAGGCTTTCTCACAAATGTTGTTGTTTATATATAGTCTCAAAACACCCTCCTGTTAAACAGTTTTCACATTATGTCTTATACAGGTGTGTCACATGCGTCAGTGTGCAATTGCAGCTTTAAAGCACTACTCAGATGAGAATATCTTCCACGTATGTCACATCGCGTTTCCATCTGCCTGTGAAAGCAAATGAATATTTGCATCTGTTGCAAAACTGTCACTTTTGAATGGCTCCACGCCACAGAAAGAAGTTGTCTCTTTAGATGTAAATATTATCCCACGATTGACTTAGTCACGTTTTCTCTTGTTCTGGAAGTTAGAGATGTTGACATTCAGTGACTTGGCTCGATGTCCTACGTCGTGTTGGTGCACACAACTTGACAGTTGTTGTTGCCAATGTGTTTGAGTGTTTACAGAGTTGTCACTTCATTGTTGACACTTCTCTCACAAACAGCTTTCAACCCACAACGCAGTGTCCTGTAATAACATAACAGTAATTAGTGTTATTAATTAATAATTACTATTACATATGCAGCCAGTGACACAATCAGACGTCACATGGGTCCTGTCCTTTGAAAGGGGCTAACTGAATAGATTGGACAATTCCACCAGCATGCAGCAATAAACTGTAAGAAACTGTTTTGTATGGAAAATCCAGGTAATATCCATTCAGTGTGACTACAAAAAAAAAACGCATAATTTTGTAACAACATTTTTTGTACAGACATTCTAAAAATGTTTCTGATGTATGCAAAGAAGCTTAGTTTGTACAACAAAGTAATATCCGAACCTTGTAATAAAGTATAAGTACGTATGACAAAACAGACAGGTAGAGAGAATGAGTGAGAGAAGATTTACAAAGTGAGCGTGGAAAACAGACAATTATGGTTGAAGGAGAGGAAGAACAAAATCAGGACCAAGAGCCAGAGTGAATATTGATCTTGGAAAAACCAGGGATCAGCAGTTGCGAGTAGATAACATTGTGGAAGACGGGGAAAGGTGTATTCTGGAGCACTGGTATTGGGGGAGCTGAGAACCGGAGCTTCAGCTCTGCTGTTAATCATGACATTGAAAACTCTTGAAGCCACAGCACCATATTTTCAGCTTCTCAGCTCTCGCCTGATGACATCGGAATATGTCGGGGTGCTGTTTTTACCATTTTTAGCATTGATGTTCAAAGGCTCAGATTTACTGTGAGGGCAGAACCATATGTCTAACCCCGCTGCTAAATTCCATGGGGCAGTTATCCCCCTTGCCCCCATGTTCTCGCATCTATGTTCTGGAGAGAGTGGAATGGACTGGTGATTTTTGTTCATCTTCTTCAATTATTTGAAATTTACATAGATTTCACGAATATTTAGGTAATTGACTATATGTGTATATTTTGGTAATAACTGGTTTCAATATTATATAATAAGGGAGGGAGGGAGAGAGGGAGGGAGGGGAGAGGAGAGGAAGGGAGGGAGGGAGGGAGAGGGAGAGCATATGTAACAAATATGGAAACATCTTTACAACGATAGAAGTATGGTCATTCATTGAGATGTGTATGGTGATTTGTTTGTGTTAATCAGCTAACATTAACTTATGTATTTAATTACTTTTAATAATATATGACTTGTTATTATTCATGACCATAATTAATCGTCTGTAAACACTAAACAAATTATTGAAGTAAATACAAAGGTTATGACATTTTATCAAAACGGCCATTAAACAATTACTGTATATAATTTTAGTCTATACACTGTAATAATAATAATAATATATAATAATATATATAATATTACCCCAATATGAACTTGCATTGTCCAGAATGTATTTCCATTTCCTGATTGTGCTATGACATATCAGGTGAAGCACAATACTGGGCCAAAAAATGGGCCAATAGGCCCTGAAGTCCTTTGGACTATATTGTAAGTTTGTAATCATTATTGAAATGTTTTTTGGTGATTCATAGTTACAGATCATTAAGAGTTATGATGGAAGTAAAGTGTTGACATGTTTAGTAGCTCTCTAGACTATATGCATGCCAGTGAAGATACACCTGGAAATCAGACCTGGGGCGGAAGTACTCGTGTTCTTGAGTACATTTTTGAAGTACTCGTTCTCATAAAACTTATGGGCCATGTACTCGTACTCGTATTTATACTCATTGTACTCAGATTTTATGAGTACATAACAAGTACATCTGAGTACTTTCTCAATATATACTAAAGAAAATATATTTATTTGTAGTTATCAAATGAAACTATCCTGAAATATTTAAATGTTCACCTATTTTTAAATACTGTGTTATTTCTGATAGAATACCACCTTACCATCCCTAGACATAGTACATCCTCTTTCTCTGATAAACATGACTATGATACCCAAACATGGCAACAGGCAGCATCTTTTCCCAGTCAGAAACACTCTGTTAAGCAAACAATAATTGTATACTATCAGTTCAGATCATAAACCTGTTTGTTTAATTAAGCCACCAGGATGTCCATAAAGAGCCAATTAGCAGTTAACCCACCAGTTAGACAGGACATGCCTTTGATGTAGTCTGGAGACCATGCCACTTGGCACTAGCTGACAGTGCTAACTGGTAAGAACAAGAACTGCCAGTCTTCCTCTGTAGAAGTAAGGTGGCTCAAGTCAGACTGTCTCCTACACCAGTATAATCCTGGGCCAGCAACATGGCTAAAAAGTCCAAAGAGGATTTTGAGCCTGTTATATGGACATGTGCTAACCCTCTCAACAACCAGTAGTCTACGATCATAAAATATAAATTGCAAATTTCTAATCTCAGAAAAAAAAAATTCCAACTCCCATTGCATAATCACTTGTGCTGAGCTATATAAATTAGATTAATTAATAATTTTAAAATATGTTATTATTTAATATTTATATATTTTTTTAATGTACTCGTACTTTTACTCGTACTCGTGAGAATGTACTTGTACTTGTACTCAGCTTTTAGCAATGTACTCATACTCGTCCATTGTCAAAGTACTTGTATTCATGAAAAAGTACTTGGCCCCAGGTCTGCTGGTTAAAAAGTATTCGAATAGACCATTTCGTAAATATTGTATATATTAGTTAATGTGTTATTAAAAAATACTGTCGGATTTTATCCCGACACTCTGCTAATTAGGCCGATTTCCAGCGGTTGTAGAAAACTTGCAAGAGAGTTGGTGAGCTGCAACATTGCATGTGTCACAGTAAAACGTTGTATAAGAAAATGCACACGCATAATCTGTTTTCATTTTGCCCTACCACCCTCCCCCAGAATGGGAAGAAGAAAGAGATGAAGTATGATAACAGTTTATTTGTTATCAAGGTACATATGCATAGCATGCATTTCGACTTAAAAACAGTAGTAATGACATAATAGTAATATAACTGGAGTGACGGAATAGCTGCAACATATAGTAAAACATCTGAATTACATTCCTTATAATTTTTGGCTAAATATGGCTAACCATTTCGAGTATACATATGTTATTTTACTTTATATATTATTTTAGACCTAAGTTATTTTATTTTAATCCTAGGTCATATCTTTATATTGCATTGATAATTATGTCTAATGCTGTTTTACAGTTCCTCAGATTTTACCAGTGCAGTATGGATTCCCATTACACATTAGTTACAGCCCACTGTTTGACACAGCTTAAAACATACATGCAACTTTCCAGTTTAACAGGGGTCCAGTGGGTTAATGCTGTCTGTTGACACAAGCCTCTGCCTGTGACCAATTACAGATTAGTCACAGTTTCCATAAAACAATAGCAGACAGAGAACCTAGGCTCCACTCTGGGGGTAGGAGTAATACACAATCAATTGGCACTCTGCTTAGTCCAGGAAGAAACAGACAAAATGTGAACATTTAGCTTTTTGGAGGCCCTGAGGTGCCCTTAGAATGGTTCAATCAAATACACATTTCTTGTGTACAGTGACACTACCCTCAGAGATGCAAAATTAGAGAACAAGTTACTGAATAGTTTTTGAAACAATAGGCAAAATGTAAAAAATGTTGAAATAACAGAAAAGACAACCTCTGATCCATGCAAGACACAGACTCGGCATGTGACAGATGTTGTAGGAAAATGGATTAGATGTGTGAAGGTATGTGGCCAGCCAGTTATAAAATAGAGCAGTTCTCCTACAGTAGACAATTTAGTTAGAACATTTTGCATTTTATGGGACCTTTGGTGCCCTTAGAATGATTCGATCAAATACATATTTCTTGTATATAGTGGCACTACCACATGACATGTCTATGCAAAATTAGAGAAAAAGTTACTGAATAGTTTTTGAAAAAATAGGCAAAATGTAAAAAATTACCAGTTTTGGGGCTCTTGGAGGCCCTACGGAGCCCTTAGAATGATTCAATCAAATACAGATTTATTGTGCATAGTGGCAGTGCCCTAAGATGTCTATGCAAATTTACAGAAAAAGTTGCTGAATGGTTTCTGAGATATGGCAGCTAACGGCGGACGCAGAGTGATGGCAATAGTCCATTGGACCTTCGGCCCAGAGGACTAAAAAGGAGGACACGAGCAACAAAAAGTGTTTAAAATAAAAAATAAACTGTCTACTAGAAGGTAGCCAAGATACATCTACACCTAAACGTAAAGAAGAAGATAAGATCTCTCAACTCACTGTTATGTGGCGCAATGCCAACTGTGCGAAGTCGAAGTTCATGATGTTATATGGCATATTTTAACTAAAATAAAATGAAAATGTGAAACCCTTCAGAAGTCAAAATATGCTTGACTGATGTATGCTAGTACCTCATCAGAATCCAACCAAGACTGACTATATTACAAACATTAAATAAATCAATATATGTGAAGTTATATTTTTCATTGTCGTGTTTAAAATGATATGGAATTGACTACACTTATTTACTGATCATATCAGCATGAATGTTTCAAAACAAAATTGACAAACATTTCAGAAGGAAGGATTACACATCTAGAGATAAAAACAATTGGACTCTTGATAAGCAAATGGCTTTAATAAAGTGCATGCTACCCAAAACATCAGAAAATTCACTGTACACGTTAAGATGACCAACCAAGCACTGATCACTTCACTCCTGACAAGGTAGTCAGCCAATATTGGTGTATCTTTGGTGAGTGATGAGAATACAAAGTCATAGTGCATGTTAGTGACTGGGTCATTGTGGAATGTGATGATGTCTACCCTGGTGAGGTTTCATGTTTTGTAATGACAATTACGTGTAAAATTAATCATAAATGATAATTACGCTTATTTTCTAAGTAACCCGAGTAATGTAATCACTGTGAATCTGGATAGTGGACAGTTTTAAGTTTTTAATAATTTCAGAGATTTTTAAGTAGCCAATTTACATTTTAGTCCTAACATTTTATCATATATATATATCCTAGATGCATCCGTACGAGAGAAATATTGAAATGAATAGCTGTATATATTACATGTGTGTATTATAAGTTTCTTTACACATGTGCATATGTTGAAAAGGCAAGAAGACATCAATACTGTTTAAAATACCATTGTATACTGGATGAATTTGCTCTTGTAATATTGTTGTGAGGTTGTAACATGAGTGATGTAATGTGAGTGATGTAACATAGTGATGTAACATGAGTGATGTAACATGAGTGATGTAATGTGAGTGATGTAACGTGAGTGATGTAACGTGAGTGATGTAACGTGAGTGACATAACATGAGTGATGTAATGTGAGTGACGTAACGTGAGTGACAACATTTTTTCTCTCTGATGTGCAGTTGGTGGGTAAAATATATCACAGAAGGAAGTTAAACTGTACTTGTCGCTTAGCTTAAATTCACACCTAAACAAATCATTAGGTGCTTTTATGCTAAGGCCAATAGTTTTAGGAGAATTCAGCTGCAAAGTTGATGCAAAAATATTGGTGTCTTTTTTCATAACGTGAGTGACGACCACTAAATTTTAATGTTTTATGTTGATCAATAATATTTTCAGACATGATGTGTTGAAAGACCCAAGAAAGTATAAATGTAACATGAGTGACGGTGGAATCGCCCACCATTATAAATATCGTAAAGCTAAAAGCTATTATTACTGAACATTCTTCAGGATAGTTCGTTTTCAAATTAGAAACTTTCATTTTTCATATCCAAGAATCATGTTAAATTACCTGATAGAGGCTTTCGTTGACGTGTCACGCCGACTTCGTGTACGATGACGTCATTCAGCGTCATAGGTACTGATGAAGTCGGCGTGACACGTCAACGAAAGCCTCTACCAGGTAATTTAACATGATTCTTGGATATGAAAAATGAAAGTTTCTAATTTTAAAAGCTATTATTGATTTTTTGCAAGTTCTTAACATTGGTTATAATTGTACTTTTCAATGTATTTGACCCCATGACATGTCTACCCACGCAGCTAAATTCCACAGGGGCACCAGTCTCCTTTGCCCCCCATGTTCCCGCATCTATGCTCCGGAGAGGGTAGAACAGACTAGGTGAGTTCTGTTCAATCTTCTTTGAACAATTAGTTGAAATTGACATACATTTCACAAATATTTTAGGTATTTTGTCTAACGTGTATATTTGGATAATAATTGGTGTCAATATTGTATAATAACTAATTGCATAGGCTTAAATAAAATGCTTAATAATTGACTAGGCCAACTTCGACTCTAGATACATGTTTGTAAAAATAACCAGGTCAGGAGTTTGTTTTGCAATGACCAATGTCAATGACAATGTTCACCTCATCAACATTGAATTGGTTATAATTGACTGTATTTCCATCTTCAATGATCTACATGATTGTTTGTTGTACAAATATACAATTATCACTTACCAACTAACCACGCCGCATGATAAATGTGACACTGGATCTCAAAGTACCATCTGCACTGCAGTAAAATATTGTGTAAGTTGATATCATCCGTTTATCGCCCACATGGCACATCTGAAGAAAAGTAAAGCCAAAGTTTCACTAAACTAACATATGCCAGTAATATCAAGGGTTATCATGTAAATATAAACCACAATGTCAGCTATTGACCAACGCCAACCCAAAATAGACATGCAAGACCAACGATGTGCTATGCGGAGTCGAACAATTAAACATTTTCTAACACTAAACTGTCTCTGTTACGATAATCTGTATTATATGTGTTGGAAAATAAACATATATTGATTGATTGATTGATTTACTCACTGGTCTGCGAAACCACCTCGACCGTCAACGCACCGTGACGTGGCGCCACTCTTTGTCACACATCTCGACTAATATAACCAGACTCCGCACGGTAGAGCCACCGCATGTAGCTCTGGCCGGGAGGCTTCTTTTTCACTTATGAAAAACTAACAGGCGCTTTTAAGCCACGCTCCATTTGCTTATCATTGGTCCGTCTAAAAATCACCACGGTTGCGCGCGTATTTGTACGTTTGCTTTTCGTTGGGCGCCCATTTGTGAAGTCGAATGTTGAATATTTAGCAAACATTAAGAACATTGTCGGATAGCGAATTATGCACTGGAGTGAATGTTTTGTCTAATGTAGGCACCGCCTTTGTATCGCTACACATTATATATATCTATGACTTATTATGTGCGTCGTGCATTCATAATTTTAGTATGCGCTATAGTACAGCCTACACTTTTTTCAAAAACTCTGACGTTTTAATACTTTAGTTTCCCTAGCGGTGATAAATAAGCCATATGCTTTTAAGAAAATTGACCCAAAATGTTAACAAAAGTCATATACTTGTATACAGATGACTTGGTGATTTTCTAACTCTCCAATGTAAGCCTGAGGGAGTTGTTATTAGTTTGTGAAACTGTTGTGGTTATTAAATTATATTTAACTATGAGAGAAGCATGATACTGATAAGTAGAGGAAGGTAAACTTATGAAGAATGTATGTCGTCTTGCATCTAAGCTAAATGGGGAGGAACTTAGCTAGGTTAGTAGTATCAAATACCTAGATCATGTTATATGTCCCACTTTTAGTTTAAGTATAATATGCTTTCTAATATTAATATCGGCTTGTTTTGTAACTGTTACATGTATATTAATATATGAACCAATATATACCCAGCAAACACATAACGTTCTGCTAACGTTAGCACAATGTTATATTTAGGTTACGGAATTTGTTTTTCATATATGACGTTTCACGGTGGTAAACATGTTTTCTACATCATCAGTGTTAATATATAAACGTCGTTATAGGAAATAAACAGTATGTTTTAAAAATAATTGCATGTGATAATTGTCTAGGAACGTTCGCAGAACGTTTGAGGAACGTAACGCATGTAACGTTATGAGAACGTTATGAGAACGTTACTAGAACGTTCTGACACAATGTTTGAAGAACGTTCGTAGAACGTTCGTGGAACGTAACGCTTCAATAACGTACTGAGAACGTTACTACAACGTTCTGACACAATGTATATTTTATTACAAAACGTAAGTAAATAAATGGCGTATACTATATACCCAATTATTTTCGGTCAATAAATGGGGATATCGTGGACTGTTTTTTTTTAATATCTGCATCTGCTAATCGCAGGAACGTTCGTGGAAAGTAACGCTTCAATAACGTTATGAGAACGTTACTGGAACGTTCTGACACAATGTACATTTTATTACAAAACGTAAGAAGTTAAGTGAATGGTGAATACTATATACCCAATCATTTTCGGTCAAGCGTGGGGATAACATGGACTGTGTTTTTTATCTGGTAATAGCATCTGCTAATAGCAGGAACGTTCGCAGAATGTTCGTGGAACGTAACGCTTCAATAACGTTATGAGAATGTTACTGGAACGTTCTGACACAATGTACATTACAAAATATAATTACCTAAATGGTGTATACTATATACTATATATCATTTTCGGTCAAGACATGGGGACACTGTGGACTGTGTTTTTTTAATATCTGCATCTGCTAATAGCAAGAACGTTCGCAGAAGGTTCTTGGAACGTAACGCTTCAATAACGTTATGAGAACGTTACTAGAACGTTCTGACACAATGTACAGTTCATTACAATACGCAAGTAAGTTAATGGTGTAGTATCCCAGCAAACACGTAACGTTCTGCTAACGTTAGCACAATGTTATATTTAGGTTACGGAATTGTGTTTTTCATATATGACGTTTCACGGTGGAAAACAAGTTTTCGGCACCATCAGTGTTAAGATATAAACGCTGTAATGGGAAATAAACAGTATGTTTAAAAAAATGCATGTCCTAATAGTCTAGGAACGTTCGCAGAACGTTCGTGGAACGTAACGCATATAACGTTATGAGAACGTTACTGGAACGTTCTGACACAATGTATATTTTATTACAAAACGTACGTAAGTAAATGATGAATACTATATTATACCCAATAATTTTTGCTCAATATATGGGGATACTATGGGCTATAGTATGAATTCGGACATGGATCTTCAAATGACCACTTTGTGAGAAGTTTGTACCACAGGTTTGACATTTGAACGGCTTTTCACCAATGTGCTTGCGAACATGTAGCGTTATGTCATCACTGCTTCTGAAACGTTTCCCACAAGTGTCACAGTTAAATCTTTTCTCAACGTTACCCGGGTGAACATTCGAATGCATAGTGAAACTATTTGTTTCCAACCTGTTTACACATAAACATTTTGTATGATATCATACTTGTGTCTTCAAAGCAATAAAGCTTATAAACATGTTGATGTTTTACACTAGTTGAGCATATATAAGCACTGCTCAATAATAACTATACATTCATTATATATGCGTGCATCAACTTTGAAGGCTTTCTCACAAATGGTATTGTTTATATATACCCTCAAAACACCATCCTGTTAAACAGTTTTCACATTATGTTTTATACAGAAGGTGTGTCACATGAGTCAGTGTGCAATTGCAGCTTTAAAGCACTACTCAGATGAGAATATCTTCCACGTGTGTCACATCGCATTTCCATCTGCCTGTGAAAGCAAATGAATATTTGCATCTGCTGCACAACTGTCACTTTTTATTGGCTCCACGCCACAGGAAGAAGTTGTCTCTTTAGATGTAAATTTTATCTCTCGATTGACATAGTCACGTTTTCTCTTGTTCTTGAACTTAGAGATGTTGACATTCAGTGACTTGGCTCGATGTCCCATGTCGTGTTGGTGCACACAACTTGACAGTTGTTGTTGTCAATGTGTTTGAGTCTTTACAGCGTTGCCACTTCATTGTTGACACTTCTCTCACAAACAGCTAGCTTTCAACCCTCAACGCAGTGTCCTGTAACAACATAGCAGTAATTATTACCATATACAAAGCCAGTGACGCAATCGGATGTCACATGGGTCCAGTCCTTTGAAAGGGGCTAACTGAATAGATTGGACAATTCCACCAGCATGCAGCAATAAACTGTAAGAAACTGTCTTGTAGGAAAAATTCAGGTAATATCCATTCAGTGAGACTACAAAAAAACGTATTTTTAAAAAAAATGTTGTGTACAGATACTCTAAAAATGTGTCTGATGTATGCAAAGAACGTTAGTTTGTACAACGAAGTAATATCCGAACCTTCTAATAAAGTATAAGTACGTATGACAAAACAGACAGGTAGAGAGAATGAGTGAGAGAAGATTTACAAAGTGAGCGTGGAAAACAGACAATGATGGTTGAAGGAGGGGAATAATCAAATCAAGACCGAGAACCAGAGTGAATATAGATCTTGGAAAATCCAGGGATCAGCAGTTGCGAGTAGATAACACTGTGGAAGACTGGGGAAGGTGTATTCTGGAGCACTGGCACAGAAACGAAATTAGTATTGGGGGAGCTGGGAACCGGAGTTTCAGCTCTGTTGTTAATCATGATTTTGAAAACTCTTGAAGCAACACCATCATATGTTCAGCTTCTCAGCTCTCGTCTGATGACATCGGAATATAGGGTGTGTGCTGTTTTGACAATTTTTAGCAGTGACGTTCATAGGCTCAGATTTACTGAGGGTAGAACCATATGTGTAACCCCGCTGCTAAATTACACGGGGGGAATTATCCTCCTTGACCCTTGTTCTCGCGTCTATGTTCTGGAGAGGGTGGAATGGACTGGGTGATTTTTGTTCAATCTTCTTCAATTATTTGAAATTTACATGCATTTCACGAATATTTAGGTAATTGACTAATGTGTATATTTTGGTAATAATTGGTTTCAATACTATATAATAACTAATTGCATGGCTTAAATAAAATGCCTTAATTGAATGGGCCTACCTCGACTCGAGACTACATGTTTGTAAAAAAACTGGACTTTGTTTTGCAAAGTTCACCTTGACATTGGTAGGGACCTGCGAATCTTAGTTTGTACACACTAGAGTTTTTTTGCTCATGAGGGGAGGCCCAGAGAATCTCCTTTGATGAGCCTTATGTTCATCGTATTACGGTGATGCCACATTTTTCACGGAGCCAGTATGATGGAGAATGCCATCGTAGAAATTTCAACATTTTAGGTGAGGTATTAATTTATGTTGATGACGAGTGAATATGCGATATATTTGGATACTTACATCTTTGTTGTAGCTTAATTAAGTTTTCTTAAGTTTGGGAGGGAGGGAGGGAGGGAGGGAGGGAGGGAGGGAGGGAGGGAGGGAGCCAATTAGCAGTTAACCCACCAGTTAGACAGGACATGCCTTTGATGTAGTCTGGAGACCATGCCACTTGGCACTGGCTGACAGTACTAACTGTTAAGAACAAGAACTACCTGTCTTAGAAGTAAAGTGGCTCAAGTCAGTTTGTCTCCTACATGTATTTGTGTGTATGCATTCTGAATTATGGAATATTATGATAACATATAATTATAATGTATATATTGCAGTGCCGAACTCAGAGTCGATTTATTTGACCAATAAATACGGTATATGTGTAAGGTTTCAGGGCAAAGCGCAATATATCAACACCCAATTATATGTTTCATCCTCATAGTGTAAATATCATCTTACATTTTTTTTACAATAGAACCTGTAGTAGATAACCACCTGCTTTCTCGGTTCCTCTTAAAATTGACCATATTTCCAATGTTTATTGGCCTGTCATGGGCGACCACCCGTCTTGAGAGACCACTTTTGCTAGGCTGAAGTGGTGGTCACTCAAGACAGGTACTACTGTACATTTCAATTCTGCAATTTCGCCTAGGCAAATATGTCACCCGAGCCGCATGACGTGTATTGTATTTTGCCCTTAAACCCTTCCTATATATACTATTGTTATGCATCGGTAATAATGCATGAGTGTATAAATACAGTGCGGTACGCCACGTTCAAAGCAATGGAAGCTATGTCAACTATGTTCAATCAAAATGACTGACCCATCAACAGTTTCCAATCTAACATCTTGCTTAGAGTCACTATCAACTGTTCACCCCTACCATCTTGACACTATCATGCCAAATGATTTCGGTTTTCTCTTTCAACCACACATGTTTTCCTTGCTCTCGTTGTCAATATCAAATGGAGTACCATGGTGTACCTGTATCAAAATACAATGGTATGATAAGTATCTGAGTACAGTGTGTATCAAGTCACTGGCGTTAAAAAAACCACCTTGAGGTTCTCCATACATCTCGATTTGCACCACCTTGAGGCTCGCTGAAAAAAAACCACCTTAAGGAAGTCTAAAAACCTAAATTTGCACCAAAAATGCACCCCCTTTCCCCGATATTGAGAGCTAATCCTATCTCCAGCCCCCACACACCACAAAATGCACACCCCTTCCTAAAAGTTAGGGAGCTAAGCTCCTAATCCACAAATACTGGGGACTAAGACCTTCCCGGAAGGTTCCAACAAGTATTACCATGTTTAATTTGTTTCCTACATGGATGTTAATCGATGTATATTTTGATAGAATTTCAAAATGGTAATTATTCTGAATTTTTACTGTAGCATTAACATATTTAATGTCTCCAACAGTTCTTTTTTGCTATCCCTGTTGTGAATGTCATTGTGACATGTAGTCTGTGCTATTTCAGATAATGGCTCATTACTGTACATGAGTATTTAACGATTAATTTATTGACATGTATGCTCAATAGTCAATTTGTTGTATTTATCATATACTTAATTGTTCGTATTGTATTATAATGTATACATAAAGATTTGATAAATGATGTGTGTGTCATTATTAGCATTGCTTGCATTTACGTACATGTATGCTGAATATACTTTATTTTGTATTTGTTTTATTTGGTCATTCAATCTGCTTGGATAATATTGTAGATTGCCTGTATGGTTAATGTATTTGAATATATGAGAAAATAAAAAATATATGAAGATTAACGTGCACTTCTGTTAATGAGTATGTCATACAGAATATTTTGTACAGGATATATTCTGTAGGATATATCCCACAGAAAATAGCCTATATGATATTTCTCATAGGAAATATTCTGTACTATATTTCCTATAGGAAATATTCTATAGAAAATACTATAGGATATTCTATAGGATCGAAAATGTCTTATAATGTTCTATAGAAAATTTCTTATAGTTTTCTATAGAAAACTATAAGAAATTTTCTATAGAAAACTACGCGCAAAAATCCTATAGAATATTCTTTTAAAAAACTATAGAAAATGTTCTATAGTTTTGTATAGAAAACTGCGCAAAACTCCAGTAGTTTTCTATTGAAAATTTCCTATAGTTTTCTATAGAAAACTATGCGCAAAAATCCTGTAGTTTTCTATACAAAATCTATAGGTTTTTTTACTAAGGGATTATAATGAATAAATCGTGCCAGCGGTCGTATTCATGCCACTAAGCAAAAGGTACTAATGTTGTGTGTTGTTTTATAACAGTTTGACTCACAATAATAATACTTAATTAACAACTAGTTACGAAATAATTTTAGTTATCTGCTCTCGAACTATGCTTGCTTCAATTATCGCTCAACGTGCGCAGTTACGTGCGCAACATAAACTATTGAAAGTGTTATATAAATATTATTTAATATGCCTAATAGTAATATATAAAGGAAAATCGCTGTTACGTATACTAAGCCTAGTTGCTGCAACATACATGTATATGGTTAAGTTCACGATTTGGCAAACCAGGGTGTGACATCCTTGTGAATAATTAAAACTGACATTTTCAAATTCAATGTTTCTTTCCTGTTATA
This sequence comes from Paraescarpia echinospica, assembly GCA_020002185.1. Classification (NCBI taxonomy): domain Eukaryota; kingdom Metazoa; phylum Annelida; class Polychaeta; order Sabellida; family Siboglinidae; genus Paraescarpia; species Paraescarpia echinospica. Next base: position 54,777,385 of record CM034534.1, on the reverse strand, counting down.
TGGTGTAGAAACGTACAAATTAATTAATAAACACAAGGAGATAATGACGCAACTATATATATTTATTTTCAACATGGAAATGAATTACCAGCACCGGCAGCACGTCAGTTGTGGGTGTAACATGGACACCAACGAACGGCAATTTCTCATTCTAACATACACTTGCAAATATAAAGATAAGAAAAAGTGCATTCTCGCTTAGAGTAGCTGATCCGTGGAATAGTTTACTTGATTCGGTAATACAAGCTAGATCAATAAATTCATTTAAAAACCGCCATGACAAATGCTGGTCAACCCTCGGAAATACTATACAACTATGAAGCCCCATTAACATTAAATACTGGAACCGGAAACCACAAACTTTTAATAGTCAAAGAAGAAGATGTGATCATTGAGGAACCGAGAGGATCCTGCACTCAGAACAGTCGTAATATATCCTAAGGTAATATAAGGTATTGCACGACGACTACACTAGATGTAGGCGCACTCCACGTTGTTGATTGACAGTCACCCGAACTGTACACAGTGCTGTATTCCAGCAGCATTTATACAGTATATAGGCGCACCTCGCCAAAATGTTAAACTCGTGTGGTAAAAATGCGAGCCATTTGTTGCAAAATTTTTAATTAATTACCTTCATTCTTTCAGGAAATGTGTCGCTTACAGATGGTTTCATCATCGACTGTATATATGGGTGTCGGCTTCACATAGACGTTGTTGAGAGAATATGTTCCAATGGCCTGTCAATCCATGTAGGCAGCATAGCGCAGACGAGTCGCGTAGCAAGAAGATGTGATGTTGCGTGTCCTAAGTTTGTGCATCATCCAATTAAGATGTTTCGGCAATATTTTGAATCTGGGCCCACCTCGATTTCGTCACTATAACTACATTTTGCATAAATTTAATACCTCAGTGTATTCATTCAGTAATTCCACATCATTTCAGGCATATAACGTTTAACAATTAAATATTATTTGCGTCTAATAGCACGTTTGAGGTCCCTGTTTGTGCGAAACACCTCAATGTATTACAATATATTACAACGCATTAAACGTGTAAACTTCATGGGGCTATCTTTAGATTTTGTTGGTGATCAATTACATTATGAATTGTAACATTATTTAACATTAATTGGGGTAGTTGTGTTATGATGCTGTTCTTTTAACACAAAGGGTTTGTGATACAGACAACTGAGCCGAGATGAATAGCCAGTCAGGAAAACGGGTGATTGATGGAGTCGTGTCACTGCAACAGTCAAAGTTGACTACACAAACTGTGTAATATGCCAAGAACAAGTGACCAAAGGACTATTTGATGTGCAGGTCAAAACAACACCAACAATTGTTTTGGCAATGACAGCTAGGCAGAACGAAAAATTCCGCAGGCTACGCGATGATGTTGCCGTGGAAACATGGGTGGCTGACAAATCACCAAAATGGCATGCAAAATGTAGGAATGTGTACCTGAATGAAGAGTTTTAAACTCGTAGAAAAAAGCATCAACGAGGGGATACCTCAACCTCGGCAGAGAATGAGAGCAGCACTTCACTCGCAACAGCACACATTTCTACTAGGCAAAGCACACCAACATTTGATGCAAACATGAATGCAGCAAGATTCCCCAGTCACTGTCCAATGGAGACGGAACTATGAGGTCTGCAGGTTGAAAGGCTAGCCTTGTTAAGACTCTGAAAGAAGAAACCAAGGTGGTCAGTACTCCTGGTCTACCAAAGGAGATGCGGAAGACGGCAGTGGTAGTGGATGCCATGTGTGCTGTTCACCGTTGGTCATTCGACAAAGACGAACCATTTGGAGCCATTGCAACAAGCTACAAGAGGAATCTTACACACGATGTACCTGCTGGTGCAAGTATCATACACTTTTGCTGTGACCGGTACAATGCCCAAAGCCTAAAGTCATCCGTGCAGCAACACAGATATGCCCGGTCACGACCAGCAAGGCTGTTTGAGGTCAGTGAGCAGTACAGAGCTCCTGATCCACAGGAGTTCTTTTCAGCGTCGGCCAACAAGGCGGGACTGCTGAACTTTCTATGTGAGACATGGAGTAAGGAAGAGCAGCTAGCCCCAACGATGGGCTTGACGCGACTGTACCTGGGTGGCGGTTTCAAGAAAGAAACCAAGAGCGTGATGGTTACGCAGGGTCCAGTTACAAATGTGCCTGACCTGGAGTCAACTCAACAGGAGGCCGACACCAGGGTAATTATTCGCACCATATGGCATGCAGTGTCCGGAATGAAGGTGTCGACCGAATGATTATCCACGCCAACGACACAGACATCATTGTCATTGGAGGTAAATGTTTTCAGACTACTCATAAACTAGTGCTACCTAAAGCAATGTTATTTAATATGTTAAAGTAAAATATAAAAAAACTTTTAACATTTGAACACGGCGATTTTCCTTTATTTTGCTTGACTGTTGTGTTTAGGGGGTAGGGGAGGAAATCGCCTACATTTTGGTTTAAAAGACATGGATTATAATACCCTTTGCTTTGTTCCTCTGAAAAGTAGATTCACAGGAGAAACTAATTTAGTACAAATGGACATATGGGACTCATTTTAATAAACATGTGCGAATTACATTCGAAAAATACCAAAAAAGTAACCTGAAAAGCAATGCATTTTGAACCACTATTTCTTATCTGGCCAAGTCGATTTAATTTTCATTTGGCACAATTTAGCTGCATTAGTAACACTGACTTAACTAGTACATATACAGATTGTAAGAACGTCACCTTACTTTCAGGAGCATGTTGTTTAAGTGCTGTTTACATGATTCGATTAACTTTTTTCAAGGTTGTCCAACTAGGTTAATTACGATCCTAGATATATGATCATATTATTTTTGGGGGCAAACCTTTTACTGCCTTCCATGTCTACTTTCACACAAAAATGCATTCGGCCCCCGTGTATTCCACAGCAGAAGTATTTTGTTGGCCGACGATTGGCGTCTGCGGTTATTTATAGAGCAGTGTGGTGCAGGCGATATGTTTGCCGTCGTTAGTTTTCGGGGACACAAGAGAAGTGTGCGCTGAATCTATGGTGATTGTGTTATTGATAAGGATTTATTTATTTAGGATTGTTTGTTTGCAACAGCATATGTCATAAATAAATCCTTATCAACAACACAATCACTATAAATTCAGCGCACGCTTGTCTTGTGTCCTCGAAAATTAACGACGGCAAACATATCGCCTGCACAAGACTGTTATATAAATAGCCGCATATGCCAAGGCCCAAGCGTCGGCCCAGTGGCGTTGTCGCGCTTACATTTATCCGGGCGTTAAATAATATCCGGGTGACGATTCTGCGCGTGCGCGTATCTAGGGGAATATATTTAACGCTACCTACGACTGTCGCGTTTACATTTATCCGGGCGTTACATTTTATCCGGGTGATGTTTATGTGCATATGTAAGGCATACTATTTGGCACCAGTAGATCAGGTGGTGATAAATATGATTTAGTACTTAAATATGTTTCGTTTGTTGTCGAAACACGATCCATATAGTTAGAGTACATAATAATAATTTCCTGTTTCATATTTATAACCAAGTATAAGAGTAAGTCACGTGACGTGTGCGTAGAGAGGATATTGTTTATGTATGTGGGAATCAAACATTTTATAATTTATGTCACAATTATATATATATATAAAGCAATTGTGCATATATATATATATGCTATGGCGTACTAATAATAATAACAGTATTTAATGTGACTTTTGGGGTGCATATTGAGGAATACAGACCTACGTACTTATATGAAATGGCTGAATGAAAATGTCCTGATATTATGTCAGTCGTCGGCGACAGACACTGTTGTAAATTATGTGTGTGTGTGTGTGTGTGTGTGCAGGCGCGCGTGCGTGCGTAAAGATTATAAAATTATATAAGTAAGTTACGTTTATGCTAATACTACCTGCTTTACTAGGTGTTTTAATTAAAATTTAATTACTGCACAAATCATTGACATGTCTGATAATGTTATTACGTGGGCATTAGAAAGGCGTTTACGGCTATATAAAAACATGTTATTAGTATAGTGGTAGTGGCAACAGATGGGGAAGCAGACCTCTACGAACAGCTAATGAAATGGATGGCCATATTCAGCAGGGTCTGACAGTCAGTTTGGAGAAGACGGAGGCGATGTGGGTTGAGCAGGAATACAAAGACATGGATACACACAGACAGTTTTGTATACCTGGAGGTTGACGTGACAGAGAGTTTGGTGAGATGTCGGCTGAAGTGGGCGGTACACATAGAACGAATGGGGGGAGAACAGCTAGCGAAGAAAGCGGATACACGGAAAGTGGACGGGGAAAGGAGGCAAGGAAGCCTAAGATTGCGTTGGGAAGATTGCTTTAAGAGAGACTTTGAAGGATTGGGAGAGGGGTGGAGAAGGAAAGCGAAAGACAGAGGTGAGTGGAGACGGTTCGTTGGAGATAGCAGTAAAAAGGCAGTGAGGGGAGGAACAGAAAAGAAAACCCAGAAATCAAGGTCAGCCTCACCGTGGCCCACGGAAAGAAGAGGAGAGCAACAATTGTGGCTAGTTTTTTTGTAGACAACTACGCAAATGTATGCTTTAATATGAACAGTTTATGCAAACAAAATGTAATATGCTGGACCATACATCAATTAATTCAATTCAAACGTTGTTGAGAAATTGTCCAAATGAGGAAGGAAGGCTCATCAGAGTTACAAATTAGTATAATAAATATATAAAAAAAAAACCTGCAGAATATGACATATATAGTATTACATACGTAATACTAAAAAAAGTAGTTTGCTGCATATACCTGCATATACACTGTATGCATATGATACAAACATTCATTGATTGTTCATGTTACTTGACTATTGTTGTTTTTACATTAGTCAAGTGTATCTCCTGGAGTATGCAATGGAAGACATTACAGACTATGCAACTCCTAGAAATGTCATAATTGTCATAACACATACATATAATATGATTCTTGGTGTATTTGTTATGTTGTATCAGACATAAGTTGTCCACCTATAAATAATACATACAGTCAACCCTCGCTTTACGGTAACCTCAGTAATACAGCCACCTCGCAATTGAGGTCATTCTACAACAGTTCTACATACAGTAAAGTATAAGAAAGTAGTCCTGCTAATAAGATCACCTCGCTAACCAGGTCACTTTTGCTCAGACCCAAGTGTGACCTTCATAATGAGGTTCCACTGTAATTGCTTTTGACTATATTCTAAGACTATTTGTTGATAGAACTATAACTGCACTTGATATAGTTCACCGTGTTCAAAGTTTGCAATCAATTTTATATAACTCGTTAAACATAAGATATTCCTTTCAGCTGCAGCAAACAACATACAATACACCTGTTTAGAAACATAGCACACAATAATCACTCATTATCCACACAGACATCACACACAAAGTAGTTATTGACCGCTGCAGAACACTGTCGGTGCTTGGTGTGATTCTGGGCACATGTGATGTGGTACTGCCAGTGGCACCAGTCACATCTCATCTGCAACAGATACATCTGTTATTCTACTATAGCCATATTGCAAGACAATGTTTGGTATATATTGTCTATATGTACTGTATAAGGCACGCTATATCTTATAACTTTATATGTGCAGGTTTGTTTATCTAGTTCAGTTGTTTTCCAAGTTATAGCAATATCGTATTTATTAATACTATCTATATTGTAGCATTTTAATAAATGGTAAATACTACTGAAGAGACATTTACTTTATAATAATAACAATAATAACTTTATTTAGACACTGAAATCCAGAGTAGAACTGTGTTCAGTAGTGTTGACAATAGTCGTTAGAAATTATAAAGAATAAATATAATAATAATACAAGTAAAACACATAAATACAAAACTGAACTAGAGAAATTAAATAGACTTTGGATATAGAGTAGGTCTACCGGTATTTGAAATTTAGTGTATAAATATTCAATTATGATTATGTCCAATTTCTCTTTGACAATGTCACTTTCTCACTCCTGCTGTAACAAGGGATCTGACAATGTAAGATCAAGTTTGAATTATAACATACACTGTATAATATATTTACCGATGCATGTGCCGGATATCTACTTTGACTGCCACAGTGTCTGCAGCAGTAACTGGCAGCACCTATCAATCATAAATGCAACATTTTTAGTCTCCTTGAAACCGTTCTACAGGAGTTTATCTTTCACTTTATTGCATAATGTTTTTATCGTGACACCATCTGTTATGGAATGATACAAAATATAGGAATTACCTTTAAAGTACACACATATGCATGCCTACCAGGCTACCAGCACATGCACGCATATGGACACACGCATGCAACTACTATGCACCGACTATGAATAACTATTAGCTGCAAAAAAGATTTTTGTGTAACTGCTATTGAATCTAAATAACCTTACTTAGATCCGTGTTGTCCAGAAGTCTTTGGGCAATTTTGCGCCGGAGTGCATCAGTATCTTCGTGCAGGACTAGTTGAGCTCTGTCCAGGAGTAGTTCTGCGAACTGATTCAGCCAATTGAGATTAATTATTATTAAATTCATAAGTTAGTAATAATAATATTATTAATACATATTATTCACTTAAAATTACATTAGTCTCACTCTATGAAAACATGTGTTACAATTAAAACATGAGATTATCTGGTACATGACATATATAGCATGCATTGTATACATAGACCACAGGTATTTTCATAATTTCTTGATCAAATTGTTCAGTCACACATTTCCTTGTGTATATGACCACTTACTTCCATGACCAGCACTCTGCAACTATGCCCATCTTTTTGCTTTGTGTGGGGAGGAAGAGTCAGTGCCCACATTTCTTGCGAACCTTCACACCTCTTTATGAAGGTGTTCCAGGCCTCAAGGATGAGCTTGGCCCTCTCTATGTTCTCCCCCAGTGGATTAATGTATACTATCTTTCTCTCACTGGGGTACAACGCGAGCAGCTCCCAATGGTTCCCAGTTAAATTGATGGGCGCCAAGACCACATCTTTGTCCTTGAAGATGTCCTGTAGTTAGATTACATACGAGTCATAAATATATTAGAGGCATGCTTCCCGAGTAAAGTTATATTCAAATTAAGTCATCTATAAAACTACTATTACAATATTAAGCAAATTTCCCATCAAATGAATATCAAATACTATCTTATATTGAAATTTATAAACACATCAAAAATTAATCTTTCCAAAAGTATTGCCTTTATTTTGTCAAACTGCTTCATTACACAACATAGTAATAAAATATTATTGTACAGTTAATAACAAAGGAAATATATTTCAATTTTATTTTTCATAGGATGTTCCATGAAATAAAGCCATTTATGCCAACTGAATAAATTGGACATCAATATTGTAAATATAGGATAAATATTTTATTAAAAATGTGATATTTAATAAGGAACTTGTGTTCTTAAGATATTAAATACAGATGTAACTCCCACCATATACCCCTTGAAATGTAAGTTTAATAATAACAACAACCCTTTATAGTTACAACATTTCAGAAGTTTTCACATGTTATCTTTAACAAAACTTAATCATGACTGTCTTACCAATATAAGACATACACGATTTCAATTGTTATATATTAATTGTGTTGTTTCCTGATACCTTTGGTATGGACGCTGCAGTTGGTGCCTTCACCACCATATTCATTACATGGCTGTCAATGGCGGCTGCACTTCGGGGCTCCACAAGCACCTGCATGTAAGCTCTGATGACCTATAATGTATTTAAATAGCATACATGAAAACCTTGTAAGATATTGCCAATATTTCTTTCCAGTACTAACATATACGAAGTGATGCAGAGAGAAAATACACACATCATCAGTGTGAATGGCTAGTTGGTTCAGTTTGTTGACTCAAGTTTGTTGCAGCTTAATGCCACCCTTGGCAAACAATTCTATAGAAAACTATAGAAAATTGTGAAGAAAGTGCAAAAATCCTATAGATTATTCTATACAAAATATATAGTTTTTTGCAAGGGCAGACACTGTTTAAAATATTGAAAATGCTTTTTGAGGAAATGGTCATCAAAGAATGAATAACTGATTTAATTACTTGAGATTGACATGCTTGATCCATAAATAAGTCTGTTAGAGGTATGTAATTGTTATAAAAGTGAAGAGTATTGATAGTATACTTGCAAAGGTATCATAATCTGGCAGAGAAACATTTTGGGTATTTTTGTCCAAAAAAACACCATTTTACTTGGGGTGTCTGGCCTTAACAAATGCATATAAGTATATCTTAGCATTATCATCACGTACGTCATCCAACACATCATTGTTGGGCTTCACGGTGCCAAAGGCCACCCCAGAGAGCTTCACTCCATTCACCATTGCCATCAGAGCTGTTGATGTGCTGTGGTTCCCCCAGACATGCTCCAACTGTGGGATGACTGGTAGTTTCTGCAGTGCAATATTGTGGTTATTAATATAACCTAGCTTTTGATATGTTCACAATTATATTTTTAACAACTCAGAAGCTTAAAGGGAATAAAAACCCCTATTGCTTGAATTCATAATATAATCCCTGCTACATTTTACCGTGCTTTCACCATAATAAACCACAGTGAAATATTATTCACCATAGTAAACCATGGTAAAACGTGACATCCACCATAGTAAAATGAAGTATTTACTATAGTAAACGATTGTTGTTACTATGGTAAAACATGTTAAAATATTCTGCAAAAACACTGTAAATTGACTTAAGTAAACAATAGTAATTGTTTCATGGTTACATCCTGCTGTTTCCATTTCAATTTATGACTGAAGAGCTTTATACTTGTAACTAACACTTGAATGTGGTCGGTCCTCCATGGCTCAGAATTACTAGAACCTTAGAGTACGACATTAAGTATTACATTTACAAAAAAATTACCAGTATCTTTAAATATTTGCTCTGCTAACGTAGTACTGGTAAGTGGATACCAGTGCTATAATTATAAAACTATACTATATTATTATCATTAAGAAGTACTACAATTATTCATAAAGCTCACCTTATATGGGGACACCTTAATTGAGTACTGGAAAGATGTGTTGATGTTGTACACTATGTGTGCCACTTGTCTGTCCCAGTCTGTCTGTAGCCTGCAACACATACAACAGAATGCTGTAACTAGCCTGTAGTATAACTACATGGTACTACTTAGCACACTGTTCATATATTCAAGATAATCACCCATTAAGATCACTAGACCCATTACTCGTTTGTACACTTAAAATGTAGCTCACTCGTTTATGTATTTCCGGATTGCATTTTTAATGCATTGATTGGTCCTTTCATCCTGTCCATTTGTTGCTGGATGATACGCTGATGTCACCGAGTGTTTCACACCATACGATTTCAGGACATGGTCATTCAGCTAGAAAAGCAGAAATACAAGATATCTCTTATTTGTTCATGTGGTGGTGGTGGTCTATTTGTCTGAGAGCAGAATTACATTGGGGAGATATTGAAAGCAGAGAGATTAAGTTGATTATACTTAAAGAATCGGGGCTTTAAAAAAGAAGATGTAAACACATGCTGATGTATCCATGCAGTGATGTATACAATGGTGGGAAGTAGAATCTTCACATGACAGGCATATGACACATTACTGCTATGTTGCAATATGGAACACTGTAAGTAGTATTATTTCACTGTAAGTAGTATTATATCAATCTGTGATACAGTCATGTAATTGTGCATACAATACCTCGTTCACAAACTCTCGTCCTTGGTCTGTGATAACACGTCTTGGTGGACCATACAGATAAAACATTTCTAGAAGAACTGTAGCCACCTCGCCAGCACATTTGTTCTAGAAACACACATATATCATGACATTGTGTACATATACATGTATATATATATTCCTAAAAGCAGCTTAGACAGATAGTCTGTTATGAGAGAGACCTGCAGATCCAGTCTACATAAAACAGCGGTGTGTTTAACATGGCAAAAAATAGCATAAATATATATATATATATGTTGATATATGACAAATGCCTGAAAGAATAAAGACAAGCATATAAAGTTGAGGCTAAGATAGACATTTTAATATCTTTAAATATTCATTGAATTATTCATTCTCACTTACAGCAGATAGAAGAACTGGTGGACATGAAGTAATGTTAGTACAAAAAAGACATTACAAAGTATGCATTATAACAGACAAATCTAAACAGATGAAACAAAACAGCGCCTTGACCCATCTGTTGACAACTGGAATACTGGTTATGAAATTTTTGATTGCCCAATCCTTTTATTTTTATGCGCCTTTTAGCTTGGTTTCCAAGGACTTAGGTGCAATAGAAGTTATCTTATTATTATTATAAACATGATTATCCAAACAAGTGACACAAATTACCTTGATGGGTCTAGCAAAGACAAACTTGGTAAACAGGTCTGTCATTGTACAAATGAGGCGATTGCCACTTTCCGTCTCAGTGAAGGGACCGATGAGATCAACCCCAATCACATCCCAGGGTGCCTCTGATGTGATGGGGTGCAGTTCGGCGGCTATTGTTTTTACTCTCTCCGAATGCTGGCAACGAGAACACCATTTCACCTGGGAATACAAACATGGTAAACTAAGTCAAATGACATCCATTTAATGTGTGACAGGCATTATCAACCTACCGACGTGCTGGGTTGTGAAGAATTGTTTTTTGACATTGTACACATAATGACAACTTACCCAGTCCTTCACGTCGGCTGTCATTGACTTCCAGTGGTAAGTTTCCTCCACCTTCAAGCGTGTGATGGTCATGCCCCTGTGACCACCACTGCCTGGGTCATCATGGCACTCTCTCAGCGCATTCTCTATTTCACCTCTCTATGACCTACAGTATACAAATTAATAATGACATACACAAGTATAAGCTGTTGTAATATAGCTTATTATAAACATGTAACCAATCATGCTAGCACCAAGTGGTCAAGCTATTGCAGTTGAGGACTTTATGGACATGTGATCTGCCGCAGCAAAGTGGGTATTAAGTTCCAACATTGTGAAATGGAATTTTTTACATTTCTGGATTCCAATAAAATAGCACCCCATAATTTTAAGTTTCAAAGTGAGAAAAAATGTTTAAATTGGGCTGTGTTGAAAAGAAATACTAATAACTATACAGTTAGTATTTTATAATATTTGGGTTTTATTTGTTGATGAAAATAAACTGGAAATTGAAAGATGAGATTATAAAGTATACATTTCTGACATCACAACATTGATGGGACATCACCTAGACACGTATTTTTGGCTCGTGTGCAGAATAATTAATCACTAAATCACCAGTAAGGTGTTTCAATGCAGTACTATTTACCAAACAAATTGATGAAATACTTATCCTTCACAGAATGCTAGTAGTTATATAGACAAAATCCCACCACAATAAAGGTAACCCTTTTATAGATATGGGAAGAACTCAACAACAGACGATTGCAATACTCAGTGAGATGTCCATAAACCAGGAGTATATTGTGCATCTAGTGACATACCAGCTGGATTTGAACCAGCCACAAAACACTGATATATTGCATTCGATTGTTGAAGTATACAAAGAAATTATAACTATCTATATGATGAGTGTGGACAAAAGTCAGCTGTTTGATCAAGATATACTATGGAAGATATTGCCTATTTCTAAAATTGGTAACACAGACTTATGCACTTGCTTCAACTGAACAAGACATCATAAGAGCATGGTAAGACAAGACTAGTACATGAAACCAAATTCACACAGGTTTTATTCACAATATATTTTATTCACAATGCACACTTATATACACAGCTATATAAATGAGTACATAACTATAGGCACCAGTGAATCTACATACATGACAAGCTTTCAAACTGTAATACCTAATTGCAGTGAGTGTTGCTGAATGCTTCCTGGAGACTGTGTTGGAGTTGCAGTGAACAGGTCTGTCATTGGCTGAAGTACTATGAGCATCGCCAGTGACAATTATATTTTTCTTATTGACATCACTAAAATTTCCAAACTTCATTCGTAAGTAAAATTAAATAATACAAAAATATAACTGTTTATCAGTGCACTTAAGTAATGTGTGTCTTGAGGTTTGAACTGAATAGCCATTATAAGTGATGTCACATCCATCTTCTGACTGCATGTTCCCAGTTAGTCCAGTTGCCCTACAATCATAAAAAATACATTCATTAACATAAGTGTGCAATATTATACGAAACATCGTGCTGTGCAGCTTCTCTCAATGCATGCTGAATGGTTGAAACGAATGAACAGCTTTTGTGCAGAATGTGTAATGTTTCCCTTAAAAACTTTTTTGCTGTTAGGATATCCAAGAACACACTCAGCTATATTATTGGAACTTACCTTTAAGCACCAGTTGGCTCTTTCACAGATGGATACTGCATGGACAGAAGATTTGCGACTAAAAAATAGTGCATATGATGTGGTAGGTTTATATATATGTATATATACATGTTGTTACAAAAGTAAATTAAGACTTGCAGAAAACATGATTATGCTGCATGCACTATCCAATGTTAAGCCTATCAATACTATTACATTGACATCCTGGCATGGCTAATGACTAATCTGTTGAGAGAATGTAGGCATAAGATCTTAAACAAACTAATGCTACCCAATAGAATATTTTACGTTGCAAATGACAACATCATTCAATATTAACGCCATAACCGATAACGGTGTAGAACGTTTGATGATGACCTTAGATAATGTAAGCTTAGTTATTAATTTTAAGCTGTCATCTGGACTTGACTTCGATTTAGCTTAGCCTTAGATACACTTTAAATTGCCTTTGTAACGCACCTTTTGTGACATACTTCGATGCCGCATAGCGTATCCTTCTCTTCCTGCTGTCATTGTTTGCAACCGCTGGATGGTGTACGCCATTGTTAATGTAGTGCATGAGCTGCTCGTAAAACATTTCTGCGTTCGTTTTAACACAACTCATACTGCCAGTTTAAGCGGTAAACGGAAATGACTGACTCGCGCATGCGCAGAAACACCACTCGGATATTATTTAACGGGGGTGCCGCGGGGTGGGAAGCGTAAGCGTACCCAATGGCAACTAATGACAACAAATGGCTCGCGCACGCGCAGAAACGTCACCCGGATATTATTTAACGCCGGATAAATGTAAGCGTCACAGCGTATCCAGGATTTGTCTTGGGGGGGGGGGCAAAATCGGACGAGCTAGTACTGCATTGTCCACCGCAGAAGAGCTGACAGCTGCCGAGCGACTTTTTTTGGGAGGGGGGCAGCTGCGAACACTGGGGGACCGCCCCCCTCACACACCTAAATACGCCAATAGTGCGTCGGCCGACAAAAATACTTTTGCCGTGGAATAGCGCAATCTATACAAGGCCCCTTTAAATGTCACTCATTAATTCAACTGGCGAGACTGGCTGGCGGCAACGCAAAGCCACGTATTCTGTTTGGCTTGCATGGCATTTAATAATAATAATAATAAGATAACTTCTATTGCGCCTACGTCCTTGGAATCCAAGCTCAGAGGCGCATCAAAACAAAAGGATTGGTCAATCTCAAAATCCATAAGTAGTTTTCCAGTTGTCAACAGATGGGTCAAAGCGCTTATTAGGGAGCTACGGTGGATAAGCAATGTTGTAAATATACGTTTTTAAATGACGACGGAATTTAGTAATATTTTCAACTGATCTAACACTAAGAGGGAGCATATTCCAAAGAGTTGGTGCAGCTACAGAAAAAGCCCCAGTTCCAATGTTAGTGTTGACTCTAGGAACAAAAAGTAGGTCAGAACTAGATGATCGAAGCTGGATATTATTTTATTAGTAGTTAATGTGTATGCCTGACGGATTGTCAGCTTTTTGCTTTAAATCGTCATTACATTTTGGCTCCCTATGTGCTCGCCACTAGACGAAGCTTGTAGATTTTCTGGTTAATATACTATTCGTTATTATATAAATTTAATGTTAGAGCGGTTGTCTGTTTGTAGCGGGGCGAACATTTCTGTGGACACAGTGAATTGCGACATCGGGCAAGCACACGTATGTACGCGTAAGTATGCCTCAAAGAGGTTGTTTATTAATCTTATTATTTGCTAATTATGTTACCCTTTCCATGACTATTTGTTATAATGATCTGCCACTGCAACCTATGTTCATTATTTGTTAATACATTAATGCGTGTTATATGTGGTAGTCTTTGAGTTTGATCACCGACAGTGAGTGACACATCTACAAGACTCGTCATCGCCGAGTCTTGTAGATGTGTGTCTTGAAATGTGTTATCTTGTTAGCTTATTTTTCGATGCATTGATTTAGCAGTTGAGTAATTTTATTATTGTTTCAAATTTTACGAGAATGTACGAATAAAGAAGTTATGCACACGGTGAGTGTCAGTCATGCGATCATCTAAATATAGCCAGAGTAAATCAGTTACGCCATCTAGCGGACTATGTCTATGTTGTAGTTAATAATAATGCGTTCCTGTCGAAAGTTAGTAATATGTTAGTTTATTATTTAACATGTGCCAAAAACTTTGGATCCCCTCCATCGGCACAGTTAGTACATTCTAAATTATTGATTTTACGTCTGTTTTTCACGAGCCTTTTTTCAGGCTGTCGGGATATGTGCTATCTTCTAGTTCTAGTTGTTTCCAGCGCTTGGCCTTGGGCTTGCCAATGTTCTATTAACTGACTAGTCTATATTATTGTGGTTACAATCTAGTGGTCTGATGAGGTTTCATATATTCAACTAGTGAGCCTTTTTCAGAACATTATCGCCAAACCGACCTTTATATGCTGTTCTCTGCCAGGGAGCTTGTCATCCTCAGTGGTTCTTTTACATCCCAAATTGAGGCGAGACCGACATTAACGTGATCTCAGAGTCACGAAGGATACACAGTCCCCAATGTTGAGAATCAGGTTTTTACACCAAATATCATGCCTGCCCGGTGCAGGTTTCAAACTCAAGTGTGCTGGCATGCCAGGCGGATGTGCCATCCACTACACTAGCCATGTTCCCTTACAGGGAGATTTCCGCAGTTACTCAAAAACCCACAGAAGATCAATGCGATTGAGTGTAGACAACCAACACCACATACTGAGCTTTCAACAAATATTCTCATGAAGACTGTTTATGCCTGTTTATTATGTTTTGTGACATCGTAATGATTATTACTGTATACGGCGCTGTCATCCAAAACCAAAGTAGGCCTACTGGACTCCAAATGGCTGTTATCCACACACTCACAGTAAACTTATGCGTGCGTCTATATTTCAATTGATCATCTATATAATAATCTATATAATAATATATATATATATTATATATACTAATAATATTAGTATATATATATATAGTATATATATATATACCAATATTATATAATATTATATAATATTATTAAATATATATATATACTAATATTATTAGTGTGCCAACTGTGGAGTATTGTAGGTGCATCTCTTCCCAGGCGCCGAGGTCGTCTCTTTCTCTCTTCACTCACTTCTTAGGTCCATCAGCCTCTGATCTAACAATTTGTGTTCTATTGCAGAAAAATATAATTATTTACAATTTTTTATTTACATGTTTTGGTACGCTATGCTTGTCTGGAGGGCCTTTTTCTCCTACCTGACAGTATAACTGCTGAACCACTCTCCTTCAGAGGACGCCTCTTTAGGAATGAGTTTTAAAATATCAGCGTACTGTGATGTTGACAAATGCCTTTGGTTTGTAATTTCAAGGGTGAGGTCTGAGGGTAAGCGACTTAGCAATGGAATGTGTATACAATTAGTACTATCCATATGAAAGATATTGTTCCAAGATTCCATTAGTCAGCAAGAAATAAACTTACTTTGGAGTAGTTGTTGAAATGTATGCGTCATTTCTACAGCAGATCTTGTTCACGCACTGATGTCGTGATTATTCCACCAGAATCTGATTCGCTTCACATGACATAAGTGCGTGACATTGCTGATGTTTCAACATTTGCTCCAAAGTAAAAAAAAATTCTTGCTGTCTAGTACTATCCATATTCAACTATTAAAAGGTTAACATGATGTTACTGACTTACAGACTAGACATGGCCCAATCATCGGGACCCACAGGTGGCACCACTGCTCATCAACATGCAATGCCAACAAGAGGTGACTACCATCAATAGCACTGTCCTGATATGCGCAAGTTTTATCAATGTCATTCACAGTAGGCCAGTATGTTTGTTTTTGAAAATATTGAATACATATGATACAAGAAACACATTAGTTTCAAATCTTCGCTTTAGCATGTGCATGTAAAATACTTGTTGTGGTTTCAATTATGGTATTTCTTACAGGTCCAAGTCTTAATCTACTAGATGAGTTACCCAGCGTTGCCCCAAAAAATGCAGTCACATGTACAAGACACCCCAAAACCCATCCGAGATGTTTCCAGCTTCCCCGCATTAAAAATGTTAAACTGGTCACTGGCCTAGTTGTTAGTACAACCTTTTGCCATCAATCTCAATCTTGTCGCTCACCCGTATGACTGACGACCAGCAACAGTGGATGCTGGGTTGAAATTTCAGCCTGATTCATGCAAAAAAACGGAGATGTGGTTGCATAAAGAAACAGAATGAACTGTTTTATAATATAGATATGTCGTATTCCTAGTTATCCAATATAACTTTTGACACTCACTTTCTATAATACACTAACTAGACGGACGATACCTTTGACGCTAATTGATAAAATTACACATAGCTCCATCTGTAGAAATAGGAAGTATATGAAATGTGAAAGAGGGCGCTACTTGTAAACGTACATACGTGACCAATGACAGGTACACCTGGTGCATGTTAAGCGCTGAGGATTTCCAAATGTCAATAAAACTATTCAAAATATCTGCATACATCCAGCAACGTATTTATAGATGGAATAATTATCTTTACGATGATATAGAAAAACATGAAATTCTGCGTCTGGAACTCCCCATACAGCCTTTTGAAATATTGAGCCCTCCAAGTTCTCCACCCCGGGACGAATTTCGAAAATGTCTAAATCTACGAACCATATCAATGGACCCGCTTGATCATATGCAAAATGTCGGCCCGATACACGCAAAATGGAAGGATATGTGGGGGTCAAACAAACAGAGAATAAATTGTTTTATGAAGTAGATATTAGGCAATGCAAACTATTTATTAGGACAATGAAAGTACTGCTGAATGTATTGGGGCAATTCCATGATGTTACGGAGTGACATTTGACTACAAATATGACATTTCTTTTTAAATACATATTTTAATATGCAACATATATGTCAGTTGAACATCAAATACTGTTGGCCACAGAGTTAGCCTCGGACAACAGGTGAACATATTGAAAATCACTGATAACTTTAACAGTAATTAAGTAATTAGTGACACGTTATGGAGTGACGCTGTCTTTTGCACGTAATCTGCTCACGGTTACACTAACTTCAAATTCAGCTCTCTTACCATGTCCTGTGTAAAGGTTTGTATATCATTAAACACATTACATATGTAGGCTTGCAACATGCCATTCTAAAACTTCAAAAAGTAATTGTAGTTGTAATTACTTAACTAATTAGCAAGGCTGCTATCGTCACGGAGTGACGTTACGGTGTGACGAGACGGATTTTTCATTGTTATTGTCCATCATGATTATAATTTCAATTACTCAGGCACTCTTGTTATGTCATTGTCACTCTTAAAACTTGATGTCATTGTTCAATTGACTAGTTAAGAACAGCTTCAACACTAAATAGTACATGTTCATTTAAGAGCATTGTTCAAATCAAGGATGTTAAACCATATGCACAGTGGTTATTGTTGGCTCAGACTTTGTCATCAAAGAGGTAGTGGCTGCGATTATCACAAGTTGGTGGAGGAAGGACACGCACAACTTCATCCAAGTTAATCCAGGACTTGTCTGCATTCACTGGGAAAACATACGCTTTCCCAGACGGGTCCAGGTCTGCCTTTCGTAGGAATGACAGTTCCAAACACTTATCATTCGAGTCGACAACCTGAGCAACAAAACGCTTCATGTTTTTCTTGCCACACATCTCCACGGCGATAAAGTCACCAATGTGTGCAGTGTCCTGCTTGATGACTGGTTGTTCGACTAGGTCGAAAGCAACATCAGTGTCCGCATGCAGGCTGATGGTGTCGAAATGTTCAGCAGATGAATATGTTGCACACCTCGCAACATAACGGCGGATAGGGATGATGCAATGCATCATGTGTGTCTTTGGAAGTGACTGTATCCCCAACCATCGATTCTCCAGTGCAGTTGTGCCTTCCATTATCTGGCTGGCCAGAACCAACTGAACCTGAGTTTTCTTGCAGTGTTTGACTGCTATTCTGGCAAAAGATTCCGCATCTGATGCTCGATCTCCGGTTAGGTTTGCCAGCCAGACACGCCGCTTTACATCACCTCCAATTCCATCAACCGGTCCTTTTCCATGCGACGTGGCAAAGAAGTTCCATGTGATGGAAACATTGTAGATCTCTTGCATGAACGTGAGATTTGTGAACATGTATTTCTGCTTAAACTGGCTGCTGGCACCATCAGAGAAAAAGTTGATCTTCTCAATTACTGGATGCTTTGCTTTCAGATTTTCGATGATTTTGCCCAGAAAGCAACTGACAGCCAACTTCCCATGTACCATATCATCACTTACGATGACAGAGGATTCAATGATGTCTGTGTGTATCCAAGTGCAGATGGTGAAAAGGGTGACTTGTGAATGATTCCAGTGAGCACTTTGGATCTCATCTTGATCGATGGCCATGTAGTTCTCAGCGAAATCAACCTGAACCACAATGTTACGCCCATTAACAGCTCTTCTCTTCTCCTCAAATGAATTGGCCTGCTTGCGTTTGATGAAAGTGTGCTGTTTGAAGTAGTCAAGTTGCTTCACAACTTCAGCTACTGCGTCTTATACCTGGCCACTTTGTTTGCACTTGACAGAACGTTGATCTACTGTCTGCCATTGAAACCATGTCAGCTTCAAAACATTCACTTCATCATCAACATTGTAGACATCCTCGAACTTGTTACGACATTCCTCACATCGTCCTAGCATACATTTCTCAGCATCTTGGCGGCACACTATGGTCTGTAGAAAGTCACAGAAACTTGTCGGTAATGCAGGTATGTAACATTTGAGGGATTCAAGTAGAAGCCTCATATTCTCGTGATACTTGCATAAGCATATGTTGTGGGGGAACTTTGCATTGAGGCATACATGTTTTGGTCGAAGGTCAGTAAACTTAGACCTGCCAATTTTTATATCTGGGTTTGCATCGCAGAAGAGGCTGTGAGCTTCATTAACCGTCATCATCAGGTACTTCTTCTGGATCTTCGCCTTCTCTGTGCCGGTCCTGATGATGATGTAGTCCTTCCTTCCTGGTGCAGTCCATGAAATGTCGGGCTGCTCATAGAAGTCAGTAACAGCTTTCACAGTAGCAATGTTCAGTTTGTTTTGGTGACTTCCGCTTGCGCTTGGCCAGTCATGATGATGGTTAACGGACAGACGTCCTATAATGGCTGCACGTTTTCGTGGGGAGTTTGGCATTGCGGTCATGACACGCTTCACAGCTTTTCCGAGGGTTGAGTGTGACTTATACGCAAACTCTGTGTCACCGTTATGACCATGATTGACATTCTGTTTTCTATTGTTGCGACAGCGTCTCTGCCTGATGCATTCCACATTTCGTGCCTTGTCAAGGTTGGCAAGACGAGCATGTTTCTTCCGCTGTGCATCAAGCTGTCGCATATGACCTGCCCCATTTTGAAGTATTTTTTTCTCTCTGTGGCGCTTCTGTCGCTCCGCACCAGTAAGAGGCATGATTACTGAAATAAAATAATTCAGTTTGATATAGTTACAAATGACTGCTTACATTTGGAATATGAAGTATTTCATAGTTAAGAAAAGCAACCTTGTGAAACAACCATGTGAAACAAAGAAGTGATGTTTAACTTTTCATATTATGTGGTATTACTTATATTGTTTTATGTTTTGTTTATTAATGCATAATCATCAAATTAATGGTACATTTTCCATTACAATTGATCAACACATTTGTCACAAAGTATACACAAAAATGTTTATCTGGTGATGATCACGATGCTGTCAGATGGTAGCAGATTGCCAATAGGATTTCATAGTACCTAGACTTGGAATAAATTGATACAGAAAGAAAGTCTATAAGAATTGTGGGAAATATGCATACATTGTAGTTCCACCTGGTGAATACTGGAATTACTGAAATGTAAAACAAAAGCTAGATAGAACTCTTAAATGGCACAATTTTTGTGTCGATGTCGTTATGGAGTAAAATTACAATAATTGTGTAATTTCCAATCAAGTAATTCTATAAATTATGTGATATCATGTAAGGGGATATATACATAATCCATTTTAAGCATATAAAAGGGTGAATCCTCTGTTTATTAGTGCTCTATTCATCTTATGAATATATGCCTGTTTAGTCACATTACGTTTACTAATTAACACCTTGTAACGCCTTGGCTTCAAACTGCTGTAAAATGATCTAGAATAGAGATAATTATATACTTTTTGATGTGCAAGGAATAAAACATATTTCCCTTTAATGTAGTGTAAAAAAATTATTATATTTGCATAAAAAAAATGTTGGTTCCAAAGACCACTTTTCATGGAATTGCCCATTGCATTTATAACAACAAGTATCTATGAAAGCATCATCATTGTTTCCCTGTCATCTTTTTATTATTCAAGCAACAATGACAATACCCTGTAGCTACTACAACTAGTGTGCTTGTCTTTCTAGTGTTGATGGATACAAAGTTTCTCATGAAACTTGCACAGCTAAACGTATCGGCAACGGAGCAGTTCCAACTGGGAGTATTCCTGGACATGGAGACATCTTCAGTGCGAGACATCATACAAAACTCCAACGATGCAGTGATCAATACATTTACCATTTTGGAAGCATGGTTAAACTCCAGGAAGACAGACAGCAACGCCACAAAGTTATACGATGAACTAAGCATGGCATGTTTAAACATCAAGCGTGCGGATTTAGTCAACCTTGTACGGTGCGGTGAGTGTAGCAGGGATGGCTATATATAGTAGTGAATATTTGTTACAGTTTTTATTGGGTAGTTCCACGGTCAGGTAGACCATCATTTTTTAAACTGTTTCAAATTGGGCAAGCGTGATATCATTTGAAAGGTAATATTCCATAGTTTTAGATATCACATTAATCCTTTTTCAATAGATATTATGTATTCACTTATAATGCAGCTAATGACATCACAATGATAATAAGAATGTTTTATAAAAATTCAACCAACATATTTATTATTTTATCTTCTATAAATTTGTAAGTAGCATTGCTCATTTTTATACAGTATACTCATATATATTTATATATATATCCTATCCTTTGCAACTGTAATTTTTATTAAAATAGTAACAGGTATGTACTCACGTACGTCCAACATTTTAAATATATACTAGTATTGGATGGTTGATATACAAACTGAGATATAATGTTAATCTCCTATGTCAGACACCAAATACTTTATGTGATGTTAATACATATCCTTATTATAGCCATTATTAATCCGTATAGTGGGATTTGCTCAACATTATAAGCATATATATTAATTTTTATAATTATAACTAACTACATTGACTCCGCCCACTTTCAACAGGGACACAACGAATGAACATTGAACTGAACATTACAAAGCCTAGTACATTCTAGGTAAATTAGTTTGAAGATGCAAAACCTGTGTATCTATATAGCTTTTCAATATAATTAACCTTTTGCCACTGACAACAGGTGGGCAGTGGTCACCTTCATTTTGCCATACAGTACATATTATAACATTGTGTTAAAGCCACACTATTCTTTAGTGCCAGAAGTATGCATGGATAACTAGTGGAATCAATGAGAACTACGCCATTGTCTTGGATGAATTACAATACACCAAGTGGACTGTAGTGTGTTCATTCGTGGATACATTTCCTGGATTGGAAGATATATTGTACAAGACTACTGGAAGCATCGATAGATCATCAATGAAGATCATCTTGGTAGTCTCAGATAGAGCACATTTTCAATACAAACCAACAGTCTTATTCCCAAACCTTCACTTATGGGAAGAACAGTATGACATGACATTGGGCAGGAATTTATTACCAACATCAAATGGTGAGGACATTGTAGATAATACTGGTGAAATGGTCAAGTGAGCATTACAACACTATAGTCATTAAACCATACATCATATAATATAATATAAACTAATATTAAGTAGCATGAGAGGAGTAGTTGATGTGATTGTGTGTGTGCGTGTGCGTGCATCCTTACATGCATGCAAGTGTGTATTTATGCATACATGTATGTTCGCATGTGTCTTACGTATATGTATGTTCATGTGTATGTATATACATATATCTACGTCTGTATGTATAAATGTATCGATTGTTTTAGAGCAATTATGTCAACTGAACAACCGACTGCTGAAGGCGAAGGAAACTGCACAATCGTGCAGGAAGAACTTCAATGGTATATATTTTGTGAATAAAGCTTCACTTTAGTCTTGCTATAACATGTCTACATATAATGCAATTGTGTGTCTTGTTCCTGTCGTTAAGACATAATATTAATCATTTGACTGCATTGAACAGTCGTTAGTATAACTGTGATTAACATCACTCGTATCACAAGGAACATGGCTTATGAATGTCTGTTTTGTGTTACAATCCCAGTTAATATATAGAACATTCAGCAACACAATGTAACTTCAAATATTCACAGCATATACCTTGGTAAAGAGACTAATGGTAACACAGTTTTATTTCTTTCAGAGCAAATGCACCTTGTCAAGGTTGAACTTAGAGAGACTGCGGAACAGCTTGAGGACACAAAAGGAGTGCATCAGAAGACAACGACAGAATTACGGAATATACAGACAGAACTGCAACAAACGAAAACAGAATTACTGCAAACAAAGGCACATTTACAGCAGACAAAAGGTGAGTTGCGAAAAAAGGCATTCTAGCAAATCAATGTGTTTGGTCGAGAAGAATTGCATAGTTTATCAAAATGAACTTGTTTTGTTTGTGGGCATTAATCAGAAGTACGTAGTTGGTCTGTTTTCTTCCTGGAACTAAAATGTTGGATTATCTACGTGATATATGTGTGGTGTACCCATGAAAACACAACTCACTCGGTTACTTTCTAATTACTACACACTCACAACTTCTAATTCAACTACTAATCACTCACTGGTTGTTGACTCAGTCTCTGACTCATTCACACAGTCGCTCGTTTACTCGTTCACTCACTCACTCATCCACTCGTTTGCTTGGCCGTTTATTCATTGATTCAGTCACATATTCACTCACCTACTCACCCACTTATCACTTGCTGCATTTTCACTCATTCACTGGCAACTCCCTCCCTCCCTCCCTCCCTCCCAAGAAAACAGGTAACACAATATACTTGTGGAAACGTTGTAAAAAATGTAGATAAAGTGTGTGTATTGGTTTGTAAAAATGGCATTGTTGCATGAACGAACTAATTCGCCAAAATGTGAGATTGACGTGTTGTTGTTCTAGCACGAGGCAGTTGTTAATGTGTGACTGTATTGTGTGTTATGTGTGGGATGTTGTTGTTCTAGCACGAGGCAGTTGTTACTGTGTGACTGTATTGTGTGTTATGTTTGAGATGTTGTCGTTGTTCTAGCATGAGGTAGTTGTTACTATGTGACCGTATTGTGTGTTATGTTTGAGATGTTGTTGTTCTTCTAGCACGAGGTAGTTGTTACTGTGTGACCATATTGTGTGTTATGTTTGAGATGTTGTCGTTGTTCTAGCACGAGGCAGTTGTTACTGTGTGACTGTATTGTGTGTTATGTTTGGGATGTTGTCGTTGTTCTAGCATGAGGCAGTTGTTACTGTGTGACCGTATTGTGTGTTATGTTTGAGATGTTGTTCTAGCACGAGGCAGTTGTTACTGTGTGACTGTATTGTTTATCTTTGAGATGTTGTTGTTCTAGCACGAGGCAGTTGTTATTGTGTGACTGTATTGTGTGTTGTCTGGGATGTTGTCGTTGTTCTAGCATGAGGCAGTTGTTACTGTGTGAACGTATTGTGTGTTATGTTTGAGATGTTGTTGTTCTAACACGAGGCAGTTGTTACTGTGTGACTGTATTGTGTGTTATGTGTGGGATGTTGTTGTTCTAGCACGAGGCAGTTGTTACTGTGTGACCGTATTGTTTGTTATCTTTGAGATGTTGTTGTTCTAGCACGAGGCAGTTGTTACTGGGTGACCGTTGTGTGTTATGGTTGGGATGTTGTCGTTGTTCTAGCACGAGGCAGTTGTTACTGTGTGACCGTATTGTGTGTTATGTCTGGGATGTCGTCGTTGTTCTAGCACGAGGCAGTTGTTACTGTGTGACCGTATTGTTTGTTATCTTTGAGATGTTGTTCTAGCATGAGGCAGTTGTTACTGTGTGACCGTATTGTGTGTTATGTTTGGGATGTTGTCGTTGTTCTGTCATGTCAGGCCTTTAACCAGAAGCAATTATTGCCAGTCTTGAATTCATCCTAAGTGTGACTTTTAGGACGCGGACGGCTTGCATGTAAGCTATTCACATCAATCACAGCCATCATTGGCTAGTTTAGTTTTTCAAATGACAAACATGGGTCATTTGATTGATTTATTTAATTAATACTGATCCATTTGATGTGTTTCACCACCAGTTGTGTCAATGATAGTCATTAATGTGGGCCTCTAGACTTGGAACTAACAGTTAATTTAGTGGCCAGCTGGCCCCTTCTAAACTCCACTTGTCTTATCAGTTGTAACTACCTATCTTGGCCAGTCATCTGCCAGTCTTAAAGACCAGTCTCTGGCTAAGCCCTTGTACCATATGGCTCTTTGGCTTTTAACACCACTTTGATCAATAATGTGAAACACCAAATACGTGATTAGAGCGGAGTGAGGGGCGTGTCATCATTGCGATGGCAATAACAACACTTTCACTGATGTCTTCGTATGTTTTAGCTCTTCCTGGGAAAAGGAGCCAAACCCTACAAGCTGTTGCTGCTGTTGCCGGTGCCATTGCTAGTGCTGGTGTTGGTGCTACTGTGAAGACACCAGGTATGTTTCATTATGTTTGGTAGGTGGGCCTCGTACTCCTGGAACATGTGGCTCTTCGTACATTTACAAAACATTGGTCAGTGAATTTGATGCATCGTGTAATGTCCGCATTCTCAACAGTATCACAAATTTGTGGTATATTCTTTATTACCGCCCCTTGAACTTAATAGTGTCCGTGGTGTCCTTGAACACATGTGTGCATATATGTGGTCACTAGTACCTCCGTTGGACTTGTTCAGTGCCATATTCAGTCTAGAGAATAAGGTCCTGTATACAATACACAGTAGAAACTGGCTGTACGGTCACCTCAGTAATGCAGCTTCCTCGTAATAAGGTCCTGTACACAATACCCAGTAGAAACTGGCTGTATGGTCACCTCAGTAATACAGCCACCTCGTAATTAAGGTCCTCTAGACAATGCACAGTAGAAACTGGCTGTACGGTCACCTCAGTAATACAGCCACCTCGTAATAAGGTCCCGTATACAATACACAGTAGAAACTCGCTGTACGGTCACCTCGTTAATACAGCCACCTTGTAATAAGGTGCTCTACAATACACAGTAGAAACTGGCTGTACGGTCACCTCAGTAATACAGCCACCTCGTAATAAGGTCCTGTATACAATACACGGTAGAAACTGGCTGTACGGTCACCTCAGTAATACAGCCACCTCGTAATTAAGGTCCTCTACACAATGCACAGTAGAAACTGGCTGTACGGTCACCTCAGTAATACAGCCACCTCGTAATAAGGTCCTGTATACAATATCCAGTAGAAACTGGCTGTACGGTCACCTCAGTAATACATCCCCCTCGTAATTAAGGTCCTCTATACAATACACAGTATAAACTGGCTGTACGGTCACCTCATTAATACAGCCACCTCGTAATAAGGTCCTCAATACAATACGCAGTATAAACTGGCTGTACGGTCACCTCAGTAATACAGCCACCTCGTAATAAGGTCTTGTATACAGTACACAGTAGAAACTGGCTGTACGGTCACCTCAGTAATACAGCCACCTCGTAATTAAGGTCCTCCATACAATAGACAGTAGAAACTGACTGTATGGTCACCTCAGTAATACAGCCACCTTTCATTAAGATCCTGTATGCAATACACAGTAGAAACTGGCTATACGGTCACCTCAGTAATATAGCCACCTCGTAGTACGGTCCTGTATACAATACACAGTAGAAACTGGCTGTACGGTCACCTCAATAATACAGCCACCTCGTAATTAAAGTCCTCTATACAATAGACAGTAGAAACTGGCTGTATGGTCACCTCAGTAATACAGCCACATCGTAATAAGGTCCTGTATACAATACACAGTAGAAACTGGCTGTACGATCACCTCAGTAATACAGCCATCTCGTAATTAAGGTCCTCTATACAATACACAGTAGAAATTGGTTGTTCGGTCACCTCAGTAATACAGCCACCTCGTAATAAGGTCCTGTATGTATACAATACACAGTAGAAACTGGCTGTACGGTCACCTCAGTAATACAGCCATCTCGTAATTAAGGTCCTCTATACAATACACAGTAGAAACTGGTTGTACGGTCACCTCAGTAATGCAGCCACCTCGTAATAAGTTCCTCTATACAATACACAGTAGAAACTGGCTATACGGTCACCTCAGTAATACAGCCATCTCGTAATTAAGGTCGTCTATACAATACACAGTAGAAACTGGCTGTACGGTCACCTCAGTAATACAGCCACCTCGTAATTAAGGTCCATACAATAGACAGTACAATAGACAGTACACAACTGGCTGTATGGTCACCTCAGGAATACAGCACACCACCTCGTAATAAGGTCCTGTATACGGTCATAATACAGCCACCTCTCTAGTAGAAACTGGCTGTACGGTCACCTCAGTAATACAGCCACCTCGTAATAAGGTCCCAATACTACTGCCTCTACACAATACAGTAATAAGCCACCTGTAACCTCAGTAATACATCGTAATTAAGGTCCTCTAGCCAAATAAGGTCCTCAATACAATACGCAGTATAAACTGGCTGTACGGTCACCTCAGTAATACAGCCACCTCGTAATAAGGTCTTGTATACAGTACACAGTAAAAACTGGCTGTACGGTCACCTCAGTAATACAGCCACCTCGTAATTAAGGTCCTCCATACAATAGACAGTAGAAACTGACTGTATGGTCACCTCAGTAATACAGCCACCTTTCATTAAGATCCTGTATGCAATACACAGTAGAAACTGACTGTACGGTCACCTCACTAATATAGCCACCTCGTAATACGGTCCTGTATACAATACACAGTAGAAACTGGCTGTACGGTCACCTCAATAATACAGCCACCTCTTAATTAAAGTCCTCTATACAATAGACAGTAGAAACTGGCTGTATGGTCACCTCAGTAATACAGCCACATCGTAATAAGGTCCTGTATACAATACACAGTAGAAACTGGCTGTACGATCACCTCAGTAATACAGCCACTCGTAATTAAGGTCCTCTATACAATACACAGTAGAAATTGGTTGTTCGGTCACCTCAGTAATACAGCCACCTCGTAATAAGGTCCTGTATACAATACACAGTAGAAACTGGCTGTACGGTCACCTCAGTAATACAGCCATCTCGTAATTAAGGTCCTCTATACAATACACAGTAGAAACTGGTTGTACGGTCACCTCAGTAATACAGCCACCTCGTAATAAGTTCCTCTATACAATACACAGTAGAAACTGGCTATACGGTCACCTCAGTAATACAGCCATACCCAGTAAATACACAGTAGAAACTGGCTGTACGGTCACCTCATAATATAGCCACCTCGTACCCTGTATACAGTAGAAACTGGCTGTACGGTCACCTCAATAATACAGCCACCTCGTAATTAAAGTCCTCTATACAATAGACAGTAGAAACTGGCTGTATGGTCACCTCAGTAATACAGCCAGTACCTGTATACAATACACAGTAGAAACTGGCTGTACGGTCAGTCACCTCAGTAATACAGCCACGTCGTAATAAGGTCCTGTATGTATACAATACACAGTAGAAACTGGCTGTACGGTCACCTCAGTAATACAGCCATCTCGTAATTAAGGTCCTCTATACAATACACAGTAGAAACTGGTTGTACGGTCACCTCAGTAATACAGCCACGTCGTAGAAACTGGCTGTACGGTCACCTCAGTAATACAGCCATCTCGTAAATAAGGTCCTCTATACAATACACAGTAGAAACTGGCTGTACGGTCACCTCAGTAATACAGCCACCTCGTAATTAAGGTCCATACAATAGACAGTACAAACTGGCTGTATGGTCACCTCAGGAATACAGCCACCTTTCATTAAGATCCTGTATGCAATACACAGTAGAAACTGACTGTACGGTCACCTCATTAATATAGCCACCTCGTAATACGGTCCTGTATACAATAGACAGTAGAAACTGGCTGTATGGTCACCTCAATAATACAGCCACCTCTTAATTAAAGTCCTCTATACAATAGACAGTAGAAACTGGCTGTATGGTCACCTCAGTAATACAGCCACCTTGTATTAAGATACTGTATACAATACACAGTAGAAACTGGCTGTATGGTCACCTCAGTAATACAGCTACATCGTAATAAGGTCCTGTATACAATACACAGTAGAAACTGGCTGTACGGTCACCTCAGTAATACAGCCATCTCGTAATTAAGGTCGTCTATACAATACACAGTAGAAACTGGTTGTACGGTCACCTCAGTAATACAGCCACCTTGTAATAAGGTCCTGTATACAATACCCAGTAGAAACTGGCTGTACGGTCACCTCAGTAATACATCCCCCTCGTAAATAAGGTCCTCTATACAATACACAGTAGAAACTGGCTGTACGGTCACCTCAGTAATACAGCCACCTCGTAATTAAGGTCCTCCATACAATAGACAGTAGAAACTGACTGTATGGTCACCTCAGTAATACAGCCACCTTTCATTAAGATCCTCTATGCAATACACAGTAGAAACTGGCTGTACGGTCACCTCAATAATACAGCCACCTCGTAATTCAAGTCCTCTATACAATAGACAGTAGAAACTGGCTGTATGGTCACCTCAGTAATACAGCCACATCGTAATAAGGTCCTGTATACAATACCCAGTAGAAACTGGCTGTACGGTCACCTCAGTAATACAGCCACCTCGTAATTAAGGTCCTCCATACAATAGACAGTAGAAACTGACTGTATGGTCACCTCAGTAATACAGCCACCTTTCATTAAGATCCTGTATGCAATACACAGTAGAAACTGGCTGTACGGTCACCTCAGTAATATAGCCACCTCATAGTACGGTCCTGTATACAATACACAGTAGAAACTGGCTGTACGGTCACCTCAATAATACAACCACCTCGTAATTAAAGTCCTCTATACAAAAGACAGTAGAAACTGGCTGTATGGTCACCTCAGTAATACAGCCACATCGTAATAAGGTCCTGTATACAATACACAGTAGAAACTGGCTGTACGGTCACCTCAGTAATACAGCCATCTCGTAATTAAGGTCCTCTATACAATACACAGTAGAAACTGGTTGTACGGTCACCTCAGTAATACAGCCACCTTGTAATAAGGTGCTCTATACAATACACAGTAGAAACTGGCTGTACAGTCACCTCAGTAATACAGCCACCTCGTAATAAGTTCCTCTATACAATACACAGTAGAAACTGGCTATACGGTCACGTCAGTAATACAGCCACCTCGTAATAAGGTCCTGTATACAATACCCAGTAGAAACTGGCTGTACGGTCACCTCAGTAATACATCCACCTCGTAATTAAGGTCCTCTATACAATACACAGTAGAAACTGGCTGTACGGTCACCTCAGCAATACAGCCACCTCGTAATTAAGGTCCTCCATACAATAGACAGTAGAAACTGGCTGTATGGTCACTTCAGTAATACAGCCACCTTTCATTAAGGTCCTGTATGCAATACACAGTAGAAACTGGCTGTACGGTCACCTCAGTAATATAGCCACCTCGTAGTAAGGTCCTGTATACAATACACAGTAGAAACTGGCTGTACGGTCACCTCAATAATACAGCCACCTCGTAATTAAAGTCTTCTATAAAATAGACAGTAGAAACTGGCTGTATGGTCACCTCAGTAATACAGCCACCTTGTATTAACATCCTGTATACAATACACAGTAGAAACTGGCTGTATGGTCACCTCAGTAATACAGCCACATTGTAATAAGGTCCTGTATAGAATACACAGTAGAAACTGGCTGTACGGTCACCTCAGTAATACAGCCACCTCGTAATTAAGGTCCTCTGTACAATACACAGTAGAAACTGGCTGTACGGTCACCTCAGTATTACAGCCACCTCGTAATTAAGGTCCTCTGTACAATACACAGTAGAAACTGGCTGTACGGTCACCTCAGTAATACAGCCACCTCGTAAATAAGGTCCTCTGTACAATACACAGTATAAACTGGCTGTATGGTCACCTCAGTATTACAGCCACCTCGTAATTAAGGTCCTCTGTACAATACACAGTATAAACTGGCTGTATGGTCACCTCAGTAATACAGCCACCTCGTAATTAAGGTCCTCTGTACAATACACAGTATAAACTGGCTGTATGGTCACCTCAGTATTACAGCCACCTCGTAAATAAGGTCCTCTGTACAATACACAGTATAAACTGGCTGTATGGTCACCTCAGTAATACAGCCACCTCGTAATTAAGGTCCTCTGTACAATACACAGTATAAACTGGCTGTATGGTCACCTCAGTATTACAGCCACCTCGTAATTAAGGTCCTCCATACAATAGACAGTAGAAACTGGCTGTATGGTCACCTCAGTAATACAGCCACCTTTCATTAAGATCCTGTATGCAATACACAGTAGAAACTGGCTGTATGGTCACCTCAGTAATACAGCCACCTCGTAATAAGGTCTTGTATACAGTACACAGTAGAAACTGGCTGTACGGTCACCTCAGTATTACATCCACCTCGTAATTAAGGTCCTCCATACAATAGACAGTATAAACTGGCTGTATGGTCACCTCAGTAATACAGCCACCTTTCATTAAGATCCTGTATGCAATACACAGTAGAAACTGGCTGTACGGTCACCTCAGTAATATAGCCACCTCGTAGTAAGGTCCTGTATGCAATACACAGTAGAAACTGGCTGTACGGTCACCTCAATAATACAGCCACCTCGTAATTAAAGTCCTCTATACAATAGACAGTAGAAACTGGCTGTATGGTCACCTCAGTAATACAGCCACCTTGTATTAAGATCCTGTATACAATACACAGTAGAAACTTGCTGTATGGTCACCTCAGTAATACAGCCACATCGTAATAAGGTCCTGTATACAATACACAGTAGAAACTGGCTGTACGGTCACCTCAGTAATACAGCCATCTCGTAATTAAGGTCCTCTATACAATACACAGTAGAAACTGGCTGTACGGTCACCTCAGTAATACAGCCACCTTGTAATAAGGTGCTCTATACAATACACAGTAGAAACTGGCTGTACGGTCACCTCAGTAATACAGCCACCTTGTAATAAGGTGCTCTATACAATACACAGTAGAAACTGGCTGTACGGTCACCTCAGTAATACAGCCACCTTGTAATAAGGTGCTCTATACAATACACAGTAGAAACTGGCTGTACAGTCACCTCAGTAATACAGCCACCTTGTAATAAGGTCCTGTATACAATACCCAGTAGAAACTGGCTGTACTGTCACCTCAGTAATACATCCCCCTCGTAAATAAGGTCCTCTATACAATACACAGTAGAAACTGGCTGTATGGTCACCTCAGTAATACAGCCACATCGTAATAAGGTCCTGTATACAATACACAGTATAAAGTGGCTGTATGGTCACCTCATTAATACAGCCACCTCGTAATAAGGTCCTCAATACAATACGCAGTATAAACTGGCTGTACGGTCACCTCAGTAATACAGCCACCTCGTAATAAGGTCTTGTATACAGTACACAGTAGAAACTGGCTGTACGGTCACCTCAGTATTACAGCCACCTCGTAATTAAGGTCCTCCATACAATAGACAGTAGAAACTGGCTGTATGGTCACCTCAGTAATACAGCCACCTTTCATTAAGATCCTGTATGCAATACACAGTAGAAACTGGCTGTACGGTCACCTCAGTAATATAGCCGCCTCGTAGTAAGGTCCTGTATACAATACACAGTAGAAACTGGCTGTACGGTCACCTCAATAATACAGCCACCTCGTAATTAAAGTCCTCTATACAATAGACAGTAGAAACTGGCTGTATGGTCACCTCAGTAATACAGCCACATCGTAATAAGGTCCTGTATACAATACACAGTAGAAACTGGCTGTACGGTCACCTCAGTAATACAGCCACCTCGTTATTAAGGTCAATGTACGACACCCCACAATTGTTTCCATAACAGTGAAGTATAGGAAATTAGTCCCAATAATAAGGTGATATATATATACATAATATATTTATATATATATATATGCCAATATATGTCATCAGTGCAAATATGTGTGGTCCTAAAACTAAGGTTAACTTTGGCAAGCGAGCTTTCGCACTAACTGCACCCAAAATCTGGAATCAACTTCCAATTAATGTAAACTTGACAACTGCAACTCACTCCTTAACGATATTGCTAAAAACGACTTAGCTAAACTGCAACGTGTACAGAATCAACTTTCTATCGCTTTAAAATCGGCTGAGACTCTAAATACCTTTCATTAAAAACTGGAGACTTATTTATTTGAAATTACATTCCCACCCTAACCTTCGGCGGTCCCTTGCTCTAATGACGACTCTTGCTTGTCCCTGTTAACGATTTTGTCCAATGATTCTTGTATCTTGTGCCTCTGAGCTCAGATTCCTGGGGATTTAGGCGCTATAGAAGTTTGTCATTATTATTATTATTAAACTCATCTTAAACTATAACTACCTTTCATAAAAAACTCAAGGCTTATATATTTCAAATTGCCTTCCCACCCTAAAGTTGGCGGTTTTTTGCTCTAATGTTGACTCTTGTGCATCAGTGTTTGTTGTTTTGCCTAATGAACTTGTCTGTCTATAGAATTGTATTATTATTATGTCGTGACGGTGGTGGCGATGAGCATTACAATTCTGTCTGTTTCAGCTTCTACCGAGGACAGGATCGAGGCACTTACGATTGGGGCAAAGCCAGGTTAACATTTCATTAGAACTACTTCCCTTGCGAGATGCAATACGAGGTGTACTCAGTCCTGTAAAAGAAACTTGAGTTTTGTTATGTTCTCACGCCTGTACGGTAGAACATATACCTGTGGCTGCATGTGATTTGTATCCACCTGGCCTCGAACACCACAGTGTTCCTGATATGAAGACATTGGTGGACAGTTCTGTGTGTGGACTTTTCATGGAGTCCCAGCATACATATCCTGGGTATTCTGGCAACCATCATCAAATCACCATATATTTCAAGAATGTTTCTTGAACATGTTAGAGTTAGACAAAACTCGGCGCCACTACTGGAATGATAATAATTTTTTTGGTTGTTAAGTGAAATATCCGATTTCCCTTCAGATGAATGCATATGTAAAAATACAAATGTATATTTTGTGTAGTCCTTGTTAGGTAGCTGTCTCGTGTAGTGGACATATGACAACGGTGAATGTCACCTCTATCAGTGAAGTCAGGTTCACCTGAACTAAACAGATTGCTTGCAAGGATAGTTGATATTTTAAAGTGAGTGGAAAGAGAAGAGATATCGGAGCAGGATAGTTGTTGTGTAGCAGGAACGTTAAACAGGTTCATTCAAGCTGCGTGTGTGTTATGTCTACAGTGCATGGGGAGAGCAAGAATGACAAGCAGCTCCGGGTCCTCCGTGTGATGGCAGAGATCAAGGAGCTGTGTGCACACATCGCCCAGTGCATTGTGGATAACGGGAGTTTGGACTTTGGTGGCGATATAAACAGATGCGGGGTGCTGACAAGTACCAACCTGCCGGACCTGGTGTATTTTCTATTGTCAGGTTCACCAGGAATCACACACCTAAAGTGAGTCCACTTCTTATTGAGGCATGTTTGAATATCTCCATAAAGTCGTGTTCGAGATGGTCAATGTAAGCCTACCCACTCACGCATCCTCCACGATAGGTAGGCCTGTCTATTATCCGAAAACGGATTTGTGTGTTTTCGATACAAGGTAGAACACACGAAGTGACACGACCATGTTGATAGGGATGTGATCATAATCATAACTATATTTTCTTGTGAAGCATATCGTAGGCGTCTGAACCAGGTGGTTTGGGGTTAAAAACCCACATTTTCTATGTGGGACGACATTAATTATATCCTCCTGTTTTCCCCAAATTTTTACTAATATCAAGGCATGGGTTTGCTAAGGACAAGATCCAAAGAGTTTTTAGTGTAATGTAATTTTGGATGTGGGTAGGGTACAATGTGAGTTTCATGGAAGAGGGCACAATTCAGAGAACAAGTCATTACGTATTTGTTGACGTGTTCCTGTGCTCGTATTGTTTTCCTGTCATAGCTACTTACCGTTATAGCTACTTTTTGTTACCCATCCCTATGTAGTTAGTAATATTGTGTGTTTTGGGTGGTGATTATAAGTCGAGACATTTCCTCTATGATTCAGTAAGTTCAAGCGTATGTGAGTGGAGCTAGGCCTGTGCTACGTCGTGCAGAAATTCGAATCATGTCCAAGAATAAATCTTAGAAACAGTAGGTCTACTGAAGTAATTACTTTTGAAGAGATGTTTATTAAAAATGGCAATATCAGAAATGGTATGTTTCTAAGTTTTTGTGACGATGAGTGTCACGGGGGTGCAGTTGGATATCTGATGGGGGTGCCATTTCATTTTGTAATATTTTGTGAGCCTGCAGGGGGTGCAGTTGGATGGTTTTATTGAGCACAAAGGGGGTGCCTTTTGACATTTTTGGTGAGCTTGAACGGGGTGCAGTTGGATTGTTTTTGTGAGCTTGAAGGGGGATATCTGAGGCTTGCTCATATGTATTTTTTTAGCGTCATGAAATTATAAATTTACAGAGAATAACACTTAATCATAAAATATCTTTACTTTTAATGTATACTAGTAGTAAATAGGAAAGGCATAGTGCTAAATACCTAGGCTATCAGAGCCATTGATAAATAGAGTTTGGCTGCTGAGGTTCTGATTTTTGATTGGTTGATGGCTACGGGCGTCATTTTCGATCCAACTCGGCCTAATAACACAATGTGGTATGCTGTTCTGCTTGGGGATGCTATAATTGGGGTGCATATGGACATGGTGTACGACTGTTTGGCTTTCCTGCTGACAAGCATCGCAGGAAGTTGATGGAAGTGAAATTAAAACGGAAAGAATGGACTGCAACTTCAGCCTAGAAGCTCAAAATTGTGCTAGGTATGTTCTCCTTATCCTAATATCTTCCACGTCTTTTCAATGTTTACCAGTTCCCTTCAAGGGTTAATGTAATCTAGCCAATATCTATAGGCTGTTTGGTATGAAACAGCGAAATTGCTTAATTATTAACTTAATAGCCTGAACCGATTATGATATTGTTGTGGTCATGGAATGAGGATGCTATACATTTTACTGGATGTGACCATGTCAATTTGTTATGCTTATATAAATATTAAATTTTGACAAAGCTTAATCCCATTAATCAAAACTTTACTTAATGGAGTATTCCCAAGTGTATTTTTACTCCACTGAAAATGACCCATCTATTTTTGTCATGCATAACTAATAAGCACATAGTTTTGGTATTCAAGGATTGTAAAACTCATGGGGTGGATTTATTGGAAAACAAAAGTTTTAATGCTGTAATCAGTGTAAGACTATATTTCAAGCTATCAAATATGGCTGCTCATTAAGACGTCAAGTTACTTTAGGTATTTCAACATCCTTCATAGATGTACAATTATATTAGTTTTCAAAATGAGTGTTATCAATTATGATTACTTTTTGATTACATTAACAACTGAACCATTACATGTGTATTGTTCACATGATTTGTAAAAACGTTTATATGATTGTTACAAGATAATTATACTAACAACTGGACCGTATCATGTAAAATCTGATTGATGGAATGTGCCCATTTTTGACCATTTGCATTGTAGTAGAGGCAAGGGAAATATCAATATGCACAAGAAATTTGTAATAACGATTAAACAAATTGATTATGATTACTCTGCTTTTTTTAGAAATGTTATTGAGTAAAATTACAATTACTCTGTAGTTGTAATCACATGATTAATATTACTGAGTACTGTTCTTCCCATCTCTGGCTGCCACTGAGTAACATCTGCATGACTATATTCTTCACTGCTACCAAATAATACCCATTATTCCTAGGGAAATTGAACCTGGAAAGTAACACAAAAGTTACGTCCACAACATGTCATACCAAGTATAATAAAAAGGCCATTTCTCAAAAATTACTCAGAATATTTGATTGTGGAATATATTTTGTTAACAATTCTTTGATGTGTCAATGAATTAACTATATTCAGATAACATTTTAGCAAATACCTCTTTATCAGGTGTACATTTATAATAATAATTGCATACCATTGTACTGTTGTAGGTGACACAATGAACACAAGCAGTGAGTGTCCAGCAGCCACAAGCAGCAAGACTGATGAGGTGCTTAGAACATTCTCCGAGGACAAGTTTATAGAGACACAGAGGAATCGATTTTATGCTCGCTTAACCATCATATGTTGACCTCAGATTGACATGTACAGCCTTCCACATTAACATTAAATATAATAAACGCTTCCCCTAAGGTGTACCCTGTAAGCGACGTGCAAGACTCCCGACCGAGCTGAGCGATAAATTGGCAAGGGCTACCGTCTGAAGGACGAAGGTGGCTAAAGAAGTTAGTCCAAACAGGAAGGAGAATGAGGAATATTAAACTCACAACATTGAATGTTGGGAGCATGACAGGAAGAAGTGGAGAAATAGTACAATTGATGCTAAAGAAGAACCTGCAAGTATTGTGTGTACAGGAGACAAAATGGAAGGGGAGCAAAGCAAGGGAGATCGGTGCCGGATACAAACTGTACTACCATGGAGAAGATGGGACGAAGAATGGAGTAGGAATTGTACTATGTGAAGATCTGAAAGACAGAGTACTAGCAGTGGAACGACCATGCGATAGAGTGATGAGTGAAACTAGAGATCAAAAGAGAAGTGTGGAATGTTATCAGTTGCTATGCACCACAAACTGGATGCACAGAAGAGGAAAAGGAGGAATTCTGGAAGCACATAGATGGTGAGATGCAAGTTGTACCAAGTGGCGAGAGAATGTTGGTGGCTGGAGAACTAAATGGCCACATGGATAGAGATCGGACAGGATATAATGACGTACACGGAATAGGGGTCGCAAACGAGGAAGGCATAAAGATACTTGAATTTGCACCAGCATACCAGCTGAGGATACTGAATACAGTCTACAAGAAGAGAAGGAACCAACTTGTAACCTATAACAGTGGGGGACGAGAAACCCAAATTGACTACATCATGGTGAGGAAAGAGCATACTAAGGAATCAAAGAACTGTAAAGTACTACCCTCAGAGGCCATCACCACACAACACAGGGTACT
Source organism: Paraescarpia echinospica (assembly GCA_020002185.1). Classification (NCBI taxonomy): domain Eukaryota; kingdom Metazoa; phylum Annelida; class Polychaeta; order Sabellida; family Siboglinidae; genus Paraescarpia; species Paraescarpia echinospica. The sequence continues at coordinate 54,739,526 of CM034534.1, read as the reverse complement.
AGTTTCTGAACTGGAGGTGAGGAAAATAAGACAGAGGAGAACAGTGGGAAGGTAACAGATCAGATGGTGGAAGCTAAAAGATTAAGAAGTGAGAGAGAACTTCAGGAGAAATATAGTGACGAGACTATCAGATAAAGATTAAGTAACAACGGAGAACGTGGAAGAATGGTGGGAAGAAACTGCGGAGCAGATCAGGAAGTGTGGGGAGGAAGTATGTTGGAGGTCAACGGGGAAGAAGAAGCCCGGAGTAGAAAGCTGGTGGTGGAATGTTGATACTGAGAATGCAGTTAAAGAAAGACAGACTGAAGAAATAGAAACGAACAGGAGCAGAGATAGATAGGGCAGAATGTAAGAGAGCGAAAGCGATGGCTAAGAAGGTGGTGGGAAGAGTGAGAGAACAAGCAGTAGAGAGATTGTGCGACACCCTAGAAACTAGTGATGGTCAGAAGGACATCTACAGAATAGCAGCAGCTAGGGACCGTGCAGGAAAGGACATAGGCCAGATACGTACAATGAAAAGTTCAATAGGAGAAGTATTGATGAAAGACGAATACATCAAAGAGAGATGGGGCCAATACATTAACTGGCTGATGAACGAGGAAAACCCGAGAGTAGAAACCGAGGAGGGGGATGTGAATAAACGAATGGTAAAGGGTATCAGTGACGAAGAAACAGAGAAAGCACTCAGAGGGATGAAAATTCGGAAGGCTGTAGGAACAGATGAAATACCAGCTGAAGCTTGGAAATGTATAGGCAACTTTGATGTAAAGTTACTATGGAGACTATTCAACTGTGTCATGACATCAGAACAGACGCCATCGGCTTGGCGATTGAGCATACTTGTCCCAATCTTCAAGGGAATAGGTGACATTCAGGAGTGTAGGAACTACCCAGGGATCAAACTCCTCACGCACACAGGGTCATAGACAAGAGGATGAGAGAATGCACACACATACATGACAGTCAGTTTGGCTTTATGCCAGGCAGGAGTACTACAGATGCGCTTTTCATTCTCAAACAAACAATAGAGAAACACAGGGAGGGACAGAAGGACATCAGAAAGGTATTGATAGACCTGGAGAAAGCATATGATCGGGTACCAATGGAAGAGATATGGAGATGTGCGAGAGAAAGGAATGTACCGGAAAGATCAGACTGATACAGGATATGTACCGGGGGTGTGAGACAAAGGTGCGCAGTGTGGCTGGTGAAAGCAACAAATTTGCCGTAGAGGTTGGGTTGCACCAAGGATCTGCATTGCGTCCATACCTGTTCCTCATATTGATGGACGTCTTGACGGAGAAGGTGAAAAAAGATGCACCAGAATCAATGATGTTCACAGTTGACATTGTGCTGTGTGGAGGAAAGGAGGTAGACATGACAGAGTACCTGGAGACGTGGCGGAAAGCACTGGAAGAGAAAGGAATGAGGGTTAGTCGACCGAAAACCCAATTCATGGACTTCAGGTTCGAACGGAATGATGAAATAGACGGACCAACTGCAAAGATACTGGGAGACGAGCTGGAAAAAGTGACACACTTCAAATATCTAGGGTCAGTTGTGGAAGAGAAAGGAGGCATGGAAACGGAGATCAAGCAGAGAGTGAGTGCAGCTTGGAGAAATTGGAAGAAATGCAATGGAGTGTTGTGCGACAGGAAGATGCCAGTCAAGTTGAAGGGGAAGATCTATAAAACAGTAGTCAGGCCAGCAATGCTGTACGGGGCAGAGACCTGGGCAACAACGAAAGGACAAGAAGCAAGGATAGAGACGAATGAGGTGAGGATGCTGAAGTGGATGTGTGGAGTAACAAAGAAAGATAAGATCCGAAACGAATATATTAGAGGAGCAACGAGAGTGACACAAGCATCCAAAAAAGATAACAGAGAAACGACTGAAATGATATGGGCATATGATCAGAAGGGAAGAGGAGCACATAGTGAGAAGAGTCTTAATGCAGAGATACCAGGAAGAAGGAGAGGACTACCGAAGACCAGATGGAAAGACACATGCAGAAGAGACATGGAAATCGTGGATCTGAGTGCAGATGAGGTGACAGACAGGGCGACATGGAGAATGAAAATTACCAACCATACCGATGACCCCAGATGACGGCAAAAGTCAGAGAAGAAGATGAAGAATGCCTCAACATTAACACTGGCCTGCTGCCTTTTTTAAAGCTGTCGGTTTATTGCGGGCCACCACCTTTCATATTTACTAGCCCAGCAAGCCACTGGTTTCAATTTGATTGACTACCGTCGTGTTTCCGGTAACCCGACCATACATAGAAAAAACGGGACGATCCTAAAGCCAAATCTTTCTATTTGATATTTCAATCAATGTTCGTTTTGTTACATTTTTGTTATAGCTAATTAAACAACGGCAATTAAAACTCAGACATCCGTATATGATGACATGTATGCACTGCCAAGCTTATTTGTATCCATCCGCATGATTGTCGAATGGCGGGATAATTAATTTTTTACCCAATAAAGTTTCAAACTCCGATATGATAATATGCCAATATAAATGTCACACATACAGTATTTCTTTGGTTTATTTTTACACTTCCAGTATTCTTTGACTATAAACTAAATATATTATGTGATATGTACACAGAAGTGACACAACACTGCCAGGGACTGTTGCCATTGGTGCAGATGGTTTATTTTTTGTTGATGTATTATCAGGAAACCAGTTCAATAGCAGAAAGCCTAAGGATGTAAATAAATGCGAAGATTATTTATAGCGAGAGACACCACGATTCAAAATCGTTATTTAACTTAGCATTCTCACTTCTTATACTCTGTCTTAATTTCGTAAATGATATGCACAAGTAAGAACTTCGGAAAGGTCAGCATGACGTCGCTCCTAGCAAACCTTTGTAGACTTGTGATGTGACGGGTACCTCAATATCAATTTTTTTACACAAAATTTGGGCCAGTGCCTTTTTTGGCGGGCCAGTAACTTTTCAAATCTACTGAGCCAGTGGATACAAAACCTCTAAAGGCTGCATGTACGATGTGTATGTGCTCTGTTGCATCAATAATGAAACTATTAATTTGATATCACAGATATGAGTTATATTGAAATGGCACCACATAGACACAGTCGTGCTTATAGCTTCTACAGAGTATTAGCTGGTAGAATGTAGGTCTGTAATTAATAATAATCAACAAAATATATGATAATTACCAATATTTATTAGATGAGAAAACTGTACCAATCACTATGTTATGACCACCAAGACACACCGTCTCAGTGAACGAGCTTTAATGCTTATATATATATATATATGTATATTCCACCCCCAAAATGTGAAGTACAGTATCAGACATAGTTCCTTACTACATTGCTATAATGTTTACAGCACTTGTGCGTATCACCAAAAATAGATAAGCGAGCGAAAAAGTGAACAACTCGGAACACGTCCAAAACATGAAATTCTACGGTCGCCAGTAACCTCACGGCTCGTCCAATCCCCAAGATCTTGGTATTATTTGAAAGGATGCATTTTCTTTTATCTTCGAGTCATCTACATTTCCCGGTAACCATTTATAGAACACCTATAAATGGACCTACGGCTACAGTCATCCCGTTTTCGGACTGTTTTCCTCATTTGCATAGGTTCAGACATGCGCACTTCACAATTACTTGATTCCATATTATAAGCTTCACCCACTTTTAAACGGCAGCGATACTGTCGTGCTTTGATGGCAGCAAAACCAATATATCTCTCCGTTGGCGTGACGTCACAATAACGTCCGCCAACCAACAGGCACCAAGGGTCAACATTTGTTGCGTTTGTTGGTTGATATACGTGATTGTCACGTCACGCATACATCAAATATGCCGGTTTAGCCGCCGTTTAAAAGTGGCTGGAGCTTGAGGCATGAAATCAGATAGTGATATCAGTCGGTAGATTGATGAACTGTATCGACGAACCAACATCGTTCGCAGTGACACCGGAAACGACATCGTGTAGGTTCGTTTATAGTTTATTTAGGATGATTATCAGGAAACCAGTTCAGTAGCAGAAAGCCTAAGCTTTCAAACGATATCAAGGTCATTGGGATCGGAAGAACCGTAATGGTGCTAGCAATCGTTGAAAAAAGCGTTTTTGGACGTGTTTTGAGTTGTTCATTTTTCGTGGTGTCTTTCCAAAATAGTCCGCCCAGAATCAACTTTTCTGACAAATTCTTCACATTCAATAGGTAAAAACCATTAGCGATTTAGAATAATATCCTGTGCCATGTTGTGGAGCGCAGTGGCACAGTGAGTAGAGCATCGGACTCTCAATCAAGAGCAGCAAGGTTCGAATCCTGTGCTGCCGTGTCGATCCTAGGGCAAGTTTCTTTACTCTACGTTGCTCAAGTCTACTCAGCTGTTTGAGTGAGTACCTGGATATAGACATTGGTGGATATTTGTGTACAAATGAATACTTTTCATGTATTAATTGCAGCATGGCTGAATGTTTCTCAGAGGAGTCGAGATGATGTTCGATTGAACAGGTTTGCCGGGGAGTAAAGAGCAAAGTGCTTTGAGTAGTCCTATTTACTGGATACTGCGATATATAAGAACTTACTTTTACCTTTTTTAACACATTTTTTTCTGAACAATATAAATTGGTTCCAATCAGTAAATTGACAGGCCAGCGTCACTACGCACTAAGTATGCTGCAGACCAGTTTAGTAGGAAGGAGAGGCAGATTTTATTCTGTGTACTATTACACTGGTGTTGGAATGTGGCCTATCTCCAAAAACCTAATTGCACCCCCTTCAGGCTCACAAATACCTACATTCAGGCTTTCCCATTAACCCTTCATTTGCACCCTCCTCGAGGCTATCCAAAACAGCTTGACGCTTTCACAAAACGTCCATTTGCACCAATCTCCAGGCTCGCCAAAAAACTACCTCGAGACTAAATATTGGGGGCTAATCCTGTCTGCTGCTCCCCCACCTAAAATGGGCTCAGCCCCAAACCCCCAGTTCCGACGCTTATGTATTAAAGTGTTTATTTCAGACAAACCAATCCAAGCTAGTGCTTAAAAAACTAAACTCCGCTGCTGGAACTCCACGTACGAATTTCGAAAGTGTATAAATCTACAAACCATCTTAATGGGCTGGTAGATCACATGCAAATTTCAGCCCGATACATCAAAAGTAATGGAGATATGGGTGTACAAAGAAACATAACAAATTGTTTGATAACATAAAAATAACCATTGGACTGCTATATATATATATATATATATACATATATATATATATAATACGTCGTTGCTGCAGCGCTGGACCTGGACCAAAAATGATGCGTATGTTTTCTGTTGGCCAAACTCTAAACCAATGGCTCCATAGGCTACGTAACACCAGTGACATACGGCGAATGCATCTAGAATCACGATCATTCCACAGTTGTCTCCAGGTGGTAGCACTGTCTCGTTAGCGTCACGTCAGTTTGTCGTCTGCTCAAAGTAGCCGCATTCACGCACTGTTTGTTTGATGAGTTCTATAGCATTACGTTTCTGTATACTGTGTATCAATAACTATAATACAACCAATTCCTAAGTTATTTCATGAAACAAGGTAAGTAATACAGTAATTTGTATACACATCTGTCGCAAAATACAACAAGAATATTTACAGTTACACCGTATTAAAAATCATATCTGGATAGTTTCTTTCCCGCCGAAACATCAGTTGACGTTAAAGTAGCTAAAAGTTTGCCTTGCTTGCTCGTTTGAGAGTGAAGAGGAAGGATAAGGTTAGATACAATCAATGTATATGTAACCATGTGTATTAACTTAACAAGTAATGCGCGAACTCGTAATTATAGCTATTATGAATTTATGATTGTTTTTTTTTTATTTGTAAGTTGTGTGCGATAGGCCTTTTAAGTATGAACTACTGATTACATGTACATAACACAGTGAATTCAATGAAAATGACAAAGTTGAGAGCAAAGGTTATAAACCTGTGACTGTGTTACAAATTCTAGTAAGTAATAGACATTTTTGGTATTATTATGGCTTTGATGCTAATTATGAATGTTGTTTGTAGAAGTTTCCAGGTCAACGACTGCTCCGCTCATTGTAATACATTGTATGTCACTGTTGGACGCGGCTGAGTAAAATTGAACAAAAATGTACAAATATGTAGTTTGCCGCCGCATTATGAGACACGGGATCTACACATTCGTGAGCAGGAAACTTTAAACATTTGTTAACGGAATGTGACATACTTGAGCAGGAAAGTGTTGTCCACTTCTGTTGTTGGTCAGTGGTCAGTCAGTGTAGTGGACACGAGTGGACATCGCAACATGCGGCAGTTTATTGTCTATTGTGCACGTATTATGTAGTTTAATCTGTGATAGCGAGTGACGCGGTCGTGTGTTTGTGGTGTTTAATCAAGGAATATAATTCATTCACAGCTTGAGCAACAACGCCGCCGTATTTCGTGACGACTACGCGGTGCGGAGCCTGGGGACCGCCGTCGCGTCTCTATCAGATCTACGTGAAATACAGTAAGTTTAATTATTTATTACAACATGTTAACAGTGTAGTTGTTAATGTACACATGTCGTCGTGGAAGAGTTGAGAGAAGTGAGTTTGTGAGACGACAATTCAAATTAGCCACTTTCACATATCGTACCCTTTCTTCACAAGACCCATCCTATTTGTTTAGTCTCCTTCGTTTTTCCGATATCCCCAGGAATCTCAGATCATCTGTTTCACAACGACTTTTTGTTCCGAAAACCTAGCTTAATATTGGCAAACGTGTTTTTTCTGTAGCTGCACCCAAAATGTGGAATCAACTCCATATCGCTTTAAAATCATCTGAGACTATAAATACCTTCCAGAAAAAACTAAAGACTTATTTATTTGAAATTGCATTCCCACCCTAACCTTCGGCGGTGCCTTGCTCTAATGACGACTCTTGCTTGTCCCCGTTAACGATTCTGCCCAACGATTCTTGTATGTTGCGCCTCTGAGCTCAGATTCCTGGGGATTTAGGCGCTATAGAAGTCTGTCATTATTATTATTATTGTTGTTTATGAGATAAAACAACTCGTTGTTTACGTTACAGCCTCTACAACTGTCAACTGACGGACGTCGGACTTCGACATATCGTGGACGGCCTCACCCGGGGCTGTCCACATTTGACCTCCCTCGAGTAAGGACACGTTTACTTATACACCCCACATCATTTCACAGTTACCCCGTCACACCAATGCGAACAATGGCAATGAAGACTTATAGGTCTTAGTTGTGCATTTAATTTGAATACACTTATGTTGTTTGTTTTCGCAGTTGGTAAATTAATACCAAATTGTACACATCAATTACCTAATTACTATTAACATTCCGTAAAAGTTACCTTTTTAATCGAACTGTTTAAATTGTAAATTATATAAACAATTTGATGCACAAATAAAACTCGCCTTTAGGCTTTACTCTTTAGTTGGTTTACTGAACAAAACTAAACAGGTGCGTAGGGCGCGTTGTGTCAATGTCACGTGTCATAGTTAATTGTACTGATTGCAAATACTTGTTGAACATGGTAAATTATTTCTTATTCACCCCACCATATGTAAGTTTACCCCACCCTTGTGACTTGTTGCTGATGTAGTCGGGTTACTTGCGTGTAGATGGACGTTGTTTATGTTTGTGTGTTTAGCGAGGTGAGAGAAAGTGTGAGACGTCGTCACTATTGTCTCCTTCTTTACAGGTGTCAGGACAGACAGAGACAGTTGACATCAGCCAGTGGGGAGACCGTGAGACGTCTCCTCACTCAACTATCCCAGGTGAAGATAGGGTAAGTCTTTACTACATGCACGTGTTAGTGTGTTGACAGTGCGTACACAGCTGTGTGAGTGTCGTGTGTCGCTTCACGTCTCCTCTCTCTTCCAGGCTGTGGTGGTTGCACCAGTCACCCCCGTCGTGGGGCCGTCAACTCCAGGCCGAGTTCCCCGGGAGGGTTCTTTAGGTAAGTCACTTCTCTACAGTCGCCGTCCACGTCACACACACCAACCACACAACTGGCAAATAACACACCCTCACAACTGTCTCCAACTCCTCAACGACCACCGAGTGTCCCCAAATGTCAACTTTATTAGACACGGCTGTAAAATGTGCCGCGAGTGATAAACAACAGCGCCCGACCGACCTTCACCTTAGTTCACGTCAGACGTGCGGCTGTGCAATGTATCACAAAGTATCTAAAGTCGCCGGAGTTGCTACGTCTGACGTGAGTGATGAATAATATTCCTAATACTAATAGCGTCGTCTGTTGCAGAATATTACTGGCCAACTACATGAATATAGTCGTAAAACATTGTTATGTCAACATATTTAAATTGAATGCTAAATACTGCGTCATGATGTTTGTATTAGACAAGGCACATCCGCATGAAAGGAACAACTTTGAAATAACCGTTCTGACCAACTGTGTTGTATAGACCAGTTTCACGAAGTCCCATCACGTTCCTTACAACCAGAGTCCACGGAATATCAACTGTAGTTGTGCCCATGAAACACTATTACATTTGTAAAACTCAGTGAATGTAATATATGTTTACAGATATGACTGGTCACACGACTCCCGGCCACACGACTGAAGACAAACCTGCCTTCATTACCGAAGACACCAATACCCAAGTGTACAGTTGAAGGCAGTTTGAATAACATTTACTTGAGTGTATTGCTACTAAAGTTGGAGCCACTGCACATACAAGAAATTTATAAGAACAGTGTGCAGTGATTGTTTAGATAGCTGACATATTTGTTTAACACTGTATATAATATGAGATACCTACATCTACAACACGTTATGTATGGCTGACATATTGCGTTCAGGGGAAGGTTGCGTATGCACATGTCCATTATTGGTCATCATTAGCACGGGTAACAAGTTACATTTACATTTACTCGATTTTGGCATGTAGAGTTATCAGCTGAAGTTTTATATTGCTGTTAATGGAAATTGTTTAAAATATCACAGTTTAGATACTTGGTAACAAGATACAAATATTACAGAATACGAATACTACTTGATAGCTAATTTCTTTGAAGTAGCTGCACTGTCTGTTTCTATGTGGGGTTATGGTGACTGCGTGTGGATTGTCTTGTGTTGAAGATCATTGCAGGTAATCTGTGACGAACACTTGGCGTTTGATTGACTGGTCACTTGTTTTCACTTTTATTATCATTAGAGGCAAGTTTTTTCTATGATAATTGTGTTCTGTCTGCACGGTTGGATTTCACCAAACTACATTACTACACATGTATATAGCTTAGCTTTGTATCATTTATTTTAATATCAATATATTATTTTGATATAGGTATTTGTTACTTTTATCTGAATATACTGATTATTTGTTTGAAATAAAACGCCATTACTGTACTAGCAATTGTAATGTCTTCAAAGCGTTTGACAATATTTTCAATCATAGTGTTTCAACATAGCTGCCCAATCAAAGTTCTGATATGACTTGCAATACCAATTCACTTTGTACATTTGTTGGTGAGTTAAATTTGTTGTTCTTAGTTTTTTCTAAATTGTACAGGGGCCACCCATATAATACCCTTAGGGAAATGGGTAGTCTTTGGGTCAGCGTGAGGAAGCCTTACGTGGCGGTATAGTAGGTCTTGGTGGACTTGGATCAACACCCCGGCTCGGTTACCCACAGAGCTACCACCCCACCCCTACATCGTCAATCATTATACTTAAAGAAAGTGCACAGGTCTAAACATGGACATTTGGCATTATTGTATATTATTAGCTACGCATGTTGCTTTATTCTTCCATTGAATTATTTATCAACACACACATATATGACTAGTGAATAAATTGATAGGCCCACAATCTAAAAGCATGGTGGGGGTCTTCTCAAAATAAACAGATGGTCTAGGCCTACTTTGGGGGGGGGGGCAAACATACCATCATTACAAATGGTGTGACGAATGTATGGATGATCCATACTCGGGAGATACTACGCATTATAGGCGCCTAACTAAATACTGCACAGAGACAAGTGGTGACGGATCACTACAGGGTACAGGTGGTTCCACTACGTGGACAGCTATTGTGACAATCTTGTTCCAGTAAATTCTAAAGACTTATTGTTTAAATCTTACAAAGGTGCAATAATATCATCATTACTATACGTACGTATTAATATATTTGCAATCAATCATTCCAAAGTCTTATTTCGCCAAAATATCTGCTTAGCAACCACCCGTAGAATCTAAAACAAAATGGCGGAAAGTAAACAATAAGCTAAGAGCGCGAAACACAAATCACCCCCAATGCAACTCGCATAAATCAGGGTGTTCTAAAAACTAAACATCACAGTCATTAAATATACATTAGCTATATAAGACACGCAGATTATATATTCTTATATATTCTTAAATCCTTCTCTATCTTGCCATTTCCTGAACTAACAGGCCTTTCTTCGGGTGTATCATCATCACCCTTGTGTCTTCAACATATTTCAAGCCCTGATTCGGCCCAGGGCTAGAAAAAAAACCTAACATTTACCCTATCATTGCTTCTATCTGTTGGTGTTTGCACTAGTCCCAAACCCTGCACTTGCACCTATTCAGTTTAGTATAAAAGTAAATAAATTATTATTTTATATATATACATATTTTTTAATTAATGAATTAAACATTTTTTTAAGTAGGTTAATGAAAAATTGTATGTATTAAGTATCTAACAAATATGGCAACTGGTGGTACACCAGTGTTATCTCAAACATCAAGATCTCTACGAGGTAGCTCGTCTAGCTCTAAGGCAACATCATCAAGACACAATTCAAAGAAAAGTCATAAAACAAACAAGAAATTAGAGGCTGACAGAGATCATGAAAAATGTGTCTGCCCTGACTGCAGCTTGGAAGTTAAAGATAACGAGGACGCCACTGAGTGTGACATCTGTAAGGGATGGTATCACAAAGTCTGTCAGTGTGTCTGATGCCTTGTATGCCATATTAACCAGCGATGAAAACCAACGAATCAGTTGGTACTGCAAATCATGCCAAAAAGGAGCAAAGGCAATCATGTCACACATCCTTATCATGAACGAGCGTCAAGACAAATTTGAAAAGAAATTGACTGCAATGGAAAATAAACAAAAAACATTCCAAACCAGAGTCAATGAACTTGAGGAGACAGTCTCAAAAGTATCCAATCTGCAATCTCAGACACCACATGAATCACTAGGAGCAATATACGTAGAACCAGTCATAAACAATGAAGAAATGGTCGCCACTGTGTGCACCCAAATAAATGACCGAATGACCAGAATGAAGAACATTGTGGTATACAATGTGCCAGAGGGGACCAGCACTTTGAAAGAAGACAACACTTCATGACAGGAAACTAATGATGGAAATGTCAGGATACACTACAGATGGTAAATACCAACCTGAAGACCTACAAGTAAGGAGATTAGGGAGCAAACAAAGAAAAGAAATGGAAACAGAGGGAACAAGAACTCGTCCGTTACTTGTAACATTCCCAGAAGAGGATAAAAAAGCTTTTGTCATGAAAAACCTATATAAACTGAAAAACAAAGGGGAACCATTCAGTGGAATGGTTATAAAGCATGACATGAGCAAAGATGACAGAGAGAAGGAGCGACTACTACAGAAGGAGGCAAGGGAAAAAACACAACAGGAGCAGACAACAAATTTTGTCTACCTGGTAAGAGGGCGCCCAGGAGAAAGACAGATCATCAAAGTAAAAAAGAGGGGCGAAAATACCAACCAAACTCTCGCACCACAAGTTAACTGTATGGTACACAAATGCTGATGTGCTAACAAAAGAAAAACTAACAGAACTAAAATGTAGAATAAAAAAACATTCAACTCCACCACAGGTTATAGCAGTGTCAGAAGTAAAACCTAAAAATTATAAAAGACAACTTACCACACAAGAATATAACCTGGAAGGATATTCTATGGAAACTATAAATATTAGTGAGGACACAGGCATAAGGATGATCTTGTTTCTTCACAATTCGTTGCCATTTGAAGTGCACCAGTTTGATGTTGAGTTCAATGAAGCACAATTTTGCACTTTAAAACTGAAAGGGAAAGACACTCTTCTCATAGGCTCCTTTTATAGGAGTCCAAACAGTACCACCGAGAACAATGACTACCTTAACAAACCACTTGATAAAATAAGTGAGAAAAAATGTGCACGTGTTCTACTACTTGGAGATTTTAACTATCCTAAAATTGATTGGGAAACAATGTCAACTACAGCAGCAAGTACAGAAGAGAAAGAATTTAAATTTATTGAGAAACTTCGAGACTGTTACTTTGTGCAACATATAACAGAGCCCACTAGAGGTAGAGGTACAACTGAACCATCACTCGTTGATCTTGTCCTCACTAGTGAAGACACAGAGATCTCAACAATTGAAACAGCCTCAGCACTAGCAAGAAGTGACCATTCTGTTATTAAGGTGGTTCTTAACTGCATGCCAGTATATTAACCAATCAACAAAACTGTATAAATACGACAAGGGGGATTACACCAAAATGAAAGACATGCTAAACATTGAGGAGGAATTTTCTAATCACCAGGAGGATGTGCCAACTAAGTGGGATATCCTTACTTCTAAGCTTAGATATGCAGAAGGAAAATGCATACCAAAGAAGGTAATAACTGAGAGAGCCAGAAAATACCCAGTTCCACTGGAGTTCAAAATCCGAATCAAAAGAAAAAACAGGTTGTGGAAAAAATATCTTCTCTCCAAAGATGCCCAAACTTATCAGGAATTTTGTCGACTTCGAAATCAGGTCAGGAGACTGACAAGAAAGGCACAGAAACTATATGAAAAAGATATCATAAATCAAATAAAACAGAATCCCAAGAAGTTCTGGCAATATGCGCAGGCGAAAATGAACACAAGAATGGGAATACCGAACTTAATAAAAAGCAAAGACAAGGATGATCTGACAAAGACAGATTTGGAAAAAGCACAGGTATTGGCAAATCATTTCTCTTCCGTATTTACGAGAGAACCAGAAGGAGACATTCTGGAGGAGCCAATAAGATGTCATAACAAAGTTGAATCTTGCACTATCACTCCATCGATAGTGGCTTTAAAGCTAAAGAAACTAAAAATATTCAAATCACCAGGACCTGACGGCCTCCATCCTCGTGTACTAAACGAATTGGCAGAGTATTAGCACTCCACTATCCACAATTTTTAACACGTCGCTAAAAACAGGCAGACTACCCAAAGACTGGAAAATAGCAAACATATCTGCAATTCACAAGAAAGGAAACAAAAATCAAGCACATAACTACCGGCCAGTCAGCCTAACGAGCATAGTAGGGACAATAATGGAAGGCATAATCAGAGATACCATCACTAAACACTTGAAAGATAATGACCTGTTGAGCGACAAACAATTTTGTTTAATCAAAGGGCGGTCTACAGTTCTCCAATTACTTAAAGTACTCGATTCATGGACTGAGACACTAGATAACGGTGGATGTATTGATGTAGTATACTGTGATTTTATGAAAGCATTTGACAAAGTCCCACATCTACGACTTTTAGAGAAACTCCAGAGCTATGAGTAGTAATAGGGGAGGTGTACAGCGGGCATCTTCCGTTCCCCGGAGTAAACCCCATGTTAAGAGATAGGGATTTTCCTCCGGTGAACGGCTTTTTATCTCATAGACTGCTCCCGGGTTAAAGATAGGGATTTTTAACATGGGAGAGATAGGGCTTCCTCCAAAACTTGTAAACGACTTCTCGTCGTTTACAGCCTGTGTTAAAGATAGGGATTTTTAACGTGGGAGAGATACAAACCTTGTAAACGAGAAATCTCGTTTACAATTTGCTTAGGATTTGCACCGAAAACGGTTTTCGAGATTGGCTCGTAGACCGAGCCCGGGTTAAAGATACGGATTTTTAACGGGGGAGAGATAGCATTTGCACCGAAAACCTTTTTCGAATTTCTATTTCACAAAATCATAAGCCCTTTTTATCGCAAAGGTATGCGACCACTTTTCGAATTTTTATCCCATGTTAAAGCATAGGTCATTTTTATCGCAAAGGTATCCGACCACTTTTCGAATAAAATAACATATACCGAACAGTGTTTGAATATATCACACACGAGATTGCTTAACCCGAAGGTCCAGGCTCCGCCAAGGGATCGAGCCTTTATTTGTTTGACTATGACATGGCGAAAATGTGGTGTTATAATAAGGCGAAATGTGTAACAAAAGGGTTATAAATTCAGCGGAGACCGTTTTGTCTGAAGTAATGTATACGAAATGTAGACTACGTATAGGACTTTGTTATATCAGAGCCTATAGCCTCGTTTTCTCGAACAGAGCGAGCATTTTTGGGTTAGACCTTTGGTGTCTGTTACAAAACCCGTAGTCGACACTGCAACAGGGCAAAGAAAAGGCTTGTACAAGCACGCGCACCCTGTATGACGTCATGGTATGCGGAGTAATTTTGTACGCGAGGTGATTTGATCAAGCAGATAGCGCTTTGGTTAGACCTTGTATTGAACTTGCGCGTATGTGATGTAATCCCTTCATGTGAAGTCAATTAAATAAGTAATTGCGCATGCATAATAGTGGCTATTCTTATAGGTCGTAGGTTGTCGATCATTTGATTAGGTGTAGGCCGCTCCTACTAGTCCTACTAGTCCTAGTCTATTCATTTACAACTTTAACATAGGTCCAAACCCATAGACTATGCCTATGCCATAGAGGCTAAAGGCTATCTGGCCTACAGCGCATAACCATGGACAAACAACTTACAAACACTGACAAACAACTTACAAACACGGATATACAACTCAAAAACACCGACATGCTATACCGAGTGAAAAAGCTCCCTGTTAACCGGTATAAACTGGTATAAATCAAGCCTCAAGGTTCTGTGTATTTGTCCATAGGGAAGTTATACGAACTTATCAGCTAAAACATTCAAACTACCAGCTATCTGTGAAAATTTTGGTCAAACTGTTTGTCGTATAACAGTATTTGTCAGTACTTACCAATGGTCACAGTGGGTATCCTGTTTGTAAACTGTTTTGAAGGGGTATTCCCTGTTCAAGCCTCATCTATTTAAATAAACACGCTATGAGTGATGCACAATGGCGACTCGATCGTTTTGATACCAAAGAGCCTATATCAATAAAAAGACAGCGCAGTCCTCGCTATTTTCATTGTTCGAGGAAAGTGAAGCGTTATGTTAGAACAGTACAGACACATAATAACCTCCCAGATAAGATGTACCAGTATCTATATAGTTTACCGTATTAAGGGTCAAGTGTATAAATGTCCATTAGAACGTTTTTTTTTTTCTTTTTTCGTACTATAGTATTTAAATTCGTTCTTCTTCGGTAAAAAAGCTATCCGACGTGACAGTCGAACAGTTGTGTAATATAATAAATTGATAGCCACTTATGTATGTGTAGTTCAGTACAGATATGTTAGCCACTTATATCTATGTAGTTCAGTACAGAGATGTTAATGTACTCAGACCAACTAGTGGTGCGAACGAAACACTATAGTTTGACCAACACACATCACGAATCGAACTATAGACACGAGTCGGACAACCGAAACACTATAGTTTGACCAACACACATCACGAATCGAACTATAGACACGAGTCGGACAACCGAAACACTATAGTTTGACCAACACACGTCACGAATTGTACTATAGACACGAGTCGGACAACCGAAACACTATAGTTTGACCAACACACGTCACGAATCGTACTATAGACACGAGTCGGACAATCGAAACACTATAGTTTGACCAATACACGTCACGAATCGAGCTATAGAACACCACAATAGACGGGTTATCGCGTGAGATTCCACCACAAAGTGGAATTCCACCACAATAGACGGGTTATCGCGTGAGATTCCACCACAAAGTGGAATTCCACCACAATAGACGGGTTATCGCGTGAGATTCCACCACAAAGTGGAATTCCACCACAATAGACGGATTATCGCGTGAGATTCCACCACAAAGTGGAATTCCACCACAATAGACGGGTTATAGCATGAGATTCCACCACAAAGTGGAATTCCACCACAATAGACGGGTTATCGCGTGAGATTCCAAGACAAAGTGGAATTCCACCACAATAGACGGGTTATCGAGTGAGATTTGCTTCAAAAGGGAGCAAATAGACGGGTTATCGCGTGAGATTTGCTTCAAAAGGGAGCAAATAGACGGGTTATCGCGTGAGATTTGCTCCAAAAGGGAGCAAATAGACGGGTTATCGCGTGAGATTTGCTCAAAAAGGGAGCAAATAGACGGGTTATCGCGTGAGATTTGCTCAAAAAGGGAGCAAATAGACGTGTTATCGCGTCAACTCCTCCGTTTTTAGTGTCGGTAGTACTCGGAACTTTTTAGTGTCGGTAGTACTCGGAACTTTTTAGTGTCGGTAGTACTCGGAACTTTTTAGTGTCGGTACTACTCGGAACTTTTTAGTGTCGTTAGTACTCGGAACTTTTTAGTGTCGGTAGTACTCGGAACTTTTTAGTGTCGTTAGTACTCGGACCTTTTTAGTGTCGGTAGTACTCGGAACTTTTTAGTGTCGGTAGTACTCGGAACTTTTTAGTGTCGATAGTACTCGGAACTTTTTAGTGTCGGTAGTACTCGGAACTTTTTAGTGTCGGTAGGACTCGGAACTTTTTAGTGTCGGTAGTACTCGGAACTTTTTAGTGTTGTTAGTACTCGGAACTTTTTAGTGTCGTTAGTACTCGGACCTTTTTAGTGTCGGTGCCATCTACCGGCCATGATAGGTCTCCATTCGTTGATACACTTCCGGAAATACCGAAAGCATAGAGGCCGCCATGACAGTCAAGTAACTTCCGGTACGACGTCACTTCCGTCGTAGCGCCCCCTAGTGGCTAATCGGAGTACTACGTCACATGATGGCGCCATCTAACGGTTACAAATATCTAATTAGGTTAGCTAGAGAAAAAAAGTTGGGGTTAACCTCGCGAAAATGTTGTGTTTTTATCCCTCTGGGACAAAAACATAAAATTTTCTGAAAATTTATACAACCACTTTGGTGGTTGTAAAAATTTTCGCGAGGTTAACCCCAACTTTTTTTCTCTAGCTAACCTAATTAGATATTTGTAACCGTTAGATGGCGCCATCATGTGACGTAGTACTCCGATTATCCACTAGGGGGCGCTACGACGGAAGTGACGTCGTACCGGAAGTTACTTGACTATCATGGCGGCCTCTATGCTTTCGGTATTTCCGGAAGTGTATCAACGAATGGAGACCTATCATGGCCGGTAGATGGCACCGACACTAAAAAGGTCCGAGTACTAACGACACTAAAATGTTCCGAGTACTAACGACACTAAAAAGTTCCGAGTACTACCGACACTAAAAAGTTCCGAGTACTACCGACACTAAAAAGTTCCGAGTACTACCGACACTAAAAAGTTCCGAGTACTAACGACACTAAAAAGTTCCGAGTACTACCGACACTAAAAAGTTCCGAGTACTACCGACACTAAAAAGTTCCGAGTACTACCGACACTAAAAAGTTCCGAGTACTACCGACACTAAAAAGTTCCGAGTACTACCGACACTAAAAAGTTCCGAGTACTACCGACACTAAAAAGTTCCGAGTACTACCGACACTAAAAAGTTCCGAGTACTACCGACACTAAAAAGTTCCGAGTACTACCGACACTAAAAAGTTCCGAGTACTACCGACACTAAAAAGTTCCGAGTACTAACGACACTAAAAGTTCCGAGTACTACCGACACTAAAAAGTTCCGAGTACTAACGACACTAAAAAGTTCCGAGTACTACCGACACTAAAAAGTTCCGAGTACTACCGACACTAAAAAGTTCCGAGTACTACCGACACTAAAAAGTTCCGAGTACTACCGACACTAAAAAGTTCCGAGTACTAACGACACTAAAAAGTTCCGAGTACTACCGACACTAAAAACGGAGGGGTTGACGCGATAACACGTCTATTTGCTCCCTTTTTGAGCAAATCTCACGCGATAACCCGTCTATTTGCTCCCTTTTTGAGCAAATCTCACGCGATAACCCGTCTATTTGCTCCCTTTTGGAGCAAATCTCACGCGATAACCCGTCTATTTGCTCCCTTTTGAAGCAAATCTCACGCGATAACCCGTCTATTTGCTCCCTTTTGAAGCAAATCTCACTCGATAACCCGTCTATTGTGGTGGAATTCCACTTTGTGGTGGAATCTCACGCGATAACCCGTCTATTGTGGTGGAATTCCACTTTGTGGTGGAATCTCACGCGATAACCCGTCTATTGTGGTGTTCTATAGCTCGATTCGTGGCTTGTATTGGTCAAACTATAGTGTTTCGATTGTCCGACTCGTATCTATAGTTCGATTCGTGACGTGTATTGGTCAAACTATAGTGTTTCGATTGTCCGACTCGTGTCTATAGTACGATTCGTGACGTGTGTTGGTCAAACTATAGTGTTTCGATTGTCCGACTCGTGTCTATAGTTCGATTCGTGACGTGTATTGGTCAAACTATAGTGTTTCGATTGTCCGACTCGTGTCTATAGTACGATTCGTGACGTGTGTTGGTCAAACTATAGTGTTTCGGTTGTCCGACTCGTGTCTATAGTGCGATTCGTGATGTGTGTTGGTCAAACTATAGTGTTTCGGTTGTCCGACTCGTGTCTATAGTTCGATTCGTGATGTGTGTTGGTCAAACTATAGTGTTTCGTTCGCACCACTAGTTGGTCTGAGTACATTAACATCTCTGTACTGAACTACATAGATATAAGTGGCTAACATATCTGTACTGAACTACACATACATAAGTGGCTATCAATTTATTATATTACACAACTGTTCGACTGTCACGTCGGATAGCTTTTTTACCGAAGAAGCACGAATTTAAATACTATAGTACGAAAAAAGATAAAAAAACGTTCTAATGGACATTTATACACTTGACCCTTAATACGGTAAACTATATAGATACTGGTACATCTTATCTGGGAGGTTATTATGTGTCTGTACTGTTCTAACATAACGCTTCACTTTCCTCGAACAATGAAAATAGCGAGGACTGCGCTGTCTTTTTATTGATATAGGATCTTTGGTATCAAAACGATCGAGTCGCCATTGTGCATCACTCATAGCGTGTTTATTTAAATAGATGAGGCTTGAACAGGGAATACCCCTTCAAAACAGTTTACAAACAGGATACCCAGTGTGACCATTGGTAAGTACTGACAAATACTGTTATACGACAAACAGTTTGACCAAAATTTTACACAGATAGCTGGTAGTTTGAATGTTTTAGCTGATAAGTTCGTATAACTTCCCTATGCTATGGACAAATACACAGAACCTTGAGGCTTGATTTATACCAGTTTATACCGGTTAACAGGGAGCTTTTTCACTCGGTATAGCATGTCGGTGTTTTTGAGTTGTATATCCGTGTTTGTAAGTTGTTTGTCAGTGTTTGTAAGTTGTTTGTCCATGGTTATGCGCTGTAGGCCAGATAGCCTTTAGCCTCTATGGCTATACCTAGGCTATGGCTATGGCTATGCTTTATCGGGTTTGGACCTATGTTAAAGTTGTAAATCTATAGACTAGGACTAGTAGGACTAGTAGGAGCGGCCTACACCTAATCAAATGGTCGACAACCTACGATCTATAAGAATAGCCACTATTATGCATACGCAATTACTTATTTAATTGATATCACATGAATGGATTACATCACATACGCGCAAGTTCAATACAAGGTCTAACCAAAGCGCTATCTGCTTGATCAAATCACCTCGCGTACAAAATTACTCCGCATACCATGACGTCATACAGGGTGCGCGTGCTTGTACAAGCCTTTTCTTTGCCCTGTTGCAGTGTCGAGTACGGGTTTTGTAACAGACACCAAAGGTCTAACCCCAAAATGCTCGCTCTGTTCGAGAAAACGAGGCTATAGGGTTTGATATAACAAAGTCCTATACGTAGTCTACATTTCGTAGACATTACTTCAGACAAAACGGTCTCCGCTGAATTTATAACCCTTTTTGTTACACATTACGCCTTATTATAACACCACATTTTCGCCCTGTCATAGTCAAACAAATAAAGGCTCGGTCCCTTGGCGAAGCCTGGACCTTCGGGTCAAGCAATTCTCGTGTGTGATATATTCAAAAAGTGGTCGCATACCTTTGTGATAAAATGGCCTATGCTTTAACATGGGATAAAAACCCAAAAATTGGTCGCGTACCTTTGCAATAAAAAGGGCTTATGATTTTGTGAAATAGAAATTCGAAAACCTTTTTCGGAGGGACCCATCTCTCCCACGTTAAAAATCCCTATCTTTAACCCGGGCTCGGTCTACGAGCCAATCTCGAAAACCGTTTTCGGAGTAAATCGGGAGGATTTTGTAAACGAGATTTCTCGTTTACAAGGTTTGTATCCCTCCCACGTTAAAAATCCCTATCTTTAACCCAGGTTGTACACGACGAGAAGTCATTTACAAGATTTGGAGGGATTCCTATCTCTCCCATGTTAAAAATCCCTATCTTTAACCCGAGAGCGGTCTATGAGATAAAAATCCGTTCATGGGTGGAAAATCCCTATCTCTTAACATGGGATTTCCGCCCGTGAACGGAAGTTGCGCGCGGTACACCTCCCCTATTACTACTTCAATGGTATGTTCTTATGTTTGGGCTGTGGTTGTTCAATCATTTAATTCCCCCTTTAAATAATGCATGAACATGCTACTAAAATGATAATTGTCTAAGCATGTTGCAGTGGCACATTTGTATGCGAGACGCCTCTTACAGCATGCCCGTGCTACAAATAACCCCTATCTCTCCAATCGCACTTCGGTCATCATTCATTACTTCAGATCGCCGTAACACGTTGGATAAGACGTTGGACTTGGTGATCCGGCTTTGTTCCATACGCAGCACGTGTCCAATGCTAAGCATGGCTTCTAGCAAGTTCCTTTCCAAAGCAGGCATACCTGCACATTTACGATTTCGCTGGCATATTTTGTAGCTGGCAATTCAAGGAAATATCGTTAGGCCGCATACACAGGTATTAGCCACGTACAGAATACATGTGTATACAGATGTTCCCACACCGACGGCGTTCGAAAGTCGATTAAATTAAAAAAAGTGCTCCAGATAACGGACATAGAAATGACATGTATGTTGGCCTCCTAGAAGTCGACGAAGCTGTGAGCCAAGAGAAGGACGAAGAGCTTCCATTGGCTTACGTTGACAACAATACAGTTGCCGTTCCTGAAGGAACAGAAAGCGAAAACTACGACATAATATACGACACCAAGCCATCGACCAATTTAGACGATGACGTCATCGACGAAGAAAATGGCAAACACTCCGTTTATACCAACGTTGACATCAAGTTGGATTACCAGGTTTTCTCAGACGAACCGTCGAAGTCGGTCTATAGAAATCAGTTGCTACTGTTAGCAATGCTGCGCAAGGTCGACAAAGAAGACGATATGTCATTGCTGGGTGGTAGAGAAACAATCCAAGCGATTCCTGAACTGGGCGGAGAGACCGATCTAACTAATCTAATCGATAAAACTATCGACGAAAACGTCAGCGTTGATATAACTGGACTACAAACTATACAGTCCTTTGCACGGGCTAAAGGTATGAAAAAAATTGCCAAAAAGGAGTAGCTGGCAACCTTATTGACGCCGTCGAACGAAATTATGATGGCCACGAATCCGTCCAGGCTTTTGCCAGAGTTGACGAAACAGACACATCAAACGTGTCCAACTAACCGATACAGGGTTATCGTGACATCCATCTTGTAACGAAGCAAGACGATTTGAACGTGACGACAATGTCTCCTGTTCGCAATATGAGAATCGTCGCAAAAGCTCATTGCGACAATAGTATATTTGATCGCAGAGAAAACGATGTGCTAAATGGATTAGACACGGAATACACTGGTTATGAGACCATACAAGGATTTGCAGAGATCACACAAGAACGCAAGCTTGACAGTAACACAGAAGACATGACTAAGTCATTGATAAGAAATGGACATTCGTGGCTCGCCGGAACTTCCACTTACGGGTCACACGATATCCCTATGGTTGGGACTTTGGGGCGAGATTTGTCTAGCAAGTTGACGGATTGGCAGGTTACGAAAATGGGACCAGAAATAAATATGAACCACTGTACTACGGACGCTCTCGAGAACACCAATTTGAATAGCATAGGTCAGAATACTGATGGTGCATTTGGACCATACAAGCAAGATATAGATAAGATATACCAAGAACGTTTACCTGCTGACGCTGTCAACAACTATCGCCATGACTACCAAAGACCGTAAATGGTAAAGACATTTCTGTAAGCGTTACGAAAGGGCACGGAGAACACCATGAAGAAGCTAACAGAAAGGTACACAGGTAAACGTTTCACACTCAATGTAGTCTACCTAGAAATACAAAGCACAATATTCACAAATAGAGGACAGCTCATTCAAACAGTCGCAAGTGAGCTGTGCCGGGTTCAATAGCAACGGAATTGTTTCAATAGCAAGAGCTCGCAGAATCCAATGAACGTTGGACCGTCTACACTGTTGCTTGTACATTATTTGTATCGCATTTTCTTTAGACCACATCTATGGAGTTTAACTTACATCAGCGTTTAGGCTAGTCATACTCTTCATCATGATCTCAATTATGTTATTGCTCGTGTCGAGCATAGAGAAAAAAACTCCCCGTAATTTAGTTATTCATAAAAACTACCGTTGATAGTCGAAACGTTGATGTAGGTTAAACTTCACATTTGTGATCAACAGAAAGTTACATTTAAATTATACTTCCAACATGTTTTAAACATATATATATATAAAGTGGAACGTATTGTTGTGTTGGTAGGATATTATTTATTCGTATATCAGATGATTGTAATAAAAAAAGTGTAAATATTGCAATTTATTCCGCTCAGCTTCGTTCGACCAGAAGATCTAAATATCACTCAGCCGCCTGCGACTGAGGAAAACGTGCTCTCAAATCAAGGAAGGCATCTTCGCCAAAGGGGAATACACAAAATCAACCAATCTAGTAAGATATTATGATGGTTACGAAAGAGAGAAAACACCTTGTTATACCGTTGAAAGCATGCATAATACTATGTCTTAGTATGTTCACCACTATGATTATGGAAAACAAAGGTTCTGAATAAATTTATGATGGGATTATAAATGAAGGTATACATATTGTCCGTTTGCAAACATATTCGAAAAGTAATACTGTCAACAGTTTTAATTGAAAACATTACTTTCTGTATGTGTGTGTGTGTGTGTGTATGTGCGCGCGCGCGCGTGTGTGTGGGCGTGCGTGCGTGAATGCATTCGTGCGTGCGTGTGTTTGTGTGCGGGCGTGTGTACATGCGTGCGTGCGTGCGTGCATGGGCACGTGTGTGAGTGTGCGCGTCTGAATTTGTGTGCACATGTCTGGTACTGTGTTGTATTGTGCGCGCGTGTTACCGTTCATTTGCGCGTGTGTGAGGTTATACGCTTAACGTACGTACGTAAGTACGGGTGTGGCGCGGGTGTGTTTGTGTGTGCGTATGATAGGGAGTGTCCCTGTGTGTGTTCATGCGTGCATGCGTGTTTGCATATGTGTTTCTGTGTTTGTGGACATTTATTCTCTTACGGGATCCAGATCAGTACGAGAGAGTGACGGCAGTGCCGAGCGAGGAGTTCGATTGCTCGCGTCGATCTGACGGTGTCTACGGTGGCAGCTGTCTCTCCTTCTACCGCTGTCTCAACCACCGCTGCTTCCGTGTCCAATGTCGACAGCCATACGTGTTTAATAAACACACTGGTCGATGTGGCAGGTCAGACAGGAGTGCACTTCAATATATCAATTAGTACAGAAATGCCCGTCCCTGAGAGGATATCCTGGTAGTTCATTCATGACAGTCGT
This sequence comes from Paraescarpia echinospica, assembly GCA_020002185.1. Taxonomy (NCBI): domain Eukaryota; kingdom Metazoa; phylum Annelida; class Polychaeta; order Sabellida; family Siboglinidae; genus Paraescarpia; species Paraescarpia echinospica. The sequence continues at coordinate 54,715,552 of CM034534.1, read as the reverse complement.
GAATGCAATAGTTGCTAAATGTTAGAAAACACACGGCAGTGGTACATAAAGACCGCGACGTGTACACTTAGCCCTGTGATGGCTTCAACGCACCTAACACGGAGACAACCGCGTCACGTACGTGCTGCAGTACTCGCTGTTTATTCAAAATGACGAAGGTCGGAGACAAAGTGAAGTTCATGTCCATCTATAGACCTTAGTCGTGATAGTGTAGAATTGTCCAATAATGTTCGAATTGTTATGGCATTGACATGCGGGTATACGTAGAGTATATTGTCTCAGAGTGTACTTCGTGTAGCCATACAACCTAGCCCATGACGCAATGGTCGATTTCCCGAAATATTTGCTGCGCGTGGTTTCTGCCGTCATTAAATAAACTTTACGTGTGTATCACGTTTTACTTTTCGAACAATGGATTTACCATACAAAAGGCAAAAACCTTTACATATATGGGGAATATTTTGAAAACATAGACTTCCTACTTTACATTCGTTGGATCATAGATTAATCACTGAACGTTTGGCGGCCAAGGTACAAGCCGTCTAAGTGCAAAATATTATCATACATATATACATTTGTTCGAGTATAATCAGATGTACTTCGGTTCCATATATATGTGACTGCTGTCATCTTAAGAGAACGTTGATTTCGCTACAATCAGTAAGTGGCAGTAACAAACATGTTGGATAGTTATGTGCACATTTTAATTCGGCTGCCAAATACTGTCCTGAATACACATTATTAGGCAACACGTTGTTCACTGCCCAACACGCGAAACAAAAATAAAGTTCAGTATATTTCCGACACGGAGTATTATCCCGAAAATTGTATTATTCCCTGTATATTATACCTACTTAATATTATTAATAAACTACATTTCGGTTTTATTTTGATAGTGTGTATAATATATCACATATACAGCTTCTTAAAATGACCGGATACAACAGTTATTATTATACAATTAATACGACTAAGATGTCGATGTGCGCGCATGTCTCTGTGACTAACTTGTCAGTGCTTGCTTAGGAGACGCACTGCCAGCGCCCCTTGCGGAGTACGGAGGAACTGCTCCGGGAAGGCGGATGGAAAGTACGCAGACGTCGACGGCAGCTGTCGCTTCTATTATTCCTGCTTCGGTGGCGCTTTCCTCGGACACAACGCGTGCGGCGAAGGTGAGTGGCTCGAGGCGAAACTGCAACTCCATTTATAGTGTGCTATGCCCGTAGCATAAGTTCGCATCGTTCCAAAATACCCAAAGCATACGTTTACGATGGGTAGTGGTTTCCATCCTCCAAGGGTGTCACTACGTATACTACCCATGGCAGATCTCCTACGCATTGTATGGAAGTAAGCTGAATCAAAACTGTCTACTACGTCGGTGGTAGTTGGGGCTATATGCAAGTCGCTAGTACACGCGCTAGTCACGTCGCGACTCGACTTCGGAAACGCGGCCCTGTACGGCATTACCGGGACCTTGCTGCACCGACAAGAGATGGTCCAGCAATCAGCTGCACGTGTCGTCCTATGCTTACATCGGCGCCGTGCATGCAAACAATCCACAGTACCTTTCTGACCGTATATTTGTTGATGTTCGTGTCGCACTCTTCGCTCGGCCGACCAGTCTGTCATGGTTGTTCCTAGAGTTAACCTGGAACGGTTCGGCTGACGCTCAGTTTCATGTGCAGGTTCCACCATCTGGAACTCTCTTCCACTAGAGCTAAGACCACAAGTGATTCTGGACGTTTTAAGAGGGACCTGAAAACCTTTCTCTGTAATCAGGCTTTTTTCATAGTTTCTTTCTTTTTAAGTATATATATTTTGTATTATATATGGCATACATACATAATCGAAATGTGTAATTGTTATTGTGTTATGTAACACATGTGTTGTAATATTACAATCATCTACGGAATGTATTCCTACCTCATGTTTTAGTTTAAAAATACCCCTGATTCTATTTGTAGAGATATGTGGTGTCTAAATAAATTTGATTTGATTTGTGTCTGGTCGGGCAAAAATGTCCAGTGTATCCCGGCGTTTAGAACCACTAGCAAAATGTCAGTCACCTGACGGGATGCTGATGTTGATAGTCGTGATAGAAATATTTACCAGATGTTGGAAAACAGAGAGCATCGTTACATAAACACCAATCAACGCTCGCAGATACTCGTTGTATGTTCAACATGACGAAGTTCGCTCAAAATATGAGCTTCACAACCATCGATATAACCGGTCAACCGTTGTTAATGTTAAACTGATTATGCTTAGTTTGGCTGCACCTGTAAATGACACTAGGAATGATATATATATATATATATACATATATATATATATATATAACGGTCAACCGTTGTTAATGTTAAACTGATTATGCTTAGTTTGGCTGCACCTGTAAACGACACTAGGAATTATATATATATATATATATAATTCCTAGTATATATATATATCATTCCTAGTGTCGTTTACAGGTGCAGCCAAACTAAGCATAATCAGATTAACATTAACAACGGTTGACCGTTATATATATATATATATGTATATATATATACATATATATATATATACATAGATATTTCGTCATCATCATTGTGTAGCCCTAGCATCACGTGGTTGGGCGAAGACCTCAGCATATCACTTCCAAATTTGCCAGTCTTGCGCTATCCTCTGCCAGATGGTGTCCTTCCAGTATTCGTCTAGTTCGTCTCGTCAGTGTCTTGCTGGTCTTCCTCTAGCTAGTTTCCCTTGGTAAGGTATCCAGGTTGTCATAAGCAATGTCCATCGGTTATCTCGTAGTCTGTTGATATGCCCTGCCTTCTGACTTCTCCGACCCCGATCTCATCCCATCATCCCATACCAACCTGGTTTATATATGTATATGTATATATATATATATATCGACAAGATAGTAGGGATAAATTACTCAATTATATTATGTTTAGCTTCTATGTGTTGACTTATGCCTCACGGTTAGATTGTTAGGGAAATGTGGTTGTACCAAAGCAGTCTACTTGGAAAACGTACGCAATGCCCTCACCGTCAGGTAATGTACACAAGGGGTGTTGCTATGTACAATAAATAGATACTGATAAGGGATGATCGCATCAATTCGCTATCTCATAAAAAACGTTAATCTTTACGCGGGGTTTTCATCGTCTACATAAATCACGGGAAATTAATAATACAATGGCGCCACCTAACGAGTGAAACCTATGTCAGTTAAAAAGAACGATTCCATAATGCTTAGTTGGTTGGCCACAATGAGTATCGTACGTATCGCGTATTACGTATCGCGCCACAAAGTGCATAGTTTATACAATTCATAGGCGCCGGAACTGGAGAGCTTAGGAGGCTGGAAATAGGAGTAGCCCCCAATATCTAGCGAAGTGGTTGCATTTATTGGTGCTATTTGCTGTTTTTATAACTGAGAAAAACATAGTTATATCAATATTTTCATAACCATTCAATATCATAAAAAACTACTATCTGATCTCCTCGCAATATCCTGGTCTCAAGTGTTGTTAAACCACATTCTTTTAGGCGTATTTTGTAACTAAGATCTCTCAGTTTTAGTAAAATTTTAGTAGCTCTACTCTGTACTCTTTCTAGCATATCTATGCCTTTCTTGCGATGTGGCCTCCACCCTTGTATATAATATTCTAAATGAGGTCTAACTATTGTTTTGTACAGCGGTATTATTAATTATTTTCCTAATACGCTATACTTCGCCTAGTTAATCCAAATATTTAATTTCCCTTTGAAGCTGCAATTCAATTATACCACAGGAAGGAAGGCCAATGGTGAATCCTTTTAAACATCGGCGATTCGTCGCGATATTTCCATGGTGTTGACAACGTACAGACAGAAAAAGAGCCTCAAGGTGTGTTGTTGGCGACGTCAATGGGGTGGGGGGTGAAACATATTTTGTTCTGACAAGCTTCAAAAATTGCAAATATCGGCGCAAAAAATATCCCCCACCCACGTTGCCCGTTTGATCCGACAGCGGATTCATGCTGAAGCTCCAGCTCAGCCCATCAGATATCATTTCGTTCCGACGCATATGCAATGACGTGTGAAGAAACCAACACATATCCACCAGAAATCGGTTGCAAGACGTACTTTCGTCGTGGGACGCGGTCCAGTAGTTAGTAGAATACTCTTAATCGAAATAATCAGGATTCTAGTCATGTTATTTCAATTATTAGGCTTTGGTAATGTTTTCACACCACGTTGCTTCGTTCATTCTACTGTATAACTGAATATTATGATTACACAATGTGGCACATACGTGTGAATACATATGTATGTATGTATGCATGTATGCATGTATGCATGTATGCACATATGTACGTATGAACGTATGTACATATGTACGTATGATTGTGTGTATGCGTGTATGTACGTACGTCCGTACGTACGCACGTACGCAAGTACGCATGTACGTATGTATGTATGTACGCATGTACGCTTGTACGTAAGCATGTATGCAAGTTGTAAAAGCTGTAGAAGCATCTGCAATTAATTTAGGTCTAAATAATACCACATTCCTGAAAACGTTTCTTATTATTTAAATGATATGAGTTTTGTGCGTGATGGTGAAGGTTGCTACTCGTGTGGGCAGGTTCTCCGCTGTCAGACAAGATAAAGCAATACTCAAGACGGGAAAAGAATGACGACAGAGAAAGCGATGTTCTAATGGTAAACACTTAGCGCACGCACGCATGCATGCACGCACGCACGCACACACACAGACACACGCACACACATACATGCAAACACGCACACACGCTCACAGGCGCACACGCGCACACGCACACGCATATACATACGCACGCTCACTCAAACGCGTGTATTAGTTTGGTCGTATGCGTATGTGCTACGGTGCTTCTATTAGTGCATCAAATAAAATCGCACGAAATATCGGCGTGCTAAATAATAAAAAGAAGACATTCTTCCCTGTACATATTAGAAACTAAATACACGCTACCAATCGTTAATTGTACCTCACCTTTTTCAGTGTTCAATTTCTGTACTGTATAAAGTAGGCCTACTACGTAATTATCAGTATTAATACTCACACTCACCATAAACAATTAAAGGTTCCAGATAATATCATGGTGCATTTATCCGGTATATGACAAATTAAACTTCATATTTATGCACATTATGCACCTGCAATTAATACATTATTTTGTATTTATATCACATTGCTTATTGTATTTTCTCACTTAGTGAGGTGTTGTAGATGTTTGTCTAGTGTTTTATTCTACTGATGATAAAATATTGCAACTAATTTCAGTCGTCGGGTACTGCCGTGGGTTGTCGGCCGGCAAAGTGCATATCGATTAGAAAGTTGGTGATTGTCCCAATCAGTATCCCTATTACAACGTCGGCGACAGCTACACTGGAATGGCATCAACTGTACGCATCGTTGTTGAGAAGGTGAACGTGGAAGACGATATTGAAAGCATTATGTAGATTGCTGATAGGTATGCTTTACTTGTGTAGTATAGCTTAAAGCGGTGCGTTTCCGATGTCACTACCGCAAACGAGTCATTGCCCAGTAGTTGTATAATTGTTATTAGGTAGCTGACAGCCAAAAACTACAACATAGACATTGAAATTTGATGTCTACGCCACGCCATTATGTAGACACTATATAAATAAGCATTTAGTTTTGTATCATTGTGAAGGAAATACAAATGTAAGCCACTTCGTTACCCAGGATCGTATAATTAATTGGTGCTACTGTTTAATGGTGTGTTTTAATGTATGTGTGAACTTATTTTTATTCACTATGGACGGATACAAATCACGGTGTCTGGTTGGGTGAATGAAAGCAGTAATTTGCACGTGTCAGACGTTTGCTCTTTCAAGGACGCATCACTGGAATTTATCGAGGACATGTTTTTTTCGAGTACAACGAGATAGAATTACATACTTATAGTCGACTGTCAAAGTTATGTGCCCACCAGCTGACAATCTAGTGTCGCCATTGTTTACATAACGTTCCTAACATATACATGCATTCTCACAGAGCAATCTCAGATGGATCGAGAAAACATTTATTCCTTTTGACACGATGCTGCTACGTTTATCCCCAGTGGGCCTGAATGTATCACTTGTGAACTCGGTGTGGGGTGTATAGAGAGAACTGTTATTCCATTGAAACACCGTGGCACACGCCACAACGATCACCAGGATTATATTCTTCAGTGTTTTGCCGGCATCATTGTCCACTGTTGACGTACAAAGCACGTTACCACAAGATTCCCAGTGCGTGTGCACCGTGAACGTTCCTCCAGCCAAAATTGTCGGTCAAACTGGCGATTACGGCGCTGATGAAAACGGAGTGAAGACTAGTGCGTTTCTCGCTTTGCTGACCAAAATGCAAGAGTTGCGATACGAACTGGCGACAATAAAAACAGGTATGTATTTGCCAGATTTCAGGCAAAAAATTATCACGTCATATACGTTTCATTTATACAATATGGATTTTGTTATGTTGTAATTAAAATGGTAGCGTGTCCCGTTTTAGTATACGGATATGCTTGTCGTGAAAAAGAAGTCGACGAGTATAAAGTTGAACGACAAATGTATAGTGGTGAATAAAAGCAAATTAATGTTAAGCAAATTTCCGATTTTAGTAGGAATGCAATAGGCATAATGACTGAATAATGCAGTAAGGGTTTACGTAATTTCATGCCACATTTACGGATTTCACCCAAGCAAGTGTAGGATGTTAGTAATAACAATACTAAATATTAAACTGACACGTGTGCTTGTGTGCTTGTGTGTGTGCGTGCGTAAGTGAGTGTGTTTGTGTGTGCATTTGTGTGTGTGCGTGTGGGTGCACGTGTGCGTCAGTGTGCGTGTATGTGCATAAGTGTGAGAGTGCTCGTTTGTGTGAGCGTGCATGTGGGAATGTACGACTGGGTATATTAACATATTCGTCGCAGACGATTTGGATGTTGGGCACCTGCCAAACGTTTGTGGATTAATCCACTGTAGTTCGGATGAGTAGTAACGTCATTACTTTTTTCTCTCGAAATTGTTCGTTTGTCAGGGGTTCTTACCGTTCCCAGGTTCCGCACCGGTTGTAAGACTAATAAATTCTATTGTTCATAAAGGGGTGAGGCTGGCTTGGATATATCGACATTTTCTTTCTTTTCTTTCTCTTCCTCTTCTTTCTCTCTCTTCCTCCTTATTGCACTTGCACTACTTTCTCTACCACCCTTCTTCATTCTCCTCCGTCGTTCGCTCTTTTTCTCCATTCCTCTTTCCATCCCTCCAGCTCAGGAAATATTTCATTAATGCGTAATACAACATTTGTACTTACCAGAAACGTTTCATTTTTATGTAATCCAACAATTAATGACAATTAGGGCTCATTTTTCTAAGAGGAACTTCAAAAAGGGGGATTTGCACTTATAACATGAACCCCTCTGGCTACGGCACTGCGAGAGGATGACATAATAAAAAAAAAATTAATAATACAAATATTTGACATTTATATCAATGCCGCGATTGTTTTGATGGATATATAAAATAAATGTTATTATTAAATCACCAAGCATTCAATTATCCACTCACCACTCATGTCGGCCATGGGGTCGAACATTAGTGGCTTCAATCATCCGTCTCCAGACCCCCCTGTCTGCCATTGCTGTCTTCACCTCCTCCATATCTAGACCCACATCTTCCTTTAAGCAGTCGGTGTAAGATGCTGTTGGTCTTCCTGCCTTGGTTCTTTCAAGTGTCGGTTGCAACAAGATGGTCTTAGATGCCATTTCATCCTTATGTATGTAACAGTATCCGGCAAATCTCAATCGTCTTCTTCTTCAAGTATAGTTAAATGTTACTGGTTATATGTTAACTGCGTTCAAAACTATATTTAAGGGAGTTTCAGAACACCACTCGAAATTTGTCTGTGTCAAAATGTGGGCCATAGCTGGCTATACTGCAAGTCCAATTATATAGTATCACCATCATCATTTCGCAAAATAGTGAACCGTCGGATCTTGCCCAGTTAGGTTGTGCCAAGGCCGTGCAATCATTGTCCATGTTTTACACTTTCCTTATCCTTCCTTATTGACCAGTTCGCATATTATTATTCTACACAGCAGTACGTTCTCCGGTGTTGGCAACAATTATTGTGGATACAGGATTGCACTCAAACTGTGTTGCGTCAGAAATGACCATCTAAACTTAAAATAGTTTCGACAAATGTAATGTTATATTATCCACCAAAGGCCCCACATGTTATTTCATATCGAGTACGCAATCAGTGGTGTCAATCACTAGGGACGAGTGCGTAATCATTGCAACCAAACAGTGGTGTCAATCACTAGGGACGAGTGCGTAATCATTGCAACCAATCAGACGACGGGAATAAATGGTTAGTGTCAACCTCATTATTCGTTAGAGTTAATATTATACACTGTACACAGATGGAGTTAGGGCCAATTAGGGTTATGGTCAGTAGTAGTAAATAGTTAAGGTTATAAGTGGTTAGGGGAAGGGTTATGCTTTTCAGATGGATTCGACCATCCTTCGATACAGCGTACGGCCAAACTGCGCGTTTGCGTCCAGAGAGCGTTCTCAGCGAGTTTACGCGGGTAAACGGGAGTTAACTAAGCAAGCCCACTGTATCAATATTCCTCATGTTGCATCTGTCATAACTGTCATCTTTCTCATACCATTTTGCAGCCCAAGTGTTTTACATACTTCACGTACATTTCGGAAATAAAATGTGTTTGTTGTATAACTAAAGATTATATTAACGTTGAATGTACAATACTGGCAATTGCTCTCTGTTGCACAAACCTAAATCAAGTGTTCATATTTATGCAATAGTGACCATTAATTACATTTACTGACGTATCCACCTAGGCACCTTAACTATGATAGTCAAAACAAAAACAAATCCTGAATTGAATATGTTCATATAGTTTGTTTTAATACAATACGTAATAACGAATATATACGTCAACGCGTAAATAGTTAATCACTTTACTGGATACACGATTGTTTATTTACCTTAGGCATTCTTACATCGTAGCCACATCATCGCGGCAACAAACATACGTATTCAACTCTGAACGACTGACTGTCATACAGTTATTCACTAACAAAAAACTGTTCGCATTACATTAACACAAACACAGAAGACAATTTTCCCGACTAGTTCCTGTTAAACATTAACTAAGTCGTAAATTAGAGCAGTTTATTTTTTGCCAAGCAAGTTAGAACGACGACGACGACGAAAACATCAACAAAAGACAAGGTTACGACAACAACAACACTACTAAGGCGATGGCGACAACCGCAGCAGCAGCAGCAGCAGCAACAACAACAACAGCAGAAGCAGCAGCAGCAACAACAACGCATACGATATCGAATAGAATCAAATTACGACAACCGACATTGGTAATAGCAGTGAGACTAAACACGCCTTGCGACTAAATGAAGCCCCCTTAAACGACCATGAACTCTCAATCGCTTTATTAACAATGCAAACGTCTTGTAAAATTGGAGTCGATGACAAATTCAACACCGACATATTTGTTAATAACACATTATATATGGGTGATAACTTCGATATCCCAAATAATTGTTCACGTCATAATTACAGTAGGATAAAACAGCGTCCATGTAGAAGCACTAATACACAAGACCAAACCAACCGTTCTGATAAGTATCCACATGTTGCTATATAAGCAAACATAACATGACTGATAGTATTTTACTTAACTAGAATGAAATATAACAGGCGGGTGTTGCCTGTCTGGACTAAATAATTTGCATTTTTTGGCAAAGTGCATATATTGAGAGTTTTCCTCCTCTGTGTCCCATTGAAAAGTTCTCGCCATAATCTTCGAACTGTCGGCGTCAGAGTGAATGAAACGCAAATAAAGACTCCATGGCAAGTGTTGCATACAATGAATGGGTACCACAGGAAACGGAGAAGGTCGATGTTTGCCAAGAAACCAAACAGCCAGGTGAAACCCATCAGTGACGTCAACCGTACGTAAATAACGAATGTCCTGCATTGTTGGTGCTCTGATCGAGCCTTGCTGCCCGCTGACAAGGAACGTCCGAGAGGAACGACGGTGCAAACAAATAACACTGCATTGGCAGTGATCGCTACTGCTAGAGGAACTGCGAAATAGTATATGTTGGCTCTGCGACCTGCAATCCAACACATTGTCTTGCTGCCGTAACTTAAAGGTAGTGTCGTGTAAAAGGCGAGCACCAGACAGATAACAACAAAGACAGCCGGTAGGCCCCAGGCGTACACTGCAAAAGTACAGAGACGATATGTACTTGTAACACCGATGGATGGTCTGATGTGAGCAAATGTACACGATACGTCGAAGGCAAGTACATTCATCCAGAGGAAGGATACCAGCCAAGTGTAGTGCTGAATGACAGCCACGACGGTACAAGCCACACAGAACGGCAAGAATGTGTCACTCACTTGCAACGACAGCTGTGCAAAGAACAGTGCCCCGCACAGATTCATTACGCATTTCCCAGCTCGAGTGCGAAGCTTTTTGAACAGACAGTACGTCGTCATCGTAAACGCGAGACAGACCATTGACAAAATGTTCCCAACCATCGTAAGCGTATCCTGTATAAAAAGTTCTGTTTTACTGATGCTACGAATCCTGCTTAGCTTGGGAAGTAGGTAGGAACATAAAACGATCGCATTTGATTTCAATCTAACAAAGTGTGTCTCGTTGATTTCCACTTGTTCAGACGTTCCTTCATATAACAACAGTGAATCACCCAAGTCAACGTACTCGTCCGCCTGAAATGTGACCGTGTCACAACTGAATATGTCTGGCTCACAAACCAACGCTGTGGCACGTGCAGTCAATCGTTCGTTTAAAGAATTGTTCATCCGCCAAGATATAATAACTGGAACGTCTGCCACGTCATACATCTGCGACGTACTCACAACTTGAAATTTAGACGGAAACTTGGACGCAAACATCATGTAATGGTCACGTAAAATATTACATCACGTCGTATCTTTGGTGATCCTTTTATACACGTACCAGGTGTTTCAATAGTACCTCGGTTGAAAACAAATATGTTGAATTGCGGGGACTGATTTGGGAGACGGGTGATCCTGTTAGCATACCTCAGTATATTATACACAACATCAGTGAAATTTCGGGATATCGCTTTTTGGATCCAAACAGTAGATGTATTAGAAATAACTTCATTCCAACGTTTGAACTCTTTAACGGCGTTGCATTCGCTACATTGTTTGCAATTGTCTAAGCCAATTCCTTGGATAATACGTTCTAGGTCATAAAATCCAAACTGGTTATCTTCGGTCGATATTACGACATACGTGCTTATGTCATATTTTTTAGAAAACATCTGTGGCACTGTCACATTTAGTTTCATGCACCTTTTGTCGCGCAAACGCACGTGGCTAGCAGGACACGTGGGTTGGACGCAAAACCCGGTTGTGTGATCGAACACCATGCCATTAGGACATAGACCGAATCTTTTAAATGGTTGATTTAAGAATACCGACTGAGAGAAGACCATCATTCTATTGATGATTACAGGCTCCATGTTCATCTCACATACAAATTCGAATATGTCCTTAATGCCGCGACACATGGCACAGTGCGGATTTCTGTAATATCTCTGCGAAGGAATATGGTTTATGTTCGCCTGATACTTTTGACATGTTGAACGTAGGTAATCGAAGTCAAACCGTGGATCTGATAAGTCGGCGTCGCACGCGTTCGACGAGCTGCTTTCCGTCCGGCAATTGTAACGGCTGTTGCTCTGGAGCAAAATCGACAAATTGAACATAAGTTCGCATTTGGAAATATCTTGGTCGTTTCTGGAATCTCTGTCGTAACGCTGCCACTGATCGGAGGCACATCCTGTTGAGTTCACACATTTAAAAGCTACACCAGCTGTGGCCATATCAGTCATATCGTTGCCAGGATAGTTGCAAATTGCAAATACTTGTTGCGGTAGATGACACCACGAAACATAACCGGAATTTCTGCGGTAAGCGTGTAGTTCACCTCAAACGGTCGTTCACAAAGATCAATTGTGTATGTGTCGGTGGTTGTCGCTGGTTTGCTGCCGCAAGACGACACAACCTGCAATGAACTGCTGGTCGCTTTTTTTGTCGAATGTCGACGCATGTGACTGATCGTGGATTTCGCATTCTTAAAATGTCTGCGTAATTGTCGCGAGTTACCTTAGGGCCAGATAAACAAGATGCTTCCTAATCGAGACAGCAGTCACCAAGTTTCAAACAGGCCTTGTCGCAGTAGCAACTACTGTCCCACGTGTCTCTCTGTTGGTCACACTTGTTTTCACAAGATCTGTTGCAAAGTGTGTTGTAAGCTATGCGTTCAATTTCCATTACCGTAAGAGGCTTGGGCGTGACATTTATAGTCGTTGTAGTCCGGTTGTCAATTCTGTCGTCGCTTCTCGTTTTTATGGTGTTGTCACCACCTGCTGCCTGAGTGACAGCCAATGTAGTTATCGTGGCGACGTCAAATGCATTTGGACTTGATGGGTTGTTTTCTTTCGCATCAGACTTAGCACTAAGTGAAGAAGGTGTTGTGTCGCGGAGTGATACACTGTTGTCCGTCTCTACAAAAAAAAGCATTCAAGATGGATGACACTAAATATAATAAATCGAATTGGAAATATACGTTTGGGTCCTTGTCAAGACAAGCAATGTAGTGGAACTGTCAATTGAAAGAGTAAATGTGAAGCGATGATTAATGGTTGCCTCCGCAACTGAGTTTTATCGTCACAATTGTGCCATCCTGCATCAGTTGTGATTTTACTTAGGATTATTTCCTTTCATATAGTCCATGGGCCAATACACATGCCGGTACCATTTTGAGGGACAAAGGCTCACTATATTTTTTTGAAAGAACATTACCTTGGGTACCTTTTTCAGTATGATGGACATTCCCAAGTGGTAGCTTTATACTTTTTTTTGTGGGAACGTATGTTTTTTGGGGGTAAAATCACGTTTTTTGAAATTGTCCTTTTAAAAAGGGAATGTACAGCTTGAAACAAATTCCAAAAGTGGAAATTATTACCAGTATAAGTGTTGATTTTTTGTAATATTTATAAAAAAATTGTCTCAATGGTTGCCATGGAAAAGGCCATTTTGGGGCAAAAATATGGTTTTTGTTTTTTTACCGATATAATCAATTTTGACAGCTTTGGGCATAGGTAGGTGTCTTATAGCAAGGAAATCTCAAAATCACTCTTTTCTGTCATTTTCCTATAAACGGCATTACAAAACTGATGTTTTTACCCCGAAACTGAACATTCTGCCTAAATATATTGTACACAGAGGTAACTGAAAAACTGCCTGGATATCTCAGAATGGGTTTGCCATTGAAAGCACCCAAGTATTTCAAGGGAATCCTGAGATATGAATTGTTTAAATTTTGTCACCAAAAAACGTATTTTTTGCCCCTAAATTGCCGTTTCCATGGCAACCATTGAGACAATTTTTGAATAAATATTACCAAAAAATCAACACTTACACTGGTCATAAGTTCCGCTGTTTAAATTTGTGTCTAGATGTACATTCCCTTTTTAAAAGGACAATTTATAAAAAAAAACGTGATTTTACCCCTAAAAAGCAAATTGTATATTCTACATATTCATTCCCATGTCTTGTGTGAAGACATTTCCCCAAATTGAACAACATTTGCCACTTTTCAGACCATTTGATCAACCTGTCAAGATCATCTTGTAAATGCTGTCTATCTCCATCACTTTTAATCCTTCTAGACACTTTTGTATCATCTGCAAATTTTGAAAACCTTGCTAGCTATATCATCGTCCAAATCGTTTATATATATTAAGAATAATATAGGTCCTAGTACTGATCCCTGTGGAACCCCACTCAAAACTGATTTCCAGTTTGAAGCCTCCCCATCAACAACTACCCGTTGTCTTCTGTCAATCAGCCATTTTTCTATACAGTTATACATTTGTCAAAAGCTTTTTGAAAATCTAAGTAGATGATATCTACTGGTGATCCATCATCAACCCACTTAGTGATATCTTCCAAAAAACATAACATATTTGTTAAGCATGACCTCGCTTTTAGAAACCCATGTTGAGATGGGTTTATCAAGTTATGTTTAACAAGAAAATCCACCATGTGATCTATAATTAGTCTTTCTAATAACTTACAAATCACCGATGTTAAACTAACTGGTCTATAATTATTTGACTTGTTTCTCGAACCTTTTTTAAATAACGGTATAATGTTTGCTTCTTTCCATTCTGAAGGAACCATTCCCTCTTCTAATGACAAGTTGAAAACTGTTGCAAGCGGTATGCTAATTTGTTCTACAATTTCCACTAGTAGTTTGGGTGGAATACCATCCACTCCAGGTGATTTATTATCCTTTATAGCCCTAATTTTCTTAGCTACCATTTCTGGGGTTACAATTAACTGTCTTAAATAGTCTGATTCTGCCCCTTTGAACTTAGCCTCTGGTACTGGCAGTGAACTAGTGTCTTCTCTGGTAAACACTGAACTAAAATACTCATTCAGGTCTTCTGCCATTAAGAATCCTTCTGATATTATATTTCCAGCACTATCTTCTAGAGGACCAACGTTATCCTGAACTTTCTGTTTGCTTCGAACATACGCATAAAAACTCATGCTGTCATGTTTTATATTACAAGCTAATTTATGTTCATAGCTTCTCTTTGAATTTCTAATTTCAGCCGTAGCTTGGTTTAATGCTACTTTATAAATGTTGTAGTCTTCGTTATTTCCAGTACGTCTATATGACTTCCACATCATTTGTTTATACTTAATTTTTCTAATGTCTTCTTTCGATAAGTATTTCTTTCTGGTCCGTTTCCCTTGTTTTTTGAAGGGAACAAATTTATCTACGATGCACTATATTTCATTCTTTAAGATATTCCAGCATTTTGTTGCTGTCTTATTCTTCAGTGTGTTATTCCAATCAAACTTTGCTAAATATTTCCTCATTTCCTTATATCTTCCTTTGTGGAAATTTCTCCTGAACTGCTTTTTATTATTTCTTTCTGATTTTACTTTGATGGTAAAATGTATCTGGTTGTGATCATTACTTCCCACAGGCTCAAATCATTTAACATTGTCAACCAATTCATTCTGTAAGGACAAAACTAAGTCTAACACATTATCTCCCCTCGTTGGTTCTAGCACATGTTGAGAACGGAAACTATATTGTACTAAAACTAAAAACTTGTGGTCCTCACTACCCATACTCTGTAGAGATTTCCATTTTATATGCCTATGGTTAAAATCCCTCATAATAACACAGTCCCGTTTGCTCACTTCCCTTATAGCGTTTTGTATTTTTTCATTCTCTTTTATGCTTATGTTTGGACTTCGATAAACTAATCCAACCGTTAACGTTGAGTTTCCTGTAAATATGTTACACCAAACAGCTTCTTCGCAATCTGCTTCTCTGTCTAATTTTATTTCATTAGCCTGGATAGATTCTTTAATACAAAAAATAACTCCACCTCCCCTTCTTCCTATTCTATCTTTCCTAAACATTACATATCCTGTCAGTCCCATTTCTGCATCTGATATTTCGGTGGTTGCCCATTATTCGGTTACACCTATTATGTGAGGGTCAATATCTTCTACCATAATGTTTAGTTTATTTCTTTTGTTTACTATACTCCTTGCATTTAAACAAACACAATTATACCCAGCTTCAGAACAGTTTTCCAGACTGTTCTTTGCTGAATTAGTTTTGCTGTCTTTATCTATGCCTGTAGTTTCAGGCTTCTCTGCGAGTCCCCCCTGCGAATTTAGTTTAAATAGATGCAACCTGTCCCACTGTCAACAGATCTCAGCAGATTCTCTGAGAATACTGCTGCCCCCTTTCCACTTAGGTGGAGGCCATCTCTCATGTACATATCTTCTCTCCCAAGCGTCGTATGAACGGGTTCGCGCGAATGACGTCGCCGGGTAGTATACGCTTACCGCCGGCCGTTACGAGTCGCATTCGGTCAAGCTTTCTGACGATGTCGCTGTGAGACCGCTGTTCGAGGATGGCCCGAGCTGGGTGAGCGCGTCGCGATTATCGCTCATCGATGCAAATACGTTGGGGCCGACCGGAAATAAACCGCTGACGTGGCGGCATGGCATCTTCGAAGCCCGAACAGTCACTCTGGACGCTGAATATTACACACACACAAGCTTGGGAAGGCAACCCACGTTAACGATTCCCACTACGCTTCACGACTTGATTTGCCATTCTCTTGGCAGCAGGGCAACCTGTCTCGTTCAACCCTGGATCTGTCCCAGTCCTTCGCCAGCGCCCAGATGGCGAATTGCGTACGTCAGTAGTGGTAAGAGGTCCGCCATCCCCGGAAGTGACCTAAGATCAAAGGCTTTTTCGTTTTTTATAAGTAGAATTCCTACGTTTTTTATCAGTATGATTTAGCAACGTCAAAAAGTGATTGATGGGGGTCATGAGAAAGAGGGTGTCGCCATCTACTGAATAAAGATGGAATAAATAGGGTGAATGACGACCTCTAGTGGCTAATCAGGTACTAATTAGGATCAACCTCTAGTGACTAATCAGGTACTAATTAGGGTGGTTATGAGTAGCGCATTCACTAGAGGGTAGCACTAGCAATAGCTAAAACCCCCCTAGTGACTGAAAAGCGTCGATGGTGGTGCGTATAGGTGATTGTGACGGTGTCAGTGCACCAGATGTCGCTATGGACGGAAAGTGGAAGCACCCTTTTACGTGTATAGTCTCCGGCCCTACGGGGTGTGGGAAGACTACTTTCGTTGTACGCCTGTTAAAGTTTGCTTCGTGTATGATTTCGCCGCCACCGGAGAAAATTCTGTGGTGTTACGGCCAGTGGCAGACCGCTTACGCTTATTATTTACGCTGCTGTGGCATAAAGCCTTACTGTCGTGATGTAGTACGAGACTGCTTAATAAAACGTATGAAAATCAAATCCCGCCTTCGCATATACGCCGCTGATGAACATTAGCAGGAATGGTCGCTGTGCAGTATTACCAGCGGCCTATAGCGTTATTATTTACTCCGCTGTGGCATAAGCGCCCCCTTAGTAGCGATGAACATTTTGCTATAGGCCGTTGTTAGAGCCTTATTATTTACGCTGCTGTGGCATAAAGCCTTACTGTCGTGATGTAGTACGAGACTGCTTAATAAAACGTATGAAAATCAATTCCCGCCTTCTGTTGTTACCATCCAAAAAAACCGCACGTCATTCAATGCCTGTCCAATGGCGGCTGCCGCCCACAAAACACTCCGGGTGACGGCCGAAATTTCTATAAAAAAACACTGCCGTGGGGGGCAGGCGCTGACGGCCGAAATTTCTACTACAAACCGTCGTATTCGGGCGCCCCTGACGGGCGAAATTGCTACTACAAAACGTAAACTTAGGCGAAATTTCTACTACAAAAACGTTGCCGCTGACAGCCACAATTTCTACTACAAAACGTTGCCGTCGTATTCGGGCGTCAAAAACTAGGCCGCCACTGACAGTATCCCTCGACGCTGCCCACCTGTCGGTGTCGCCACCTGACGCAAAACGTAAACAAAAACTTTGTCCGCTGGGCGCCCCTGCCAAACGCATCCCGCGGCGCTGCCACCTGTCTGTGTCGCCACCTGACGGAGCAGAGAACACCGCTTAGAAAAGCCCCCCTAGCGGGGTTTAGGGTGGCCTTATAAAGGGCGTCTACACGCCCCTCCGTCGTAGTTAATAGAGCGCCGCCTAGACCGACGATGCACGTGTGTCCGAAATGCGATCGATCGTTCGTCCGTCTTTTTAATTTGACGCAGCATCTAAAAACATGCGTCAGCGATGAACACGTATGCCCGAAATGCAATCAAGCGTTCGCGCAGCGCACCAATATGTTGCGGCATCTGCGTCTGTGCGGAGACGCCGCTGAGGGGCCCCCAAATCGACCGGACGCCGACGACGACCTACAGAGCGTCGTGCGCGACTACTGGGCGAGCATCCGTACGTCTGTGGAGCGCGGACCCGTTCAATCTAGGTATAATTTCCATTTGACCGGTCACGTGACTACGACCGCGCACGACGCCCAACTACGACTGATGTTCGAGGCGCAGACTCGTGCCTTTAAAATAAACTTATCGTACGGGTTTATTCTGCGCCACAGGGAGACGGGCCGACTACGTTACTACCATTCTTCGTGTAACTGTTGCGGCCGCTATCTCGAGTCGCCCGTCCTCGTTTCCGACGCCGCGTCATTCGAACGTTTCCACGAGGCCACCCGTCAGCCCGACGTTCTGCAGTACGTGATTGCGCAGCGCCCCGACTCGGGGTGGATCGCCGAGTTGGTAACGAACGTTACGTATTTTCTCAACGCCATCATCCACCATCCTATCGGATGCGCCCGTCAGCAGCCCCTCCCCGCCTATCTGCGCCACAACGCGGGCCTCGTCAGCCTAGTGAACGATCGCCGCGGGCATCCGTATGCCGACAACTTGTGCCTCTTCCGCTGTCTGGCGCTGCATCGGGGCGCCGACTTTCGCGCTGACGATTTGACGGCCGCCGCCTTAAGGCTCTACGCCGACTACGGCGATCAACCCTACTGCGCGTTCGCCGGCGTCCCGCTGAACGAACTCGACCGGGTGGAGGCGGCCTTCGAAACGAATGTGACCGTGTATCGGCTGTCGGCGGCGGAGGAGGGCGCCACCGCCGAAGTGGTCCGCCGCTCCCTCCATCGCTACCCGGCCACCATGAGCGTCAATCTATTCGGAACGCACTATTCCTTCATAGCCGACGTGTCGCTGTTCTGTCGTTCGTATCGATGCGGCAAGTGCGGCGATTCGCTGTGGCGCACCGCCAGTCGGCTGCGGAGTCACGAGGCGACGTGCGAGGGCGGCGTTCGCCACGTCTTTCCCGGCGGCGTCTACCATCCGACGCCGTCCGTGTTTCAGCAGCTGGAGGACGAGGGCGTCTACGTGGACGAACGCCTGCGCTACTATCCGTACAGGGCGACATACGATTTTGAGTGCTACTTCGACGATCACGATCTGCCGGCGGACAGCGCCAAACGCCGGTGGATAGCGCGACACGAGCTACTCAGCGTGAGCGTCGCCTCGAACGTCCCCGGACACGAGTCGGCGCGCTGCTTCGTGACGTCCGGCGATTCGGGCGACCTCGCGAAGCGCCTGATCGACGCCCTGGAGGCCATGAGCGAGGCGGCGTGCGCGGCACTGCGGCCGTCGTTCGACGCGACCTTCGAGGCGATCGACGCGCTCGACGCCGAATGGCGGGCGCACGCAACGGTGGCGGAGCTCGATAAGAGCCCGTACACGGCGCTCGGCGACCGTCTGTGGCAGCACCTGCGCCGCCTCCCCGTCCTCGGCTTCAATTCGGGAAAGTACGACTTGAACGTCGTTAAGAAATATCTGACGCCCCTGTTCATGACCGACGCCGCGCAGGACATCTCGTCGGCGTTCACGATCAAGCGTCAGAACAATTTCATGTGCCTGACGACGGCGACGCTCAAGTTCCTGGACATCACCAACTACCTGGCCCCCGGCGTCAGCTACGACCGGTTTCTGAAGGCCTACGGCTGCGAGGCGACGAAGGGGCACTTCCCCTACGAGTACCTCGACGACCCACGTAAACTGGCCGAGACCCGGCTGCCACCGCGCGAGGCCTTCTACAGCCGCCTGAAGTGCGAAGGCATCTCGGCCGCCGACTACGAGGGTTGCGCGCGGGTATGGCGCGACGAGGGGATGACGACGCTGCGGGACTACCTCGTGTGGTATAACAATAGGGACGTGGTGCCGTTCCTGGAGGCCCTTGACAAGCAGTTCGCCTTCTATCGGCAGCGCCGCATCGACATGTTCAAGGACGCCATCAGCGTGCCGGGCCTGACGCTGCTGTATCTCTTCAACGATCTACCGTCGTCGCTCCACTTCACGCTCTTCAACGAGTCGAACAAGGACCTGCACCGGCTCCTACAGTCGCAGATCGTCGGTGGCCCCTCGATCATTTTCGCTCGCTATCACGAGGCCGGCGTGACCGCCCTTCGGCGCGAAGAGTACGGCGAGTCGGCGCGACCCTGTCGCTCTATTGTGGGCTTCGACGCGAACGGCCTCTATCTATGGGCGATCACGCAGGAGATGCCGACGGGGTGGTTCACGCGCCGGCGCGCTGACAACGCCTTTCGACCGGAGCGCGTACACCGTTACGGCCGCCTGGCCGTCGAGTGGCTGACGTGGGAGGCGGGACGGACGGGGGCCCACATACGTCACCAGCTCAACGGGCGCGAGAAACGCGTCGGCAAGTACCGGGTCGACGGCTGGTGTGGCGCGACGCGGACGGCGTACCAGTTCCAAGGGTGCTTCTTCCACGGCTGTCCGTGCACGGGGAGGGAGACGAACGCGGTGAACGGTAAGCCGATGAGCCAACTGTACGCCGAGACGGCCGCCGTCACGGCCTACCTTCGCCGCTTCGTCGCCGTCGTCGAGATGTGGGAGTGCCAGTGGCGCGCGACGCGTCCGCCGCCGCCGCCGACACCGCGGAGCTGGGCCGGCGACGGCGCCGTGACGCGGTCGACGATCCTGAAGGCCGTGCTTGACGGCACGCTGTTCGGTCTCGTCGAGTGCGACATCGCCGTGCCGACGGCGCTGCGCGACACCTTCGCCGAGATGCAGCCGATCTTCAAGAACGCCTACATCGAGCGCGACGATCTCAGCCCGTTCATGCGTCGCTACGCCGAAACGCACGACCTCCTCGTCCGGCCTCAGCGCACGCTCGTGGGGAGCTTCTTCGGCGTCAAGATTCTACTCGCGACGCCGCTACTGCGGTGGTATCTGCGGCACGGCCTCGTCGTCGAGCGCGTCTACCAGATCGTCGAGTACGAGCCGGTCGCGTGCTTTCGCCGCTTCGGCGACACGGTCTCCGCCGCGCGACGCGCGGGCGACGACGACCCCGACAAGGCCATCATCGCCGACACGTTTAAACTGCTCGGCAACAGTTCATACGGGAAGACGATCACGCGCGTCGACCTGCACCGCAACATCAAGTTCTGCACGGCCGCCGGCGCCTCGACGCTGATCAATAATCGTCGCTTCCGTCAGCTCGACGTCGTCGTTCCCGACGGCCTCTACGAGGTGGCGCTGAACAAGCGAACCGTCCGGTACGCGCTACCCAACCAGATCGGCTACTTCGTACTACAGTACGCCAAACTGCGCATGCTGGAGTTTTATTACGACTTTATCGCCGCCTACATTCCGCGTCCCCTGTTCCAGTACTGCGCGATGGACACGGACTCGGCGTATTTGAGCCTCGCGGGGCGCCAACTCGACGAGCTCGTGGCGGCGGCCAAGCGCGAACACTACTTTCGTCACCGCGGCGAGTGGTTCCCGTCGGAACACTGCGACGCGCACGCGGAGGCGTACTTGCGGTGCCGGCTCGCCGGCCGAACGTGGGACGCGCCCGCCGAGTGTTGCGCGCGTCGGCGCCGGTACGACAAGCGAACGCCGGGACTCTTCAAAGAGGAATGGTCCGGCCGCGGAATCGTCGCGCTCTGCAGCAAGACGTACTACTGTTTCGGCGGCGACGACGGCGACAAGTACAGTACGAAGGGGCTGAGCAAGCGTCAGAACGACGTCGACAAGGACGCCTTCCTCGACGTGCTGCACCACCAAAGGAGTGGAGGCGGCCGGAACCGCGGCTTCCAAGTGAAGGAGTCGTCCGTGCTGACGTACGTTCAGGAGCGTGCGGCGCTGAGCTACTTCTACGCCAAACGGCGCGTGCTCGACGACGGCGTCACCACGGCGCCGATACTCGTATAACGAGGGACCTCCCTCCCTCCCTAGGGGTAGGGACCCCTACCTAGGGACCCCTACCTAGGGGTAGGGACCCCTACCTAGGGGGTCTATGTATGTATGCGAATAAAAATGCGAACACTCGGTACAGTTTTCAGCGTTTTATTTAACTTCGGTAATAGCAAGCGATAGCGCAACAATACAACCTCACTACTTCGGTCTTGCCTGCCTAGCGCGGCGAGGAGCCCGCGACCGGCGGGTCCGACAAAGTCGGTTCGGATTCTCGGTCGTCTAATAATAGCAACAAGCGATAATAGGCAGCGTTCAATGAGGCTTTAGCCAGTCGAATACGAGACAGTCGTTGGCCACCCTATCGGGGCCGAACAGGCACTGGAAGCCGCTTAGCGGCATTCCGCGGCACCGTAAGAGCAGGTAGGTGACGCAATATTGTCCGCACACGTTAGATACGCCGCTCTGCAGTCGCTTGTCGTTGTGCGTCCACGAGTCGCAGTTGCGGCTCAGGAAGGCGCGGAAGTCGGCGTGCAGCGGCGGACGGCCGTACGAATCGAAGTACTCGCCTCGCCGATCGGCTCCCACGTAGACGGCCACCCAGTGTTCGCCCGGTTCGTCGCCGTCGTCGGTGTTGCACACGAACGCCGTCGGGTAGGCGGTGAGCCGCCGCCCCGGCAGCTCGTCTTTGGGCACGACGCCGACGACGATGTTTTTAGTGTACGCGTCGATCGCCAGGCGACGCATCAGCTGAAACGTGTCCATCTCAGAAGTCGTACACGACGTTCCGGTTCTTGTCGATTTCGAGCACCGTCTCGAACTCCCCGTACACGACGACGTTCACCGTCCGGGCGAGCGCGTGCACAAAGTGGATCTCGGCGCGCAGGTTCCCCGTACGCACGACGTTGAAGTGTTCGCCGTCGCAGCAGTCGGGCGACAGGTCGAAGCCGAATATGGTGTAGCCGCTGCCGAACTCGCCGCGCGTCACATCGAACCCCTCGTCCTCGTACGCCTTCCCCGTCGCGGCGAACAGGTTCATATAGCTTCGGATGTAGCGCCGATGCGCGAAGTCCGGCTGCAGCGGCTTGCTCGGCACCTGGCGTCCGTCGACGTAGAGGGCGAAGAAGTTTATGTCGTTGTGCTTCGCGTTGAACGGGTTTTTATCGTAGGCCCCGTTGTAGGCGTCGTTGTCGATCAGGCACATGAACACGCGCCGCGGGAGCGTCCCCAGATAGACGTTCTCGTGCGTGTGCGACGCGGTACCCTGCGGTATCGAGAACACCTTGCAGTCGACGCGGCGCATCGGATACTTGGCCGTCCCGTGCGTCAGCGCCTTGATGTGACCGAGCTGGACGGCCGGATTCAACTTGATCTTGCGCGCCTGCAGGTAGGCCTCCAGCAGAACGATTTTGAACCCCGGATCGGCGACGTCGCCCATGAGCGCGAAGGCGTCCTTGCTGCGCACCAGTCGCATCTTCAGGTCGACGCCGTTCACCAGGCACCGGTTCTGCATGAGCACGTCGACGTGCAGGCGCCCTATCATGTCGAACTCGCGGCTTTCGTGTACGAAATCGTGCCGATGCGCGAACCCGCCGTTGTTGTTGTTGGTTGCCTCCATGCGCCCGGCGGTGTCCTTGCACCACAGGTCGGCCTCGAGCTGCGACTTTTTGGCGTCGGGTCCGTAACTGAGCAGTGTCTCGATGTAGGCCCGAAACGGGTACGTATTCGACGACGGCGTCACGAGCGTGCCGTTCAGCGTCACGTCGACCTGACTGAACATCGAATGCAGGAAATTGTTGACGGGCGCCACGACGCTGTCGTTCGCGAGCGCGGTCCCGTCCCCCTTCACCACCTTGGCGCGCACGTACAGTCTAACGGACGACAGGTCCAGATAGTCGTCTCCGGATCCCGGAATGAGAAACTCGAGGGGGCCGCCAGCGTCGAGGGCCGTCAGCGGCTGGTGATCGATCCACTGGCCGCTCTCGATGCTCGTCTGCGTCGTCGGCACACTGAACAGGTCCAGTTCGGACTTTACGCCCTCGCACGACTGCCGATGCACGAACGCCATCCTACTACGTCTGCTTCGTTCGACGGCGCCTGCCCTTACTGTCCGGTGCCGCCTTGCCGGTCGGACTTATGTAGCTACTACGCGGGAAATACGTCGTCGCTCGGCCTCTTTCGACGGCGCCTCTTCTTGCTGGCCGTCGCCGGCTTGCCGGGCGGCTTTATGCGTCGTCGTCGCTTTTTCGGCGGCGGGGCATTCAGCAGCCCGTCGAGAAGGTCGGCGCCCGCCTCCCTCGCACGCCTCTTCACCGCCTGCTTCAGATTGCCGCCGGCGACGACGTCCTGCGCCACGCGCACGCCCGTCTTGAGCGCACGCTTACCCAGCGCCATGGCCCCTCTCTTGATAAGCGGCATGGCACTTCGAAACAGGCTGCCAAAGAGATTACCCAGTCCGTGGCCTCGCTGCGCTCGGGCGCCTACGAACACCGGCAGGCCACCACCGACCTGCCGCGTGTAGTAGTCCTCGTACACGTTTCGCGTCATCGTCAGAACAGTTTCGACTTGCGGCGTCGGACGTGAAGCGTCGTCACGACTTTTCCGTTCTCAAATGGTATCGACTGACCGAGGTCGTCTCTTATATCTATCTCAATCGAATCGAATTGGCGCCGCAGGAGCGGCGCGTATTGGACGCGGTCGAAGATGTTCGATACGATGCTGCCGTTCGAACCGTGGACGGGAACGGCTCGAATGAGGGGGGCAAATACGTCGCCGACGATGCGCGTCTCCACGATGTCCGTGTACACGAACAGGGTGTCGACGCCGCCGCTCAGGTCCACCGGGTGGTCCGCCACGCACTCGAACAGGTACCCCGGGGGCAGGTCGCTGCCGTCCGCCGGCGTCCCGTAACTCGCGATATAGTCCGACTCGAAGCCTAGTATCTGTTTCAGGCGCCCGTCCCGCGGCATGTTAATTTCGACGCCCGACGATAGAAGCAACGTCATCCGATTAGTGATGGCGCTGTACACTAGGCGCACCTTGACCGTGTCGGTGCACAGTTTCGACAACGCCTCGTTGATTTTGCGCACCAGCTTTTTGGCGTTGTTGTAAAAGCCGTGCGGAATGTTGGCCTGTCGGGCAATTTTTCCCCCGTCCTCGGTGGTGAAAAAGCCCACCTCCCCCCTCTCGCACGCCACGAAGAAGTAGGTATCCACCGGCCTCACATTGTACCAGCTATGCGTATACTGTAGCGACACCAGCCCGCATTCCCACTCGCCCAACAGGTCGACGCGCTGCGGCAAATTCGTCGTGTAGTGCGTCAACGTGTTTTTGGGGTGCGCCTTCATAGACGCGTTGCTCGGCAACGTGACGTAAAAGTCAGACGTCGACGCCATCGCGCCTCCTCATAGACGGACTCGGCAGTAGGTAGCCGAGGCAACTACTCAGCAGCGCCGTCCACAGTTTGGAGTCGCCCGTGCCGCGCGTTAGATTGTATATACTGACGACGATCACCGTGTACAGGACGACGATCTGGCACAGGAAGACGATCTCGGCCTTAGGGCATTCGTTGCCGCAGAGACGCCAAGGAACGCTCGTGACGGAGGAGGCGTCGACGGCATCGGGCGCAGGCACAGAGACGCATGAGGCGTCGGCGGGTGTAACGACAAATGCGCCTGAGTCGTCGGCGGTGGGTGGCTTCTGCATTGGCTGCTACTGCTGCTGCTGCTGTCGTCTCGTCCGTACACATCGCGCTACTGCCGTCCGACGCTACGGCGACGTTCCTTTATCCGCGCAGGCACACCATAGAGCGAGTTCGTCGGCGGGCGTGGGGGCGACGGTGGTGATGGCGCGCCTCCTCCCTTCGCCTCGGCAGTCTACTAATACAGCACGGTCCCCTTACAAAAAAAAACGAAAAGCCGTTGCACAGCCCCGCCTCGTGCAGACGCCAGCACCCCGCGTGGCGCATCCAACGCGTCGTCATCATCAGCCCTTATAATCCACGAGCTCCTTGGCGTCGATCCAGCTATTGAACGAGGCCGGATAGCCGAACCATTTGACGAGCACCTCTTCGCCCTTACCGCGTCGTCGACGTCGTCTCTGTAGAACGGCTTCCACCCGATATAGTTTGTCCTTCGCAACGATCACTTTTTGTAGCTCCAGCCCATAGAAGGTGCCGTCCAGTGTCGCGCCGGCGTCGTCCATCAGTCGGTAAACAGGAGGGTCGGTCGGGTGCAAATCTACGACGGTGAAGAGCTCCTCGCTCCAGTTAGGCATGTACCCCTTCTTGAAGACGCCCTTCGCCTTGCTGATGCGTACGCGATCCCCCGCTCGCAGTTTCGGCTTGCTTTTGTTTTTTTGACACCCTCCGCCACCGTACAGACGCTGCCACACGCTCTCCTGATTCGACGCGTCGACGCTCGCCGGCGTCCTACCGATGCTTCGATGATAGGCGTTGTTGTACGACCGCACGAAGTCCTGCAACGGCTCCACGAACCTCAGCGTCTGATGCTTCGTGAAGTACCGCCACATGCGCGTCTTCAGCGTACGATTGAATCGCTCCACGACGCACGCCTTCGTCTCCTCGTTGTGCGTCACGAAATGGTGGACGCCGCGCGCCTTCAAAAGCGTCTGAAGGGGCCTGTTCAGAAACTCCGTCCCCTTGTCGGTCTGCAGGACGTGCGGTGGCGCCGACGATGCCAGCAGCCCCTCGAAGGCCGCGACGAGCGCCGGACCGGATTTGCGCTTCAACGGAACGCACGACGCCCG
Organism: Paraescarpia echinospica; assembly: GCA_020002185.1. Lineage (NCBI taxonomy): Eukaryota > Metazoa > Annelida > Polychaeta > Sabellida > Siboglinidae > Paraescarpia > Paraescarpia echinospica. Next base: position 54,688,943 of record CM034534.1, on the reverse strand, counting down.
CTTCGAGAAGACGTCGATGACCGTCAGTAGGAACGCTATGCCGTCGTTGTGCTTTTTCAGTTTAGCCACGTCGACGAGATCGGCTTGCCACTGCTGATTTTGACCGCCCACGATAACGCGACGACGCTTAAATCGGCGCCTAACCGGCTTGTGAAGCGTATAGGCGTCCTGCGCCGCCAGCCACCGCCCAACGGCCGGCTTGGGCACCGCGACCGACCGGCGCAACGCATCGACGCCACCATAACTGCCTGCCCGTTTCGGGTCGAAGTAGGCGCGCTTCAGTAGGTCGTCGCGTTGTTGGTGCTCTCGTTGCGCACCACGAGACCGCCGGCCGTCTCGTTGCGCACCACGAGTCCGCCGGGACACCATGGGATGCGCGGCGGCGACGACGACGATACGGCGAACAAGAGGACGGCGACGATGACCGCCGCAATTACGACTGCTACGACGACAACGAGTACTGATCTTCGGTCGGGCGGCATCCTCTACGGGACACACTAAAAGCTGGACCACGGCGTACGCTCAACGGACCGCGTGCTCACCTTTCGCTTCTGCTCGCGCTCGACGGACCGAGTGCGCCCCTTTCGCTTCTGCTCGCGCTGTATATACGCCCGACGCTGGGGGTTGCCGACGAATTCCATAGGGACGTTCAGCCGCCTTATATGGTCGCCGAACGCTTCCCAGCCAACCGGCGCGGGGGCCGTCTTACGCGTTCGCATGAGATCGTTCACGAGATCTACCATATTACTTCCGGCAATAGGCGTACCGGCGTACACGAGTTCCGCTCGATCGTTCCAGCGAATCAGCGGGTCGGCCCTCAGTCGGGCCAACAGGAGGCGGGCCTTTTCTTTCAGCACTTTCGGTACGCTCTTCACGGCCTCGCTCTCCATCTCCCCCGGTAATTGATCGGACGTAAGTGGTGGTGGCGGCGGCGGCGACGGCGACGGCGGCTGATCGGACGACGACTCGTTCTTCACTACGGACACACGCATCGGCTGCTGCGCGCGAGACGCCTCCATGGCGTTGTAACGACTCAGCAGTTGATTGTACGCCACCACCTTTTCGCCTTCGGATAAATCGGCACGCTCGAGAACGGCTTTCATATCGCCGTCCAGGCTACTCATCACACGCGACGTGGTCGTGGTCGGTTGCGATAGTAACGGCAGTAGACGCTCCACCAACCGGGGGTCTACCAGCGCCATCTTCTTCGCGTGCTGCATCAACCGAAAGCCTGCCTGAGGAGGGGCAGAAAGGTGCTCGCCAACGGTGCCAGCAGCGCCGTCAGAAACGCGCCCGAACCCGTCTGCAGGACGGCCCTCTTCCGTTTGATGGGCACTTTTTTCGACGCTAACTTGCGCAAATTGTTCCTGAACTTTGTCAGCACTTTTCGGTTGTTAGGCGTCAATTTCACGTTCCCTCGCAGGATGTTATACGCGCAGTCGGCCAGACTGCAGATGAGGTCGGCGTCCGCGTGAGTGATTACCGCCTTTCTCAGATTCGTATTCCCCTTGTAGCGGCGCAACAGCTGCAGGGCAAGGATGTGCCTCTTCACGCGCTCTGTCATCCTGTCGAATGACGGCGGCCGCGGCGCGTCCCACCTTTTTTATAGTCTCGTCGGCACATAGACGTACTGAACGGGGTCGTCGGGAAAAATTTCCGTACGCAGGCGCATGGTTTCCGGCGTTTCCTGTTTCAGATCCACCAGGAGGTAACCGTAGGCGGCCGACGTGGCATCCTTGTACGCCTCCACCATGTAGTTGACACTGCCCGGATACATCTGCTTCGCCAGGTGGCCTACTTGTCCCGCGTCCCGGGGACTCTTGAAGAGGACCATATACTGCGCGTTTAAACTGATTGTGCGATTTTCTTTCCCTTTCGGAAAGAGATTCTGCAAAAGCTGTACGACGGACGCGTTGCAGTGGTGACTTTTTTTAGTAAACAAAGTCGTGATGCTACTATCGGTCTCCGACATAAGGTCATCGAGCACTAGAAGCGTCCTCGTTTTGGCGTCCAGAAGCGACGGATCCGGCAAACCGTCTACAAATTCCACGCCGGCCATAGAGTCGTAAGCGGTCTGCCACTGGCCGTAACACCACAGAATTTTCTCCGGTGGCGGCGAAATCATACACGAAGCAAACTTTAACAGGCGTACAACGAAAGTAGTCTTCCCACACCCCGTAGGGCCGGAGACTATACACGTAAAAGGGTGCTTCCACTTTCCGTCCATAGCGACATCTGGTGCACTGACACCGTCACAATCACCTATACGCACCACCATCGACGCTTTTCAGTCACTAGGGGGGTTTTAGCTATTGCTAGTGCTACCCTCTAGTGAATGCGCTACTCATAACCACCCTAATTAGTACCTGATTAGTCACTAGAGGTTGATCCTAATTAGTACCTGATTAGCCACTAGAGGTCGTCATTCACCCTATTTATTCCATCTTTATTCAGTAGATGGCGACACCCTCTTTCTCATGACCCCCATCAATCACTTTTTGACGTTGCTAAATCATACTGATAAAAAACGTAGGAATTCTACTTATAAAAAACGAAAAAGCCTTTGATCTTAGGTCACTTCCGGGGATGGCGGACCTCTTACCACTACTTACGTCAGACGTTTATATAAGCGGACCTATTTACACATCATATGACAGGTTTCCATCATTTCTATTGGCTAATACAATATACAATTCAACCTAGGCATTGTGGAACACCCTCTAAGATACAGTGAAACCACCTGCTTGCCTAGAAACGCTAGCAACAGAATACCACGCCCCACTGAGCGCATCTGCAACCGAGTTGATGTAATCACGTAACTAATGCGGTTGGTCAACAATCTGCCTATCTACTGGCTTGACCTTCCTCATTTACCAAACTAAACCTAAGGAAAGTATATTTAAACATCCACAAATAGGAGAAATGCTACAAGTGCACGGTCTTGTTTTCACTCGTGAATTGACACATGGTCTTAGTTTTAAAATATGATGATTTTCTGACATTAAATAATAGTAAACCTTTAGTTGTTCATTGTAACAAATACCTACTAACTATATCATAGTACGAGAGATAAACCATTGCAAATAACTACACGTTTATTATAGTTTATTCTATTATGGAGAGTACGAACATATTGGCCATAGTAATTCCGTGATCATACTTAAACTAAGTTGATGAACGGACGCAGTACCAATCAGGCAGGCTCATGTTTTCAGTAAAATTAATGGAATAACATAAAACAATTAATCATAGATCAAATTGCCACGCGTAATTCCCTTATTCAATTAATGTATTGCAGGATTTACGTCCCCCGTGAACAATTTGTTTCGTAAGTGCGCGCTATGCAAATATCATGGATTTGCGTATTTTTAATAGTTTTTTTTAACTAGTTAGTCAGAATTTTCGTTGTTATGAGTGTTTGCTTTTTTCTTAAATTAATAACGTTATTAGTAACTAGTTACTACACTGTCTTTCCTTTCGTTTATGTGTGTGCGTGCGTGAGTGCGTGCGTGTGTGTTTTGTATATAGGGGATTAACAGCATGACGGTATTTACGTAACATTTCGCTTAGTGCATCGTCTTATTTTCACTCGTGAATTGACACATGGTTTTAAATAATTAAGACTATTAACTAGGTAGTCAGGATTTTCGTTGTTACGACTTTTTGTGTTTTCTTAAAGTGATAACATTATTAATAACTAAATACTACACTGTCTTTCGTTTCGTTTGTATGTGTATGTGTGCGTGGGTGGTGTTTGTGTTTTTGTGTGCATGCGTGCGAGCGTGCGTGCGTGTTAAATATAGACGATTAACAGATGACGTAGCTATTATTGTGTTTCAACCTCTTTGATATTGGCTCGTATTAGAAAAGCGGGTATCGGCAGTCTCTAACTGCTTGAAACTTTCTATTTGCTAGTAGGATTCAGGTCGATGGTCGTCGAACATTGAGACAAATAGTAGCTCAGCAAGCCATTTTTCAAAATGCACCCGTCATCGTGGCGTACGTTGAACGACCGCAAAACGACATATATCATTTATGGTTCCTATAACTTCGCCTATATCTTGACTGTGTGTTACTTGTTGGAGTAAGTGCGGTCGAGGGGAACACCAACTATATACTGGTACTATATATACCGGCGTTGTGGGTCAGATTTCTCACATATCAGCTGATATTCAGGTTTTGGTGTGCTTCACTATTCTTAAGATTACAGGCATTGATTCACATAATATGTATCAAATCAATATATTATATTGATTTACCCGCAAGTGGTTCACGACATTTTAGTTTTGTGTTTAATATAACATTACATTGTTGAATCGTTTTACTCTACTAATGCACCAATAGCACATGCAGATTCCTTGTTATTATACATTTTGGGGTTCATCCGCTTTAGTTCGAAGGACGTCCAGATGTATATACAAGATGGCACTCTCGCACGTACGCACACACAAACACTCAAATACACTTATACGCACGCACGCACGCATTACTTAGCAATATTTTGTGGTCAACTGTGTATAATGTGTTTTAGGTCGATAAAGACAGTAATTGTACTTTGGCATTTATCAATTGCGGAAGTAATCTTTTCAACAAATTCAGTTAAAGTTAGTGATGTTAAATGATTACTTCCGAAGCCATAGAGCCCATCTCTCAGTGTGTGTTTCAATGAGAGACGTTAGCCTTTTATATAATATTTCCAAAAAATACTTCAACAAATATTTAACAAAATAGATTTTGGTATATAATTATTAAATTGAAAACAATATCATAACTTTACTTAAATACATGAATAACTTTGGTCAATTATATATAATTTATAAATGATCCGCTGATCAATGATCTGTTAAAATGTTGGTTAGCGGGTTTACAATTTGCTTATTTACACGCCCAACTGTTTTAATGCTGATCTCGTCGTGTCCAAACGATGTTTATTTTTGAAGCCAAACACAATGTCAAGTAATTCTTTCTCAGTCAAGGGGTGTGTATACATTGACTGTGGCACGTTATTTTTACAATGCCGATGGGCTTTGTTCTCTGGCCAGAGGTTGGATAAGTTTGAACCTATTTTGAAAGAATTTGTTGAAATGGTTTTGTGTTTTCTAGTTGTCTGATATTCCTCTGTTATTATCAACACAAAACTCGTTCGAATGTTTTGATTGAGACTTATTTTTACCTGTTATATTGCTATGGATTTTCCCAGTTTCTCTTCTATTAGGCTCTTCTGTGTTTGCCTGTAATAATTCTTCTTTTCTAGACGTTACAGTTTTGTTAGCTTGTTTTTTAAAAATAGTTTTGTAGCGACTTTCTGTTAATACTGACCTGTCTTTTATAAATGCTAAATATATGTTGGTTTTTCTTTATGCAAGCATTTTTAACTATCTTGATAATCAAGGTTTATCATTCAGTTTAGTTTATCCTCAGTACGTTTTTTATTTTGACAGAAGAGTTGTTCCATTTGTTATCTGCATAACACGCGAGAACGCTAGATCAGGGTTTGGCTGCTAATACATTGCAGTGTCCTAGTTTATGCTCAAACATGTTTAAAGAGTACTTATCTAAATTTCTGCTATACTCAGAACTCAAAACTCAGAATCAATTTATTTGGACCTATAAATACGATACATATACAACGAATAACGCAAGTAATAGATAAGGTCGGGAGACTCCCATTAAGATATATAATATCGCTAGCACAGGAGCCACCCCATAAATATAAACAACACTAAAATTTGCATGACAAATCAGAATAGAATATGACTTGTTTTCATAGTTGATAATTACTCAATGTATCAACAGGCATACATAATACAAGGACTGATTATATGTAATCGTGTACACATTGACGTACATATGGATACTTTGTTATACATTCTAATATGTATTACGAATTACAAATAAAGCAATTATGAATACGACAAGTGGATTCATAATTTAAAATAAAAACTTGTTTATGTATGTTGAAAAAACATATAGACTGTGGGTGTAAATTTTATTAATGATGATACTTGGTGTATTGTTAACTGTCTCGACTATGTTGTGTCTAATGCATTTTTTCGCAAATTCATGTTTGAATCTGGACATATACATATTATTTCTTTCACGTGTGCAGTGCTGATGAATATCATACATGTGTGTGCTTGGGAAAACATTGAAATAGTAGGGTAAAAGATTGTTAATTAATTTATAATAAAATTTTAATTGTTGGATTTTATAAATGTCATCCAACCTTAACAACTGAAGTCTTTTAAAAATAGGACTTGTATGAGCATTGCATTTACTTAAGGATATTATTCGTATTGCTTGTTTCTGTAATTTGAAAATTCGATGTGCTTGATGACCCCATAAAAGTAAGCCTTAATTAATATGAGGGAGAATAAGAGCATTGTACATAATATATAATGTATTAAGTGGTAAAAAGTGTTTAAGTTTATTTAGTATGCCTATTGTTTTATATATTTTATTTGCTATTTTGTTTGTATGATTCTGCCAGTTTAAATGGTTATTTATTGTGATGCCTAAAAAATTGAAATCATTTACAAATTCAGTGTATGCCCCATCTATTTGTAATACAGGGTATTCTAGTTTCTTTTGAGGCATATGAAAAATCATTAATTTAGTCTTTTTGGCATTTAGTGACAATTTGTTGGCTTTCAACCAATTGCTAATCTTTATTAGTTCTTTGTTAATAGAGGCACTTCGCATTGACGATGTAATTCAGTAAACGTGCGCACTTCGTGAGCGCCACGTTTCAGAGCAATTAATTTGTGTCAAGAGTTTGATTCTTACAACAGCCAGTTTTGACGAATAGCTGATATGAATACTGCTGTAAATGTGTTAGCTACCAAAAATGTAGACAATCACTCGAACCTGTAACTCAAAAAACGTTACTGACTGAACATAGAAATATATGGGCAGTGGTTCATTGATCACATAATGAGGTTTTAGCTGACAATTCGTTTTTACGTTTGATCCATTATTTTGCTACAAAATTACAACATTTAACCAACAACTTATTAAGTAAACCTCATATGACACGATGTAATCAATGCTGGAACCAGCCAACCATATCAGATTGTTTTAACGTGCATTAATAGTATTGCGTTCACAAGATAAATATTGTATTGTGATGTCTTTGAAGAGACTATCGACGGAAGAAAATCTTCCATTGTTACAGCAAAGAGGTTCTCTGACATCAACGAGGATCAGTTCCTGAACGCATTGATGATGATCGTACTATTGGCAGACCATAAGCTTTCCAACAACAAACGATAGATCCTAAGCTTTATTCATTGCATCATGCCAATCTGGCCACTGGTACTTAACTATCAATGTATTCCTCTCTGACACCACGATAGGTTTAGAAGACTGGTTTGCAGAAAGTGACGCATCCCATATATTAAATGATGGAAACCAAAATCTATCATTTTAGTCCAGTTTCACTACCAGCACCATCGATCCTCCGGTTTCAACGCTTGGTGTGCTTCCAGTTCTCCAGGCAACCGGCAAATGACAATGACTCCCGTAATAAATGCCTTTGTTAACATGCATATATGTATATAACTGGTTGATTTACTGCAATTGATATACGGGTGGACGTTGCATATGACAGGTACGCCATGCAGTCAGTAAGGATGTACGCTAGAAACAATCAGAGATAAATTAATTGCCAAGAACAGATCAATACGTAAGTTAGTTCAACGAGGTTGATGTCCCGTTGTCTAAAGTTCGGAGTTCCATTCATACCCTTAGATGAATACAAGTGTAACCTGACTCCGTTTCTCACCCATTACATAATGGAGCACTGAAAAATATGCCCGATTGATGTGAACTCGTCGTTGGAGGGGCATTTTAAGAAAACAAAAGCGCAAAATCAGCTGTTCGAGATGTTGTGCATTTAAGTAAGGAAGCAGACAATTGCCTCATTTTACATATGTGATATGATGCTGTGACAAGCACGTTCAACAGGATAGTGGTCGTGTACATAGACACATGCGCTTTCCTCTTGCTGCTTTACGTTATTTGCGACAAGCAAGAATTTGAAGTTTTGGATGGTAAGCGGTACAACTCCACAAAATAATTTGTGTGTGTGTGTCAGATTACCACCAAACATTCACAACAAGCAACGGACAGCACTGTTGGGATCAAAGCATTGATATATTGCGACTCCAGCACTGGTCGGATTCAATAAAACGAACTATTGGCTTGTGCTCTGTAGTGTTGAAGAGATAACACTATACATTGAACACGTAGAAGTGTTCATCTGCAGGTGGTGTGGTGTCACATATCCGTTTGGAAGTGAATGCATCTGATGAACCATCATGTTATAAACATTAATGTAAGTGAAAACAATTTGATATCATAGGCAGGTTGTAACGAACTGAATAAGTCCTGAATGCGTGAATGCAGCTGCCCTGGGGGGATGGCGATGGGCACTCTTGCCACGCTGATGAAGATATAGTCTTCCAGGTCATCCGGACACACAGTAGGACCAGCAGGTTGTCCTGAACAAGGTAAAATATAGTTGCCGTAGGTCTGCACTGGTACAGGAACCTACCTGTATCTGCGGGGTTGAGGTGTCCTAGCAGCCTTGGCTTGCGCATTGACTACCATACGCCGTTAATGGTCTGCTCGGGTACGGGATAGCTCCCTGGCTACCATGTCTGCCTCCATGCAAAGACACATATTCTACACTCAAGTCATTTGTGATAAGTTAATGTCATTACATGTAATTTCAAATGTCTAACCAGCTCAAACACAGACAATACCATATTCATCATACAAAATGGTCCTTGCTTGAACTTACTTGGCAAAGCCGATGCTACTGTCAGGTGACAGTATCTGCAGGCCACGGCTGGCATTCGTAGCATGTAACAAGGAGTTGCCGTAGAGTGATGGATGAAGGCCATCAATACTAAGATGTCCTGGTTGTGTAAAGGTGGTGTTCCAATCCCAGAAATGGACATCAGGTATGCATGCATACATCTGGTGGAGACGCTGGTTCTATAACAACCCTGTCTCGTAGATATTGTCACTGTAGAAAGGAATTAAAGTAAGTTTCAGCACAAGTATGTTTAAATTTTTCAAACAACTCTAAAAGAAATGTTTACACCACAATCCAATTAAAATGCATGATACACACACACACACACACACACACACACACACACACACACACACACACACACACACACACATACACACACACACACACACACACACACACACACACACATATATATATTTCATGAAAGGTGAGACATGTTGTGATTCTACAAGACTAATTAAATTAATTAAACACCATACAATATAGTTGTAACAAGGTGAAGCAGTTGAGCAAATCGTGTAAAAGAGCAATTGAATTGATATTCCAGAGGGCAATCCCAACACACATCTTCCTCATCCAAAGACCAGGCAGAACTGACTAAGCTAAGATCGAGGGACCAGTCACCACTAAAACACATTAAAATTGACACTCAACAAAACATGTACGCTGCACCAAACAGCATGGACTGCTAAAGCAGGCCCAAACTGGTACTGTTACATAATGCGGTTATAGCTCACCCTGGGTTTGTTTCTTTGATATCAGCTAGTGTACCGTTTCTAAACTTACACAGTCAATAAAGCAACCCATCTCACTATCAGGTCATCTAACTTTGGAGGGAGAAACATACTATGGTGTTGGCCAGGTTGGCCAGTTGATATTGCATAATTATTATACAATGATGTGATACTAAGGGGTAGTTTTAACTGGCCAACCCTGCATGTAACTTAATTCAAAAAGATTTGCTTAATCTCCCCAATGCCAAATTGCCTCCACACCAGCCACAATCAAGGGCTCAGCATTACTGCCTTGATCTTGGCAGTGTTTGAAATGTTAAATATTACATAGGAGTTGAGTTGGAGTGTAGCTAATGTACAAATTGCGTGTTTGCATTCTCCAGAGCAGAAATAATTTTAAAATGTCTTCATAATTTTAATTTAATGAGCTTAGAAATGGCTACTCACATTTATAAAATAAAACTATACAAAAGTAACTAGCTTACCTTGTTATATTATGTGGTATCATTATGTACTTACTTACTTACTCTGGCATGTTTGTTCGCTGGGAGCATGGGCCATTATCCATATGGTCATCCACTCTGGTTGGTTTGATGCCATTTTTTCCATTTCTCTCGCGGTAAATCCCACCTGTTTCGTTCGTTTTCGTTCATTACAACATATATTAAAATGTCATTACGATGTAGACTGTCAATGTATAATAAAATTTAACATTTTTATTTACCATAGTAATATTGAACTACAAGTATCGTGACACATCAATATATCGAATGTTGTTCTCATGCTGTAATATACCTCGATATATCAAAAATATTGTGATACATCAAAGTATCATTATCAATCTTTCAAAATCATCACAATACATTGATATATCGAGTATTGATCTAGTGCTGGTTCGAAACTCGAAATATCCATGAATCATGATACAATGAATTAGCGGTATCAAACTTTAACAAATATCACACAGATGTGATATATTGAGTGCCAATTTAGTGCTGGTTTGATATTAATATTATATCAAAGAAGTATAATAAAACTGCAAAAAAAAAAAAATGGCTTTGAACTTAGAAATATTGCAATACTTTGTTTTGATTCACTTAATAATTATAATGTGAAGAGAGACTTGGGGGAGGAATGGAGAACTAGCGCAAAGGATAGAGAGAATGGAGACAGCTAGTGGAGAGAGCAGTTCAAGATCAATGAAATCATCTGAAATTGAGGAAAGATATCGAGCCTGACGACAGGATAGTGCTAGATAATCCTCGACGTAGCCTGCCAATACCAATATAATTTCGGCCAACAAGTTATGGAAATACTCCGGACCGCTGCATAATTGGCGTTGAATTAGGATACCGGCGGCGGAGAAGGTTAAATTGTCAGTGCTTGTTGTGTTTCGGTTGTATTCTAGGTCTTCGCCGAGTTATCCAGTGAAGGATTACAGAGAGTGAGAGAATCATTGTCAAGGGTCCTATACAAATGTAAAACATAATAATTTCACTAATTGCATCTATTCACCTCCATACATTTCAAACGGGAGCTTTCTAATTTTTGTCAGTACAATTATTGCTGAAATGAAGATCATTAAGGCAATTGTGAATTGTTTTCTCTCATCACTGCATATAAAGCTTACTCGGAATTGTATATTCATTTAACATTACGTATAAGTATAAGTAGTACTCCACATTAGAGTGTGTACTATTCTACTATCTTCTATTATTATTTAGTTTTTTCAGTCTACTATTCTACTATCTTCTATTATTATTTTGTTTTTTCAGTCCAATACGTAATTGTAAACTCTGAGTGTATCGTAAATTACAGCTCTATGTAGATGTCAAATTGTTAAACGCCAACATGAAGAGAAACCGCAGAAAGCAAACGGAACCGGAAGATAATCACCGCCACCCCCACACCGCGCGCACGCATCACTTATTCATATACAGATTACATGAGGTACCAACTGGGAAACATTAATGCTCTTGCAAGCCGAATATATAGTAATCTCGCTTAACCGTCTCTCGCCTGGCTGCGTGACTTCGCCAGGAAGATAGTCTGGCTCAGTATCGCGTTTTGACTGCCCACTTGTTGACCGCCATGAGAGCTGCCACCTAGTGAATATGCATGTGAATAAAAGGCATTAAATTACAAAAATCAAGATTATTGTCGGTTTAGTTTGTGTGTGACATGTTTCAATGTAAGTTTATTATTGAATAGTTGTTATATTATAGTATTATCTGATAAAAGTGTATCCTTATTTGATTAGTTATTTCATAGTTGGCATCAGAGCCAATCATTGTCTTTACCCGAATCGGGGGTAAAACCCACTACCGGTAACATTGGCAGGAGCTTAATAATCCAGACCATAGTGAGGGGACAATGCTGCCACCTCATGGCGCTTCGATAATCGAGGCTTAATATATAGAGCTACATGCGGTGGTTCTACCTTCAAAGTGAATGATCACACACACACAAACACAAACACACACACACACACACACACAAACACACACACACAAATACACACTCACACAAAGACTCGTACATACGTGCACGCGCGCACACACCCGTCGCGAGCGCGCGCACACACACACACACACACAAACAGGTACACGTACATAATATTGCGCACGCGTGATTGTACACTCACACACGTACGGGCGCATACGCGCGGGAGTGCACACATGGGCAGGCAGGCAGGCAGGCAGGCAGTCAGGCAGGCAGGCAGGCACGCACGCACGTACGCAAGGGCGCACGCACGCACGCACACACAATTACATACATATACACAATCACACAAACACTAGCACATATGCGCACGCGCGACCACACAATCACGCATTTTATGTTTAAATTACCATGGTATCAGTAAAATTATATATGTATATTAGTACTTAACACAAAGGAAGAGTGGGGTTTATTGTACGAGTGCACTGATCATTGTAAAAGGACCTCTTTAAAAGGTCTGTGTTGCCGGGAACTTCCGGGAGTGAATTGTTTAAAATTTGTTCACCAAACTTGCGAGAATAAAATTATATTTGATCAACATAAATGATACTATTGAGTGTATATCAAACATAACGTAGTTTTATATACATATTAGGCAACTTTGTTAAAAGTTAGCTAGAGGGAGTAATCTAGGATAGTTTAAAATTAGGCGATTTGCGAGCGATAATTGGGGACGTTAATGTAATCGGAACGTTTTTTATCAATTAGGTCACTGGCGAAGTTAACGTAACGTGAAAAGGGTTAGTTGACACAGAAGGAGCAGAGTTGTGTCAGGGAGACTGAAGAAAGGAGACTGGGAGGAGGGAAGGTGACAGGTGTGAAGGAACAAGGAAATTAGAAGAAGACTGAGGGATGGAGGAAAAGTGTTCGGCAGAGGAAAAGAAAACGGGTCAGTGGGGATAGATCAACAGGTGGTCAGACTGTAGAGAACGAGGAGAGAAGCGACCGCGAAACAGGTGGTGAAGAGGTAGATTCCACAGACGCAGTTGGTTGTACTGTGAAACTAAAAGATTGAGATGAAGACATATGGAAGAATACACAGTGTTTAACAAAAGAAAGGTAAACAGGTCGGTGTTGAGGAGCTGCAACAGAAGGAAGGCAAGAGTTGTGCAGATGCAGTAGTTAAAGGGAAAGAGAGGAAACAGCTAGTGGTCATGGGGGGTTCTATTATCAGGAAGTTGGAAAAGACAAACAAGGGTGATACGACTGTATGTCTATCAGGGGCAAAGATAGAGGATGTCACAGAAAGAGTAGGACAGGTCGTGGGTAATGGCAACTGGGGATCTATTCTTGAGCACGTGGGCTCCAATAATGCTGATAAGGAAGATACGAAGGCCATCATTGATAAGTATAGGAGACTGGTATGCAAACTGAAAGAGGCACGCATTGGACAGAGCCTATTATCGGGTATACTGCCGATAATGGGAGGGAGAGGACAAGACTACAGGAATGGCAGAAGGATGGCCATCAACACACTGGTACAGAAGTTATGTATGGAGGAAGGAGTCGGTTCGTAGACATGTGGGCAAGCTTTGTATGTTGAGAAGATCTGTTTATGAGTGATGAGCTACATCTGACCGAAAAAGGAGCAGCAGTTCTAGGGAGCGTGTTAAATAGGTGCTTAGGTGAAGGTACAGGCACAGTTGAGTATTTGACTAAATGCACAGGGGGATACGTAGAGCCACCTCAAAGAAATAGTACAAAGAAATCTACAAGGAAATGGTAACCAAATATTCAGAAAAACGAACTTAGATGTGTATACTTAAATACCAGAAAAATAGTAAATAAGACAAGCCATTTAGTAAACATGAAAACGGATATAGACCCCGATATAATAGGCATCACATAATTATGGGCACATGAAGTCATGGTAGATGCTGAATTAGCTGTATCGGGTTATGTCATGTTTAGAAAGGACATACAAGAGAGAAGTGGAGGCGGAATCATTATGTACATTAAAAAAATATATACAGGCATATGAAGTACAAATGAAAAGGGAAGTAGATTGCTCTGACGCTATTTGGTGCAGCATAGTTACCAGAAACGCTACATTAACAATAGGACTAGTTTATCGTAGTCCTAACATACGACAGGATGATGTAAAACTGCACAATGCTGTAAAGGGAATGTGTTATAATGATTGATTTTAATCACGGACATATTCAGTGAAAATTACCAGAGAATGCTGGAGGTGATGACAGGACTGTTGCCTTACCCATCATGTTTTGGAACCAACTAGAGGTGGGAATGTGTTGGATGTAGTGTTCTCTTCTCAAAACAAATTAGTTGATAATATTAAAATACATGAACCTTTGGTTGATGTATTTTATACATAACTAGATCAATTTTATACATACCTAGGTTCATGTATTTTATGCATAACTAGATCCATTTTAGTATAAACGTACACTCAAGAAATAATGGTAAAACGCGATGGACAACTTTAACAAAGACTAATATAAACATATGAGAAAATATTTACCACACATAGTATCGTCTAACTTAATGAATGAAAAGACAGCAACATAATTTGGACCATTTTGAACGATGAGATTGAGGGCATTATTGAAAGATTTGTTCCCCTAGAAAAGCAAGAAACGATCTTGAAAGAAACATCTATCAAAAGAAGCTATACGAAAGATTGTTTACACATACATTTTGTGGAGAGTTTACATAAACACTGGAAATATAGAAGACTATAGCAGTTACAAAGAGGCCCTTAACCTAGCTGCAACGGAACGTTAAAAATCCAAACGAACTTTTGAGCAAAAGTTGGCGAATGATATAAAAAATGATAGCAAGATTTGCTATGCTTATGAAAGGAGTAAACAGAAGGTTCAAAATAACGTAAGATCACTAGAAGACAGCGCTGGAAAAGTAATATCTGAAGGTTTTCAAATGGCAGAAGCCCTGAACGAGTATTTCAGCTCAGTATTTACCATAGAAGATATAAGTTCATTGCCATTACCAGTTACTAAATTTAAAGGAATGAATCAAATCAATCAGGGCAGTTGTTTGT
Organism: Paraescarpia echinospica; assembly: GCA_020002185.1. NCBI lineage: Eukaryota > Metazoa > Annelida > Polychaeta > Sabellida > Siboglinidae > Paraescarpia > Paraescarpia echinospica. The sequence goes on along the minus strand of CM034534.1, from coordinate 54,673,864 downwards.
TACTCCTGAAATGATATCAACAAATTAAGATGATGAAAGAAAAAAGTCCCCTGGAGTTGTCGGGATACCACCAAAACTGCTTAATGAAATTGTGGACCAAATCAGTAGACCACTTGCTATATTCTTTAACTTGTCACTTATAGAGGGAATCGTTCCACTAGAATGGAAAGGAGCGTGCATTACACCATTACTTAAAAAGGGATCGAGGAGCAAGCCAGGGAATTGCCAACAAGTGAGCTTAGCACCAGTTGTATGCAAATTATTAGATATGCTTATTAGAGACCACATGGTAGAATACCTTGTAAAAAACAAATTAATCAATTAATCTCAACATGGGTTCCTAAATGCTAGGTTTTGTGTAACAAATATCTTATGTCTTTTAGAAGAAATTACAAAGTGAGTAGATGATGGGTCACCAGTGGATGTTGTCTACTTAGATTTTCAGAAAGCATTTGATAAAGTACCACATCAAAAATTGTTACTTAAACTAGAAGCCCATGGTATAGAGGATGGTGTGATCAGTTGAATACAAATATGGTTGACAAACAAAAGACAGAGAGTAATGGTAGAGGGGGAGATTCAAGCTGGAAACCATGTTTTGAGTGAAGTGCCACAGGGTTCGGTGTTGGGATATATATTATTGTTTATATATATATATATATATAAAATATATATATATATATATATATAAACAATAATATATCAACCTCAAACTATGGACTCAACAAATCTCTATTAAAAATATATATATATTTTATATATATATATATATATAAACAATAATATATATCCCAACACCGAACCCTGTGGCACTTCACTCAAAACATGGTTTCCAGCTTGAATCTCCCCCTCTACCATTACTCTCTGTCTTTTGTTTGTCAACCATATTTGTATTCAACTGATCACACCATCCTCTATACCATGGGCTTCTAGTTTAAGTAACAATTTTTGATGTGGTACTTTATCAAATGCTTTCTGAAAATCTAAGTAGACAACATCCACTGGTGACCCATCATCTACTCACTTTGTAATTTCTTCTAAAAGACATAAGATATTTGTTACACAAAACCTAGCATTTAGGAACCCATGTTGAGATTAATTGATTAATTTGTTTTTTACAAGGTATTCTACCATGTGGTCTCTAATAAGCATATCTAATAATTTGCATACAACTGGTGCTAAGCTCACTTGTTGGCAATTCCCTGGCTTGCTCCTCGATCCCTTTTTAAGTAATGGTGTAATGCATGCTCCTTTCCATTCTAGTGGAACGATTCCCTCTATAAGTGACAAGTTAAAGAATATAGCAAGTGGTCTACTGATTTGGTCCACAATTTCATTAAGCAGTTTTGGTGGTATCCCGACAACTCCAGGGGACTTTTTTCTTTCATCATCTTAATTTGTTGATATCATTTCAGGAGTAACAAACAACTGCCCTGATTGATTTGATTCATTCCTTTAAATTTAGTAACTGGTAATGGCAATGAACTTATATCTTCTATGGTAAATACTGAGCTGAAATACTCGTTCAGGGCTTCTGCCATTTGAAAACCTTCAGATATTACTTTTCCAGCGCTGTCTTCTAGTGATCTTACGTTATTTCGAACCTTCTGTTTACTCCTTTCATAAGCATAGCAAATCTTGCTATCATTTTTTATATCATTCGCCAACTTTTGCTCAAAAGTTCGTTTGGATTTTTAACGTTCCGTTGCAGCTAGGTTAAGGGCCTCTTTGTAACTGCTATAGTCTTCTATATTTCCAGTGTTTATGTAAACTCTCCACAAAATGTATGTGTAAACAATCTTTCGTATAGCTTCTTTTGATAGATGTTTCTTTCAAGATCGTTTCTTGCTTTTCTAGGGGAACAAATCTTTCAATAATGCCCTCAATCTCATCGTTCAAAATGGTCCAAATTATGTTGCTGTCTTTTCATTCATTAAGTTAGACGATACTATGTGTGGTAAATATTTTCTCATATGTTTATATTAGTCTTTGTTAAAGTTGTCCATCGCGTTTTACCATTATTTCTTGAGTGTACGTTTATACTAAAATGGATCTAGTTATGCATAAAATACATGAACCTAGGTATGTATAAAATTGATCTAGTTATGTATAAAATACATCAACCAAAGGTTCATGTATTTTAATATTATCAACTAATTTGTTTTGAGAAGAGAACACTACATCCAACACATTCCCACCTCTAGTTGGTTCCAAAACATGATGGGTAAGGCAACAGTCCTGTCATCACCTCCAGCATTCTCTGGTAATTTTCACTGAATATGTCCGTGATTAAAATCAATCATTATAACACATTCCCTTTACAGCATTGTGCAGTTTTACATCATCCTGTCGTATGTTAGGACTACGATAAACTAGTCCTATTGTTAATGTAGCGTTTCTGGTAACTATGCTGCACCAAATAGCGTCAGAGCAATCTACTTCCCTTTTCATTTGTACTTCATATGCCTGTATATATTTTTTTAATGTACATAATGATTCCGCCTCCACTTCTCTCTTGTATGTCCTTTCTAAACATGACATAACCCGATACAGCTAATTCAGCATCTACCATGACTTCATGTGCCCATAATTATGTGATGCCTATTATATCGGGGTCTATATCCGTTTTCATGTTTACTAAATGGCTTGTCTTATTTACTATTTTTCTGGTATTTAAGTATACACATCTAAGTTCGTTTTTCTGAATATTTGGTTACCATTTCCTTGTAGATTTCTTTGTACTATTTCTTTGAGGTGGCTCTACGTATCCCCCTGTGCATTTAGTCAAATACTCAACTGTGCCTGTACCTTCACCTAAGCACCTATTTAACACGCTCCCTAGAACTGCTGCTCCTTTTTCGGTCAGATGTAGCTCATCACTCATAAACAGATCTTCTCAACATACAAAGCTTGCCCACATGTCTACGAACCGACTCCTTCCTCCATACATAACTTCTGTACCAGTGTGTTGATGGCCATCCTTCTGCCATTCCTGTAGTCTTGTCCTCTCCCTCCCATTATCGGCAGTATACCCGATAATAGGCTCTGTCCAATGCGTGCCTCTTTCAGTTTGCATACCAGTCTCCTATACTTATCAATGATGGCCTTCGTATCTTCCTTATCAGCATTATTGGAGCCCACGTGCTCAAGAATAGATCCCCAGTTGCCATTACCCACGACCTGTCCTACTCTTTCTGTGACATCCTCTATCTTTGCCCCTGATAGACATACAGTCGTATCACCCTTGTTTGTCTTTTCCAACTTCCTGATAATAGAACCCCCCATGACCACTAGCTGTTTCCTCTCTTTCCCTTTAACTACTGCATCTGCACAACTCTTGCCTTCCTTCTGTTGCAGCTCCTCAACACCGACCTGTTTACCTTTCTTTTGTTAAACACTGTGTATTCTTCCATATGTCTTCATCTCAATCTTTTAGTTTCACAGTACAACCAACTGCGTCTGTGGAATCTACCTCTTCACCACCTGTTTCGCGGTCGCTTCTCTCCTCGTTCTCTACAGTCTGACCACCTGTTGATCTATCCCCACTGACCCGTTTTCTTTTCCTCTGCCGAACACTTTTCCTCCATCCCTCAGTCTTCTTCTAATTTCCTTGTTCCTTTACACCTGTCACCTTCCCTCCTCCCAGTCTCCTTTCTTCAGTCTCCCTGACACAACTCTGCTCCTTCTGTGTCAACTAACCCTTTTCACGTTACGTTAACTTCGCCAGTGACCTAATTGATAAAAAACGTTCCGATTACATTAACGTCCCCAATTATCGCTCGCAAATCGCCTAATTTTAAACTATCCTAGATTACTCCCTCTAGCTAACTTTTAACAAAGTTGCCTAATATGTATATAAAACTACGTTATGTTTGATATACACTCAATAGTATCATTTATGTTGATCAAATATAATTTTATTCTCGCAAGTTTGGTGAACAAATTTTAAACAATTCACTCCCGGAAGTTCCCGGCAACACAGACCTTTTAAAGAGGTCCTTTTACAATGATCAGTGCACTCGTACAATAAACCCCACTCTTCCTTTGTGTTAAGTCCTAATATACATATATAATTTTACTGATACCATGGTAATTTAAACATAAAATGCGTGATTGTGTGGTCGCGCGTGCGCATATGTGCTAGTGTTTGTGTGATTGTGTATATGTATGTAATTGTGTGTGCGTGCGTGCGTGCGTCCTTGCGTACGTGCGTGCGTGCCTGCCTGCCTGCCTGCCTGCCTGCCTGCCTGCCTGCCTGCCTGCCTGCCTGCCTGCCTGCCTGCCTGCCTGCCTGCCTGCCTGCCTGCCCATGTGTGCACTCCCGCGCGTATGCGCCCGTACGTGTGTGAGTGTACAATCACGCGTGCGCAATATTATGTACGTGTACCTGTTTGTGTGTGTGTGTGTGTGTGCGCGCGCGCTCGCGACGGGTGTGTGCGCGCGTGCACGTATGTACGAGTCTTTGTGTGAGTGTGTATTTGTGTGTGTGTGTGTGTGTGTGTGTGTGTGTGTGTGTGTGTGTGTGTGTGTGTGTGTGTGTGTGTGTGTGTGTGTGTGTGTGTGTGTGTGTGTGTATGTGTGTGTGTGTGTGTGTGTGTGTGTGTGTGTGTGTGTGTGTGTGTGTGTGTGTGTGTGTGTGTGTGTGTGTGTGTGTGTGTGTGTGTGTGTGTTTGTGTGTGTGTGATCATTCACTTTGAAGGTAGAACCACCGCATGTAGCTCTATATATTAAGCCTCGATTATCGAAGCGCCATGAGGTGGCAGCATTGTCCCCTCACTATGGTCTGGATTATTAAGCTCCTGCCAATGTTACCGGTAGTGGGCTTTACCCCCGATTCGGGTAAAGACAATGATTGGCTCTGATGCCAACTATGAAATAACTAATCAAATAAGGATACACTTTTATCAGATAATACTATAATATAACAACTATTCAATAATAAACTTACATTGAAACATGTCACACACAAACTAAACCGACAATAATCTTGATTTTTGTAATTTAATGCCTTTTATTCACATGCATATTCACTAGGTGGCAGCTCTCGTGGCGGTCAACAAGTGGGCAGTCAAAACGCGATACTGAGCCAGACTATCTTCCTGGCGAAGTCACGCAGCCAGGCGAGAGACGGTTAAGCGAGATTACTATATATTCGGCTTGCAAGAGCATTAATGTTTCCCAGTTGATACCTCATGTAATCTGTATATGAATAAGTGATACGTGCGCGCGGTGTGGGGGTGGCGGTGATTATCTTCCGGTTCCGTTTGCTTTCTGCGGTTTCTCTTCATGTTGGCGTTTAACAATTTGACATCTACATAGAGCTGTAATTTACGATACACTCAGAGTTTACAATTACGTATTGGACTGAAAAAAACAAAATAATAATAGAAGATAGTAGAATAGTAGACTGAAAAAACGAAATAATAATAGAAGATAGTAGAATAGTACACACTCTAATGTGGAGTACTACTTATACTTATACGTAATGTTAAATGAATATACAATTCCGAGTAAGCTTTATATGCAGTGATGAGAGAAAACAATTCACAATTGCCTTAATGATCTTCATTTCAGCAATAATTGTACTGACAAAAATTAGAAAGCTCCCGTTTGAAATGTATGGAGGTGAATAGATGCAATTAGTGAAATTATTATGTTTTACATTTGTATAGGACCCTTGACAATGATTCTCTCACTCTCTGTAATCCTTCACTGGATAACTCGGCGAAGACCTAGAATACAACCGAAACACAACAAGCACTGACAATTTAACCTTCTCCGCCGCCGGTATCCTAATTCAACGCCAATTATGCAGCGGTCCGGAGTATTTCCATAACTTGTTGGCCGAAATTATATTGGTATTGGCAGGCTACGTCGAGGATTATCTAGCACTATCCTGTCGTCAGGCTCGATATCTTTCCTCAATTTCAGATGATTTCATTGATCTTGAACTGCTCTCTCCACTAGCTGTCTCCATTCTCTCTATCCTTTGCGCTAGTTCTCCATTCCTCCCCCAAGTCTCTCTTCACATTATAATTATTAAGTGAATCAAAACAAAGTATTGCAATATTTCTAAGTTCAAAGCCATTTTTTTTTTTTGCAGTTTTATTATACTTCTTTGATATAATATTAATATCAAACCAGCACTAAATTGGCACTCAATATATCACATCTGTGTGATATTTGTTAAAGTTTGATACCGCTAATTCATTGTATCATGATTCATGGATATTTCGAGTTTCGAACCAGCACTAGATCAATACTCGATATATCAATGTATTGTGATGATTTTGAAAGATTGATAATGATACTTTGATGTATCACAATATTTTTGATATATCGAGGTATATTACAGCATGAGAACAACATTCGATATATTGATGTGTCACGATACTTGTAGTTCAATATTACTATGGTAAATAAAAATGTTAAATTTTATTATACATTGACAGTCTACATCGTAATGACATTTTAATATATGTTGTAATGAACGAAAACGAACGAAACAGGTGGGATTTACCGCGAGAGAAATGGAAAAAATGGCATCAAACCAACCAGAGTGGATGACCATATGGATAATGGCCCATGCTCCCAGCGAACAAACATGCCTGAGTAAGTAAGTACATAATGATACCACATAATATAACAAGGTAAGCTAGTTACTTTTGTATAGTTTTATTTTATAAATGTGAGTAGCCATTTCTAAGCTCATTAAATTAAAATTATGAAGACATTTTAAAATTATTTCTGCTCTGGAGAATGCAAACACGCAATTTGTACATTAGCTACACTCCAACTCAACTCCTATGTAATATTTAACATTTCAAACACTGCCAAGATCAAGGCAGTAATGCTGAGCCCTTGATTGTGGCTGGTGTGGAGGCAATTTGGCATTGGGGAGATTAAGCAAATCTTTTTGAATTAAGTTACATGCAGGGTTGGCCAGTTAAAACTACCCCTTAGTATCACATCATTGTATAATAATTATGCAATATCAACTGGCCAACCTGGCCAACACCATAGTATGTTTCTCCCTCCAAAGTTAGATGACCTGATAGTGAGATGGGTTGCTTTATTGACTGTGTAAGTTTAGAAACGGTACACTAGCTGATATCAAAGAAACAAACCCAGGGTGAGCTATAACCGCATTATGTAACAGTACCAGTTTGGGCCTGCTTTAGCAGTCCATGCTGTTTGGTGCAGCGTACATGTTTTGTTGAGTGTCAATTTTAATGTGTTTTAGTGGTGACTGGTCCCTCGATCTTAGCTTAGTCAGTTCTGCCTGGTCTTTGGATGAGGAAGATGTGTGTTGGGATTGCCCTCTGGAATATCAATTCAATTGCTCTTTTACACGATTTGCTCAACTGCTTCACCTTGTTACAACTATATTGTATGGTGTTTAATTAATTTAATTAGTCTTGTAGAATCACAACATGTCTCACCTTTCATGAAATATATATATGTGTATGTGTGTGTGTGTGTGTGTGTGTGTGTGTGTGTGTGTGTGTGTGTGTGTGTGTGTGTGTGTGTGTGTGTGTGTGTGTGTGTGTGTGTGTGTGTGTGTGTGTGTGTGTGTGTGTGTGTGTGTGTATCATGCATTTTAATTGGATTGTGGTGTAAACATTTCTTTTAGAGTTGTTTGAAAAATTTAAACATACTTGTGCTGAAACTTACTTTAATTCCTTTCTACAGTGACAATATCTACGAGACAGGGTTGTTATAGAACCAGCGTCTCCACCAGATGTATGCATGCATACCTGATGTCCATTTCTGGGATTGGAACACCACCTTTACACAACCAGGACATCTTAGTATTGATGGCCTTCATCCATCACTCTACGGCAACTCCTTGTTACATGCTACGAATGCCAGCCGTGGCCTGCAGATACTGTCACCTGACAGTAGCATCGGCTTTGCCAAGTAAGTTCAAGCAAGGACCATTTTGTATGATGAATATGGTATTGTCTGTGTTTGAGCTGGTTAGACATTTGAAATTACATGTAATGACATTAACTTATCACAAATGACTTGAGTGTAGAATATGTGTCTTTGCATGGAGGCAGACATGGTAGCCAGGGAGCTATCCCGTACCCGAGCAGACCATTAACGGCGTATGGTAGTCAATGCGCAAGCCAAGGCTGCTAGGACACCTCAACCCCGCAGATACAGGTAGGTTCCTGTACCAGTGCAGACCTACGGCAACTATATTTTACCTTGTTCAGGACAACCTGCTGGTCCTACTGTGTGTCCGGATGACCTGGAAGACTATATCTTCATCAGCGTGGCAAGAGTGCCCATCGCCATCCCCCCAGGGCAGCTGCATTCACGCATTCAGGACTTATTCAGTTCGTTACAACCTGCCTATGATATCAAATTGTTTTCACTTACATTAATGTTTATAACATGATGGTTCATCAGATGCATTCACTTCCAAACGGATATGTGACACCACACCACCTGCAGATGAACACTTCTACGTGTTCAATGTATAGTGTTATCTCTTCAACACTACAGAGCACAAGCCAATAGTTCGTTTTATTGAATCCGACCAGTGCTGGAGTCGCAATATATCAATGCTTTGATCCCAACAGTGCTGTCCGTTGCTTGTTGTGAATGTTTGGTGGTAATCTGACACACACACACAAATTATTTTGTGGAGTTGTACCGCTTACCATCCAAAACTTCAAATTCTTGCTTGTCGCAAATAACGTAAAGCAGCAAGAGGAAAGCGCATGTGTCTATGTACACGACCACTATCCTGTTGAACGTGCTTGTCACTGCATCATATCACATATGTAAAATGAGGCAATTGTCTGCTTCCTTACTTAAATGCACAACATCTCGAACAGCTGATTTTGCGCTTTTGTTTTCTTAAAATGCCCCTCCAACGACGAGTTCACATCAATCGGGCATATTTTTCAGTGCTCCATTATGTAATGGGTGAGAAACGGAGTCAGGTTACACTTGTATTCATCTAAGGGTATGAATGGAACTCCGAACTTTAGACAACGGGACATCAACCTCGTTGAACTAACTTACGTATTGATCTGTTCTTGGCAATTAATTTATCTCTGATTGTTTCTAGCGTACATCCTTACTGACTGCATGGCGTACCTGTCATATGCAACGTCCACCCGTATATCAATTGCAGTAAATCAACCAGTTATATACATATATGCATGTTAACAAAGGCATTTATTACGGGAGTCATTGTCATTTGCCGGTTGCCTGGAGAACTGGAAGCACACCAAGCGTTGAAACCGGAGGATCGATGGTGCTGGTAGTGAAACTGGACTAAAATGATAGATTTTGGTTGCCATCATTTAATATATGGGATGCGTCACTTTCTGCAAACCAGTCTTCTAAACCTATCGTGTTGTCAGAGAGGAATACATTGATAGTTAAGTACCAGTGGCCAGATTGGCATGATGCAATGAATAAAGCTTAGGATCTATCGTTTGTTGTTGGAAAGCTTATGGTCTGCCAATAGTACGATCATCATCAATGCGTTCAGGAACTGATCCTCGTTGATGTCAGAGAACCTCTTTGCTGTAACAATGGAAGATTTTCTTCCGTCGATAGTCTCTTCAAAGACATCACAATACAATATTTATCTTGTGAACGCAATACTATTAATGCACGTTAAAACAATCTGATATGGTTGGCTGGTTCCAGCATTGATTACATCGTGTCATATGAGGTTTACTTAATAAGTTGTTGGTTAAATGTTGTAATTTTGTAGCAAAATAATGGATCAAACGTAAAAACGAATTGTCAGCTAAAACCTCATTATGTGATCAATGAACCACTGCCCATATATTTCTATGTTCAGTCAGTAACGTTTTTTGAGTTACAGGTTCGAGTGATTGTCTACATTTTTGGTAGCTAACACATTTACAGCAGTATTCATATCAGCTATTCGTCAAAACTGGCTGTTGTAAGAATCAAACTCTTGACACAAATTAATTGCTCTGAAACGTGGCGCTCACGAAGTGCGCACGTTTACTGAATTACATCGTCAATGCGAAGTGCCTCTATTAACAAAGAACTAATAAAGATTAGCAATTGGTTGAAAGCCAACAAATTGTCACTAAATGCCAAAAAGACTAAATTAATGATTTTTCATATGCCTCAAAAGAAACTAGAATACCCTGTATTACAAATAGATGGGGCATACACTGAATTTGTAAATGATTTCAATTTTTTAGGCATCACAATAAATAACCATTTAAACTGGCAGAATCATACAAACAAAATAGCAAATAAAATATATAAAACAATAGGCATACTAAATAAACTTAAACACTTTTTACCACTTAATACATTATATATTATGTACAATGCTCTTATTCTCCCTCATATTAATTATGGCTTACTTTTATGGGGTCATCAAGCACATCGAATTTTCAAATTACAGAAACAAGCAATACGAATAATATCCTTAAGTAAATGCAATGCTCATACAAGTCCTATTTTTAAAAGACTTCAGTTGTTAAGGTTGGATGACATTTATAAAATCCAACAATTAAAATTTTATTATAAATTAATTAACAATCTTTTACCCTACTATTTCAATGTTTTCCCAAGCACACACATGTATGATATTCATCAGCACTGCACACGTGAAAGAAATAATCTGTATATGTCCAGATTCAAACATGAATTTGCGAAAAAATGCATTAGACACAACATAGTCGAGACAGTTAACAATACACCAAGTATCATCATTAATAAAATTTACACCCACAGTCTATATGTTTTTTCAACATACATAAACAAGTTTTTATTTTAAATTATGAATCCACTTGTCGTATTCATAATTGCTTTATTTGTAATTCGTAATACATATTAGAATGTATAACAAAGTATCCATATGTACGTCAATGTGTACACGATTACATATAATCAGTCCTTGTATTATGTATGCCTGTTGATACATTGAGTAATTATCAACTATGAAAACAAGTCATATTCTATTCTGATTTGTCATGCAAATTTTAGTGTTGTTTATATTTATGGGGTGGCTCCTGTGCTAGCGATATTATATATCTTAATGGGAGTCTCCCGACCTTATCTATTACTTGCGTTATTCGTTGTATATGTATCGTATTTATAGGTCCAAATAAATTGATTCTGAGTTTTGAGTTCTGAGTATAGCAGAAATTTAGATAAGTACTCTTTAAACATGTTTGAGCATAAACTAGGACACTGCAATGTATTAGCAGCCAAACCCTGATCTAGCGTTCTCGCGTGTTATGCAGATAACAAATGGAACAACTCTTCTGTCAAAATAAAAAACGTACTGAGTATAAACTAAACTGAATGATAAACCTTGATTATCAAGATAGTTAAAAATGCTTGCATAAAGAAAAACCAACATATATTTAGCATTTATAAAAGACAGGTCAGTATTAACAGAAAGTCGCTACAAAACTATTTTTAAAAAACAAGCTAACAAAACTGTAACGTCTAGAAAAGAAGAATTATTACAGGCAAACACAGAAGAGCCTAATAGAAGAGAAACTGGGAAAATCCATAGCAATATAACAGGTAAAAATAAGTCTCAATCAAAACATTCGAACGAGTTTTGTGTTGATAATAACAGAGGAATATCAGACAACTAGAAAACACAAAACCATTTCAACAAATTCTTTCAAAATAGGTTCAAACTTATCCAACCTCTGGCCAGAGAACAAAGCCCATCGGCATTGTAAAAATAACGTGCCACAGTCAATGTATACACACCCCTTGACTGAGAAAGAATTACTTGACATTGTGTTTGGCTTCAAAAATAAACATCGTTTGGACACGACGAGATCAGCATTAAAACAGTTGGGCGTGTAAATAAGCAAATTGTAAACCCGCTAACCAACATTTTAACAGATCATTGATCAGCGGATCATTTATAAATTATATATAATTGACCAAAGTTATTCATGTATTTAAGTAAAGTTATGATATTGTTTTCAATTTAATAATTATATACCAAAATCTATTTTGTTAAATATTTGTTGAAGTATTTTTTGGAAATATTATATAAAAGGCTAACGTCTCTCATTGAAACACACACTGAGAGATGGGCTCTATGGCTTCGGAAGTAATCATTTAACATCACTAACTTTAACTGAATTTGTTGAAAAGATTACTTCCGCAATTGATAAATGCCAAAGTACAATTACTGTCTTTATCGACCTAAAACACATTATACACAGTTGACCACAAAATATTGCTAAGTAATGCGTGCGTGCGTGCGTATAAGTGTATTTGAGTGTTTGTGTGTGCGTACGTGCGAGAGTGCCATCTTGTATATACATCTGGACGTCCTTCGAACTAAAGCGGATGAACCCCAAAATGTATAATAACAAGGAATCTGCATGTGCTATTGGTGCATTAGTAGAGTAAAACGATTCAACAATGTAATGTTATATTAAACACAAAACTAAAATGTCGTGAACCACTTGCGGGTAAATCAATATAATATATTGATTTGATACATATTATGTGAATCAATGCCTGTAATCTTAAGAATAGTGAAGCACACCAAAACCTGAATATCAGCTGATATGTGAGAAATCTGACCCACAACGCCGGTATATATAGTACCAGTATATAGTTGGTGTTCCCCTCGACCGCACTTACTCCAACAAGTAACACACAGTCAAGATATAGGCGAAGTTATAGGAACCATAAATGATATATGTCGTTTTGCGGTCGTTCAACGTACGCCACGATGACGGGTGCATTTTGAAAAATGGCTTGCTGAGCTACTATTTGTCTCAATGTTCGACGACCATCGACCTGAATCCTACTAGCAAATAGAAAGTTTCAAGCAGTTAGAGACTGCCGATACCCGCTTTTCTAATACGAGCCAATATCAAAGAGGTTGAAACACAATAATAGCTACGTCATCTGTTAATCGTCTATATTTAACACGCACGCACGCTCGCACGCATGCACACAAAAACACAAACACCACCCACGCACACATACACATACAAACGAAACGAAAGACAGTGTAGTATTTAGTTATTAATAATGTTATCACTTTAAGAAAACACAAAAAGTCGTAACAACGAAAATCCTGACTACCTAGTTAATAGTCTTAATTATTTAAAACCATGTGTCAATTCACGAGTGAAAATAAGACGATGCACTAAGCGAAATGTTACGTAAATACCGTCATGCTGTTAATCCCCTATATACAAAACACACACGCACGCACTCACGCACGCACACACATAAACGAAAGGAAAGACAGTGTAGTAACTAGTTACTAATAACGTTATTAATTTAAGAAAAAAGCAAACACTCATAACAACGAAAATTCTGACTAACTAGTTAAAAAAAACTATTAAAAATACGCAAATCCATGATATTTGCATAGCGCGCACTTACGAAACAAATTGTTCACGGGGGACGTAAATCCTGCAATACATTAATTGAATAAGGGAATTACGCGTGGCAATTTGATCTATGATTAATTGTTTTATGTTATTCCATTAATTTTACTGAAAACATGAGCCTGCCTGATTGGTACTGCGTCCGTTCATCAACTTAGTTTAAGTATGATCACGGAATTACTATGGCCAATATGTTCGTACTCTCCATAATAGAATAAACTATAATAAACGTGTAGTTATTTGCATTGGTTTATCTCTCGTACTATGATATAGTTAGTAGGTATTTGTTACAATGAACAACTAAAGGTTTACTATTATTTAATGTCAGAAAATCATCATATTTTAAAACTAAGACCATGTGTCAATTCACGAGTGAAAACAAGACCGTGCACTTGTAGCATTTCTCCTATTTGTGGATGTTTAAATATACTTTCCTTAGGTTTAGTTTGGTAAATGAGGAAGGTCAAGCCAGTAGATAGGCAGATTGTTGACCAACCGCATTAGTTACGTGATTACATCAACTCGGTTGCAGATGCGCTCAGTGGGGCGTGGTATTCTGTTGCTAGCGTTTCTAGGCAAGCAGGTGGTTTCACTGTATCTTAGAGGGTGTTCCACAATGCCTAGGTTGAATTGTATATTGTATTAGCCAATAGAAATGATGGAAACCTGTCATATGATGTGTAAATAGGTCCGCTTATATAAACGTCTGACGTACGCAATTCGCCATCTGGGCGCTGGCGAAGGACTGGGACAGATCCAGGGTTGAACGAGACAGGTTGCCCTGCTGCCAAGAGAATGGCAAATCAAGTCGTGAAGCGTAGTGGGAATCGTTAACGTGGGTTGCCTTCCCAAGCTTGTGTGTGTGTAATATTCAGCGTCCAGAGTGACTGTTCGGGCTTCGAAGATGCCATGCCGCCACGTCAGCGGTTTATTTCCGGTCGGCCCCAACGTATTTGCATCGATGAGCGATAATCGCGACGCGCTCACCCAGCTCGGGCCATCCTCGAACAGCGGTCAGAAAGCTTGACCGAATGCGACTCGTAACGGCCGGCGGTAAGCGTATACTACCCGGCGACGTCATTCGCGCGAACCCGTTCATACGACGCTTGGGAGAGAAGATATGTACATGAGAGATGGCCTCCACCTAAGTGGAAAGGGGGCAGCAGTATTCTCAGAGAATCTGCTGAGATCTGTTGACAGTGGGACAGGTTGCATCTATTTAAACTAAATTCGCAGGGGGGACTCGCAGAGAAGCCTGAAACTACAGGCATAGATAAAGACAGCAAAAATAATTCAGCAAAGAACAGTCTGGAAAACTGTTCTGAAGCTGGGTATAATTGTGTTTGTTTAAATGCAAGGAGTATAGTAAACAAAAGAAATAAACTAAACATTATGGTAGAAGATATTGACCCTCACATAATAGGTGTAACCGAATAATGGGCAACCACCGAAATATCAGATGCAGAAATGGGACTGACAGGATATGTAATGTTTAGGAAAGATAGAATAGGAAGAAGGGGAGGTGGAGTTATTTTTTATATTAAAGAATCTATCCAGGCTAATGAAATAAAATTAGACAGAGAAGCAGATTGCGAAGAAGCTGTTTGGTGTAACATATTTACAGGAAACTCAACGTTAACGGTTGGATTAGTTTATCGAAGTCCAAACATAAGCATAAAAGAGAATGAAAAAATACAAAACGCTATAAGGGAAGTGAGCAAACGGGACTGTGTTATTATGAGGGATTTTAACCATAGGCATATAAAATGGAAATCTCTACAGAGTATGGGTAGTGAGGACCACAAGTTTTTAGTTTTAGTACAAGATAGTTTCCGTTCTCAACATGTGCTAGAACCAACGAGGGGAGATAATGTGTTAGACTTAGTTTTGTCCTTACAGAATGAATTGGTTGACAATGTTAAATGATTTGAGCCTGTGGGAAGTAATGATCACAACCAGATACATTTTACCATCAAAGTAAAATCAGAAAGAAATAATAAAAAGCAGTTCAGGAGAAATTTCCACAAAGGAAGATATAAGGAAATGAGGAAATATTTAGCAAAGTTTGATTGGAATAACACACTGAAGAATAAGACAGCAACAAAATGCTGGAATATCTTAAAGAATGAAATATAGTGCATCGTAGATAAATTTGTTCCCTTCAAAAAACAAGGGAAACGGACCAGAAAGAAATACTTATCGAAAGAAGACATTAGAAAAATTAAGTATAAACAAATGATGTGGAAGTCATATAGACGTACTGGAAATAACGAAGACTACAACATTTATAAAGTAGCATTAAACCAAGCTACGGCTGAAATTAGAAATTCAAAGAGAAGCTATGAACATAAATTAGCTTGTAATATAAAACATGACAGCATGAGTTTTTATGCGTATGTTCGAAGCAAACAGAAAGTTCAGGATAACGTTGGTCCTCTAGAAGATAGTGCTGGAAATATAATATCAGAAGGATTCTTAATGGCAGAAGACCTGAATGAGTATTTTAGTTCAGTGTTTACCAGAGAAGACACTAGTTCACTGCCAGTACCAGAGGCTAAGTTCAAAGGGGCAGAATCAGACTATTTAAGACAGTTAATTGTAACCCCAGAAATGGTAGCTAAGAAAATTAGGGCTATAAAGGATAATAAATCACCTGGAGTGGATGGTATTCCACCCAAACTACTAGTGGAAATTGTAGAACAAATTAGCATACCGCTTGCAACAGTTTTCAACTTGTCATTAGAAGAGGGAATGGTTCCTTCAGAATGGAAAGAAGCAAACATTATACCGTTATTTAAAAAAGGTTCGAGAAACAAGTCAAATAATTATAGACCAGTTAGTTTAACATCGGTGATTTGTAAATTATTAGAAAGACTAATTATAGATCACATGGTGGATTTTCTTGTTAAACATAACTTGATAAACCCATCTCAACATGGGTTTCTAAAAGCGAGGTCATGCTTAACAAATATGTTATGTTTTTTGGAAGATATCACTAAGTGGGTTGATGATGGATCACCAGTAGATATCATCTACTTAGATTTTCAAAAAGCTTTTGACAAATGTATAACTGTATAGAAAAATGGCTGATTGACAGAAGACAACGGGTAGTTGTTGATGGGGAGGCTTCAAACTGGAAATCAGTTTTGAGTGGGGTTCCACAGGGATCAGTACTAGGACCTATATTATTCTTAATATATATAAACGATTTGGACGATGATATAGCTAGCAAAGTTTTGAAATTTGCAGATGATACAAAAGTGTCTAGAAGGATTAAAAGTGATGGAGATAGACAGCATTTACAAGATGATCTTGACAGGTTGATCAAATGGTCTGAAAAGTGGCAAATGTTGTTCAATTTGGGGAAATGTCTTCACACAAGACATGGGAATGAATATGTAGAATATACAATTTGCTTTTTAGGGGTAAAATCACGTTTTTTTTATAAATTGTCCTTTTAAAAAGGGAATGTACATCTAGACACAAATTTAAACAGTGGAACTTATGACCAGTGTAAGTTTTGATTTTTTGGTAATATTTATTCAAAAATTGTCTCAATGGTTGCCATGGAAACGGCAATTTAGGGGCAAAAAATACGTTTTTTGGTGACAAAACTTAAACAATTCATATCTCAGGATTCACATGAAATACTTGGGTGCTTTCAATGGCAAACCCATTCTGAGATATCCAGGCAGTTTTTCAGTTACCTCTGTGTACAATATATTTAGGCAGAATGGTCAGTTTCGGGGTAAAAACATCAGTTTTGTAATGCCGTTTATAGGAAAATTACAGAAAAGAGTGATTTTGAGATTTCCTTGCTATAAGACACCTACCTATGCCCAAAGCTGTCAAAATTGATTATATCGGTAAAAAAACAAAAACCATATTTTTGCCCCAAAATGGCCTTTTCCATGGCAACCATTGAGACAATTTTTTAATAAATATTACAAAAAATCAACACTTATACTGGTAATAATTTCCACTTTTGGAATTTGTTTCAAGCTGTACATTCCCTTTTTAAAAGGACAATTTCAAAAAACCTGATTTTACCCCCAAAAAACATACGTTCCCACAAAAAAAAAGTATAAAGCTACCACTTGGGAATGTCCATCATACTGAAAAAGGTACCCAAGGTAATGTTCTTTCAAAAAAATATAGTGAGCCTTTGTCCCTCAAAATGGTACAGGCATGTGTATTGGCCCATGGACTATATGAAAGGAAATAATCCTAAGTAAAATCACAACTGATGCAGGATGGCACAATTGTGACGATAAAACTCAGTTGCGGAGGCAACCATTAATCATCGCTTCACATTTACTCTTTCAATTGACAGTTCCACTACATTGCTTGTCTTGACAAGGACCCAAACGTATATTTCCAATTCGATTTATTATATTTAGTGTCATCCATCTTGAATGTGTTAGTGCAAGCAGTTGATGGTTGTCCAATGCTTTTTTTTGTAGAGACGGACAACAGTGTATCACTCCGCGACACAACACCTTCTTCACTTAGTGCTAAGTCAGATGCGAAAGAAAACAACCCATCAAGTCCAAATGCATTTGACGTCGCCACGATAACTACATTGGCTGTCACTCAGGCAGCAGGTGGTGACAACACCATAAAAACGAGAAGCGACGACAGAATTGACAACCGGACTACAACGACTATAAATGTCACGCACAAGCCTCTTACGGTAATGGAAATTGAACGCATAGTTTACAACACACTTTGCAACAGATCTTGTGAAAACAAGTGTGACCAACAGAGAGACACGTGGGACAGTAGTTGCTACTGCGACAAGGCCTGTTTGAAACTTGGTGACTGCTGTCTCGATTAGGAAGCATCTTGTTTATCTGGCCCTAAGGTAACTCGCGACAATTACGCAGACATTTTAAGAAAGCGAAATCCACGATCAGTCACATGCGTCGACATTCGACAAAAAAAGCGACCAGCAGTTCACTGCAGGTTGTGTCGTCTTGCGGCAGCAAACCAGCGACAACCACCGACACATACACAATTGATCTTTGTGAACGACCGTTTGAGGTGAACTACACGCTTACCGCAGAAATTCCGGTTATGTTTCGTGGTGTCATCTACCGCAACAAGTATTGTGCAATTTGCAACTATCCTGGCAACGATATGACTGATATGGCCACAGCTGGTGTAGCTTTTAAATGTGTGAACTCAACAGGATGTGCCTCCGATCAGTGGCAGCGTTACGACAGAGATTCCAGAAACGACCAAGATATTTCCAAATGCGAACTTATGTTCAATTTGTCGATTTTGCTCCAGAGCAACAGCCGTTACAATTGCCGGACGGAAAGCAGCTCGTCGAACGCGTGCGACGCCGACTTATCAGATCCACGGTTTGACTTCGATTACCTACGTTCAACATGTCAAAAGTATCAGGCGAACATATACCATATTCCTTCGCAGAGATATTACAGAAATCCGCACTGTGCTATGTGTCGCGGCATTAAGGACATATTCGAATTTGTATGTGAGATGAACATGGAGCCTGTAATCATCAATAGAATGATGGTCTTCTCTCAGTCGGTATTCTTAAATCAACCATTTAAAAGATTCGGTCTATGTCCTAATGGCATGGTGTTCGATCACACAACCAGGTTTTGCGTCCAACCCACGTGTCCTGCTAGCCACGTGCGTTTGCGCGACAAAAGGTGCATGAAACTAAATGTGACAGTGCCACAGATGTTTTCTGAAAAATATGACATAAGCACGTATGTCGTAATATCGACCGAAGATAACCAGTTTGGATTTTATGACCTAGAACGTATTATCCAAGGAATTGGCTTAGACAATTGCAAACAATGTAGCGAATGCAACGCCGTTAAAGAGTTCAAACGTTGGAATGAAGTTATTTCTAATACATCTACTGTTTGGATCCAAAAAGCGATATCCCGAAATTTCACTGATGTTATGTATAATATACTGAGGTATGCTAACATGATCACCCGTCTCCCAAATCAGTCCCCGCAATTCAACATATTTGTTTTCAACCGAGGTACTATTGAAACATCTGGTACGTGTATAAAAGGATCACCAAAGATACGACGTGATGTAATATTTTACGTGACCATTACATGATGTTTGCGTCCAAGTTTCCGTTTAAATTTCAAGTTGTGAGTACGTCGCAGATGTATGACGTGGCAGACGTTCCAGTTATTATATCTTGGCGGATGAACAATTCTTTAAACGAACGATTGACTGCACGTGCCACAGCGTTGGTTTGTGAGCCAGACATATTCAGTTGTGACACGGTCACATTTCAGTCGGACGAGTACGTTGACTTGGGTGATTCACTGTTGTTATATGAAGGAACGTCTGAACAAGTGGAAATCAACGAGACACACTTTGTTAGATTGAAATCAAATGCGATCGTTTTATGTTCCTACCTACTTCCCAAGCTAAGCAGGATTCGTAGTATCAGTAAAACAGAACTTTTTATACAGGATACGCTTACGATGGTTGGGAACATTTTGTCAATGGTCTGTCTCGCGTTTACGATGACGACGTACTGTCTGTTCAAAAAGCTTCGCACTCGAGCTGGGAAATGCGTAATGAATCTATGCGGGGCACTGTTCTTTGCACAGCTGTCGTTGCAAGTGAGTGACACATTCTTGCCGTTCTGTGTGGCTTGTACCGTCGTGGCTGTCATTCAGCACTACACTTGGCTGGTATCCTTCCTCTGGATGAATGTACTTGCCTTCGACGTATCGTGTACATTTGCTCACATCAGACCATCCATCGGTGTTACAAGTACGTATCGTCTCTGTACTTTTGCAGTGTACGCCTGGGGCCTACCGGCTGTCTTTGTTGTTATCTGTCTGGTGCTCGCCTTCTACACGACACTACCTTTAAGTTACGGCAGCAAGACAATGTGTTGGATTGCAGGTCGCAGAGCCAACATATACTATTTCGCAGTTCCTCTAGCAGTAGCGATCACTGCCAATGCAGTGTTATTTGTTCGCACCGTCGTTCCTCTCGGACGTTCCTTGTCAGCGGGCAGCAAGGCTCGATCAGAGCACCAACAACGCAGGACATTCGTTATTTACGTACGGTTGACGTCACTGATGGGTTTCACCTGGCTGTTTGGTTTCTTGGCAAACATCGACCTTCTCCGTTTCCTGTGGTACCCATTCATTGTATGCAACACTTGCCAGGGAGTCTTTATTTGCGTTTCATTCACTCTGACGCCGACAGTTCGAAGATTATGGCGAGAACTTTTCAATGGGACACAGAGGAGGAAAACTCTCGATATATGCACTTTGCCAAAAGATGCAAACTATTTAGTCCAGACAGGCAACACCCGCCTGTTATATTTCATTCTAGTTAAGTAAAATACTATCAGTCATGTTATGTTTGCTTGTATAGCAACATGTGGATACTTATCAGAACGGTTGGTTTGGTCTTGTGTATTAGTGCTTCTATACGGACGGTGTTTTATCCTACTGTAATTATGACGTGACCAATTATTTGGGATATCGAAGTTATCACCCATATATAATTTGTTATTAACAAATATGTCGGTGTTGAATTTGTCATCGACTTCAATTTTACAAGACGTTTGCATTGTTAATAAAGCGATTGAGAGTTCATGGTCGTTTAAGGGGGCTTCATTTAGTCGCAAGGCGTGTTTAGTCTCACTGCTATTACCAATGTCGGTTGGCGTAATTTGATTATATTCGATATCGTATGCGTTGTTGTTGCTGCTGCTGCTGCTGCGGTTGTCGCCATCGCCTTAGTAGTGTTGTTGTTGTCGTAACCTTGTCTTTTGTTGATGTTTTCGTCGTCGTCGTCGTTCTAACTTGTTTGGCAAAAAATAAACAGCTCTAATTTACGACTTAGCTAATGTTTAACAGGAACTAGTCGGGAAAATTGTCTTCTGTGTTTGTGTTAATGTAATGCGAACAGTTTTTTTTTAGTGAATAACTGTATGACAGTCAGTCGTTCAGAGTTGAATACGTATGTTTGTTGCCGCGATGATGTGGCTACGATGTAAGAATGCCTAAGGTAAATAAACAATCGTGTATCCAGTAAAGTGATTAACTATTTACGCGTTGATGTATTTATTCGTTATTACGTATTGTATTAAAACAAACTATATGAACATATTCAATTCATGATTTGTTTTTGTTTTGACTATCATAGTTAAGGTGCCTAGGTGGATACGTCAGTAAATGTAATTAATGGTCACTATTGCATAAATATGAACACTTGATTTAGGTTTGTGCAACAGAGAGCAATTACCAGTATTGTACATTCAACGTTAATATAATCTTTAGTTATACAACAAACACATTTTATTTCCGAAATGTACGTGAAGTATGTAAAACTCTTGGGCTGCAAAATGGTATGAGAAAGATGACAGTTATGACAGATGCAACATGAGGAATATTGATACAGTGGGCTTACTTAGTTAACTCCCGTTTACCCGCGTAAACTCGCTGAGAACGCTCTCTGGACGCAAACGCGCAGTTTGGGCGTACACTGTATCGAAGGATGGTCGAATCCATCTGAAAAGCATAACCCTACCCCTAACCACTTATAACCTTAACTATTTACTACTACTGACCATAACCCTAATTGGCCCTAACTCCATCTGTGTACAGTGTATAATATTAACTCTAACGAATAATGAGGTTGACACTAACCATTTATTCCCGTCGTCTGATTGGTTGCAATGATTACGCACTCGTCCCTAGTGATTGACACCACTGTTTGGTTGCAATGATTACGCACTCGTCCCTAGTGATTGACACCACTGATTGCGTACTCGATATGAAATAACATGTGGGGCCTTTGGTGGATAATATAACATTACATTTGTCGAAACTATTTTAAGTTTAGATGGTCATTTCTGACGCAACACAGTTTGAGTGCAATCCTGTATCCACAATAATTGTTGCCAACACCGGAGAACGTACTGCTGTGTAGGATAATAATATGGGAACAACATGCGAACTGGTCAATAAGGAAGAATAAGGAAAGTGTAAAACATGGACAATGATAGTTTTGAACGCAGTTAACATATAACCAGTAACATTTAACTATACTTGAAGAAGAAGACGATTGACATTTGCCGGATACTGTTACATACATAAGGATGAAATGGAATCTAAGACCATCTTGTTGCAACCGACACATGAAAGAACCAAGGCAGGAAGACCAACAGCATCTTACACCGACTGCTTAAAGGAAGATGTGGGTCTAGATATGGAGGAGGTGAAGACAGCAATAGCAGACAGGGGGTCTGGAGACGGATGATTGAAGCCACTAATGTTCGACCCCATGGCCGACATGAGTGGTGAGTGGATAATTGAATGCTTGGTGATTTAATAATAACATTTATTTTATATATCCATCAAAACAATCGCGGCATTGATATAAATGTCAAATATTTGTATTATTAATTTTGTTTCAATTATGTCATCCTCTCGCAGTGCCGTAGCCAGAGGGGTTCATGTTATAAGTGCAAATCCCCCTTTTTGAAGTTCCTCTTAGAAAAATGAGCCCTAATTGTCATTAAATGTTGGATTACATAAGAATGAAACGTTTCTGGTAAGTACAAATGTTGTATTACGCATTAATGAAATATTTCCTGAGCTGGAGGGATGGAAAGAGGAATGGAGAAAAAGAGCGATCGACGGAGGAGAATGAAGAAGGGTGGTAGAGAAAGTAGTGCAAGTGCAATAAGGAGGAAGAGAGAGAAAGAAGAGGAAGAGAAAGAAGAGGAAGAGAAAGAAAAGAAAGAAAATGTCGATATATCCAAGCCAGCCTCACCCCTTTATGAACAATAGAATTTATTAGTCTTACAACCGGTGCGGAACCTGGGAACAGTAAGAACCCCTGACAAACGAACAATTTCGAGAGAAAAAAGTAATGACGTTACTACTCATCCGAACTACAGTGGATTAATCCACAAAAGTTTGGCAGGTGCCCAACATCCAAATCGTCTGCGACGAATATGTTAATATACCCAGTCGTACATTCCCACATGCACGCTCACACAAACGAGCACTCTCACACTTATGCACATACACGCACACTGACGCACACGTGCACCCACACGCACACACACAAATGCACACACAAACACACTCACTTACGCACGCACACACACAAGCACACGTGTCAGTTTAATATTTAGTATTGTTATTACTAACATCCTACACTTGCTTGGGTGAAATCCGTAAATGTGGCATGAAATTACGTAAACCCTTACTGCATTATTCAGTCATTATGCCTATTGCATTCCTACTAAAATCGGAAATTTGCTTAACATTAATTTGCTTTTATTCACCACTATACATTTGTCGTTCAACTTTATACTCGCCGACTTCTTTTTCACGACAAGCATATCCGTATACTAAAACGGGACACGCTACCATTTTAATTACAACATAACAAAATCCGTATTGTATAAATGAAACGTATATGACGTGATAATTTTTTGCCTGAAATCTGGCAAATACATACCTGTTTTTATTGTCGCCAGTTCATGTCGCAACTCTTGCATTTTGGTCAGCAGAGCGAGAAACGCACTAGTCTTCACTCCGTTTTCATCAGCGCCGTAATCGCCAGTTTGACTGACAATTTTGGCTGGAGGAACGTTCACGGTGCACACGCACTGGGAATCTTGTGGTAACGTGCTTTGTACGTCAACAGTGGACAATGATGCCGGCAAAACACTGAAGAATATAATCCTGGTGATCGTTGTGGCGTGTGCCGCGCTGTTTCAATGGAATAACAGTTCTCTCTATACACCCCACACCGAGTTCACAAGTGTTACATTCATGCCCACTGGGGATAAACGTAGCATCATCGTGTCAAAAGGAATAAATGTTTTCTCGATCCATCTGAGATTGCTCTGTGAGAATGCATGTATATGTTAGGAACGTTATGTAAACAATGGCGACACTAGATTGTCAGCTGGTGGGCACATAACTTTGACAGTCGACCATAGGTATGTAATTCTATCTCGTTGTACTCGAAAAAAACATGTCCTCGATAAATTCCAGTGATGCGTCCTTGAAAGAGCAAACGTCTGACACGTGCAAATTACTGCTTTCATTCACCCAACCAGACACCGTGATTTGTATCCGTCCATAGTGAATAAAAATAAGTTCACACATACATTAAAACACACCATTAAACAGTAGCACCAATTAATTATACGATCCTGGGTAACGAAGTGGCTTACATTTGTATTTCCTTCACAATGATACAAAACTAAATGCTTATTTATATAGTGTCTACATAATGGCGTGGCGTAGACATCAAATTTCAATGTCTATGTTGTAGTTTTTGGCTGTCAGCTACCTAATAACAATTATACAACTGGGCAATGACTCGTTTGCGATAGTGACATCGGAAACGCACCGCTTTAAGCTATACTACACAAGTAAAGCATACCTATCAGCAATCTACATAATGTTTTCAATATCGTCTTCCACGTTCACCTTCTCAACAACGATGCGTACAGTTGATGCCATTCCAGTGTAGCTGTCGCCGACGTTGTAATAGGGATACTGATTGGGACAATCACCAACTTTCTAATCGATATGCACTTTGCCGGCCGACAACCCACGGCAGTACCCGGCGACTGAAATTAGTTGCAATATTTTATCATCAGTAGAATAAAACACTAGACAAACATCTACAACACCTCACTAAGTGAGAAAATACAATAAGCAATGTGATATAAATACAAAATAATGTATTAATTGCAGGTGCATAATGTGCATAAATATGAAGTTTAATTTGTCATATACCGGATAAATGCACCATGATAGTATCTGGAACCTTTAATTGTTTATGGTGAGTGTGAATATTAATACTGATAATTACGTAGTAGGCCTACTTTATACAGTACAGAAATTGAACACTGAAAAAGGTGAGGTACAATTAACGATTGGTAGCGTGTATTTAGTTTCTAATATGTACAGGGAAGAATGTCTTCTTTTTATTATTTAGCACGCCGATATTTCGTGCGATTTTATTTGATGCACTAATAGAAGCACCGTAGCACATACGCATACGACCAAACTATTACACGCGTTTGAGTGAGCGTGCGTATGTGTATGCGTGTGCGTGTGCGCGTGCGCGTGTGCGCCTGTGAGCGTGTGTGCGTGTTTGCATGTATGTGTGTGCGTGTGTATGTGTGTGTGCGTGTGTGCGTGCGTGCGTGCGTGCGTGCGTGCGTGCGTGCGTGCGTGCATGCATGCGTGCGTGCGCTAAGTGTTTACCATTAGAACATCGCTTTCTCTGTCGTCATTCTTTTCCCGTCTTGAGTAGTGCTTTGTCTTGTTTGACAGCGGAGAACCTGCCCACACGAGTAGCAACCTTCACCATCACGCACAAAACTCATATCATTTAAATAATAAGCAACGTTTTCAGGAATGTGGTATTATTTAGACCTAAATTAATTGCAGATGCTTCTACAGCTTTTACAACTTGCATACATGCTTACGTACAAGCGTACATGCGTACATACATGCATACGTACATGCGTACTTGCGTACGTACGTGCGTACGTACGGACGTACGTACATACACGCATACACACAATCATACGTACATATGTACATACGTACATACGTTCATACGTACATACGTGCATACATGCATACATGCATACATGCATACATACATACATATGTATTCACACGTATGTGCCACATTGTGTAATCATAATATTCAGTTATACAGTAGAATGAACGAAGCAACGTGGTGTGAAAACATTACCAAAGCCTAATAATTGAAATAACATGACTAGAATCCTGATTATTTCGATTAAGAGTATTTTACTAACTACTGGACCGCGTCCCACGACGAAAGTACGTCTTGCAACCGATTTCTGGTGGATATGTGTTGGTTTCTTCACACGTCATTGCATATGCGTCGGAACGAAATGATATCTGATGGGCTGAGCTGGAGCTTCAGCATGAATCCGCTGTCGGATCAAACGGGCAACGTGGGTGGGGGATATTTTTTGCGCCGATATTTGCAATTTTTGAAGCTTGTCAGAACAAAATATGTTTCACCCCCCACCCCATTGACGTCGCCAACAACACACCTTGAGGCTCTTTTTCTGTCTGTACGTTGTCAACACCATGGAAATATCGCGACGAATCGCCGATGTTTAAAAGGATTCACCATTGGCCTTCCTTCCTGTGGTATAATTGAATTGCAGCTTCAAAGGGAAATTAAATATTTGGATTAACTAGGCGAAGTATAGCGTATTAGGAAAATAATTAATAATACCGCTGTACAAAACAATAGTTAGACCTCATTTAGAATATTATATACAAGGGTGGAGGCCACATCGCAAGAAAGGCATAGATATGCTAGAAAGAGTACAGAGGAGAGCTACTAAAATTTTACTAAAACTGAGAGATCTTAGTTACAAAATACGCCTAAAAGAATGTGGTTTAACAACACTAGAGACCAGGATATTGCGAGGAGATCAGATAGTAGTTTTTTATGATATTGAATGGTTATGAAAATATTGATATAACTATGTTTTTCTCAGTTATAAAAACAGCAAATAGCACCAATAAATGCAACCACTTCGCTAGATATTGGGGGCTACTCCTATTTCCAGCCTCCTAAGCTCTCCAGTTCCGGCGCCTATGAATTGTATAAACTATGCACTTTGTGGCGCGATACGTAATACGCGATACGTACGATACTCATTGTGGCCAACCAACTAAGCATTATGGAATCGTTCTTTTTAACTGACATAGGTTTCACTCGTTAGGTGGCGCAATTGTATTATTAATTTCCCGTGATTTATGTAGACGATGAAAACCCCGCGTAAAGATTAACGTTTTTTATGAGATAGCGAATTGATGCGATCATCCCTTATCAGTATCTATTTATTGTACATAGCAACACCCCTTGTGTACATTACCTGACGGTGAGGGCATTGCGTACGTTTTCCACGTAGACTGCTTTGGTACAACCACATTTCCCTAACAATCTAACCGTGAGGCATAAGTCAACACATAGAAGCTAAACATATTATAATTGAGTAATTTCTCCCTACTATCTTGTCGATATATATATATATATACATATACATATATAAACCAGGTTGGTATGGGATGATGGGATGAGATCGGGGTCGGAGAAGTCAGAAGGCAGGGCATATCAACAGACTACGAGATAACCGATAGACATTGCGTATGACAACCTGGAGACCTTACTAAGGGAAACTAGCTAGAAGAAGACCAGCAAGACACTGACGAGACGAACTAGACGAATACTGGAAGGACACCATCTGGCAGAGGATAGCGCAAGACTGGCAAATTTGGAAGTGATATGCTGAGGTCTTCGCCCAACCACGTGATGCTAGGGCTACACAATGATGATGACGAAATATCTATATATATATATATATGTATATATATATATGTATATATATATATATAACGGTCAACCGTTGTTAATGTTAATCTGATTATGCTTAGTTTGGCTGCACCTGTAAACGACACTAGGAATGATATATATATATACTAGGAATTATATATATATATATATATAATTCCTAGTGTCGTTTACAGGTGCAGCCAAACTAAGCATAATCAGTTTAACATTAACAACGGTTGACCGTTATATATATATATATATATGTATATATATATATATATATCATTCCTAGTGTCATTTACAGGTGCAGCCAAACTAAGCATAATCAGTTTAACATTAACAACGGTTGACCGGTTATATCGATGGTTGTGAAGCTCATATTTTGAGCGAACTTCGTCATGTTGAACACACAACGAGTATCTGCGAGCGTTATATGGTGTTTATGTAACGATGCTGTCTGTTTTCCAACATCTGGTAAATATTGCTATCACGACTATCAACATCAGCATCCCGTCAGGTGACAGACATTTTGCTAGTGGTTCTAAACGCCGGGATACACTGGACATTTTTGCCCGACCAGACACAAATCAAATCAAATTTATTTAGACACCACATATCTCTACAAATAGAATCAGGGGTATTTTTTAACTAAAACATGAGGTAGGAATACATTCCGTAGACGATTGTAATATTACAACATATGTGTTACATAACACAATAACAATTACACATTTCGATTATCGATGTATGCCATATATAATACAAAATATATATACTTAAAAAGAAAGAAACTATGAAAAAAGCCTGATTACAGAGAAAGGTTTTCAGGTCCCTCTTAAAACGTCCAGAATCACTTGTGGTCTTAGCTCTAGTGGAAGAGAGTTCCAGATGGTGGAACCTGCACATGAAACTGAGCGTCGGCCGAACCGTTTCAGGTTAACTCTAGGAACAACCATGACAGACTGGTCGGCCGAGCGAAGAGTGCGACACGAACATCAACAAATATACGGTCAGAAAGGTACTGTGGACTGTTTGCATGCACGGCGCCGATGTAAGCATAGGACGACACGTGCAGCTGATTGCTGGACCATCTCTTGTCGGTGCAGCAAGGTCCCGGTAATGCCGTAAAGGACCCTGTTTCCGAAGTCGAGTCACGACGTGACTAGCGCGTGTACTAGCGACTTGGATATAGCCCTAACTACCACCGACGTAGTAGACAGTTTTCACGATTACGTGATCATAACGTCTCGCTGGCTTCGAGTACGGCTCAAACGGTGTCGGTCGATGTAGTTGATACATTGCAGTAAAGGGAGTCTGGTTTGGTCTGGCCTGGTCTAGTCTGTTCGAGTCGTATGGAAATTGCCTGTTTTTCTCGGCCTTTAATAGAACTAGTGGAGGGACACGGTGTCATAGGTGAATTCATACATCATCGATACGTTCTCATCCGTGGATTACGACATGTTTACCTGCGCTCTTTGTTAGAAGTACAACGATGGCCACCATAATTCGTAGCATCGCTTTCTTCACTGATTGCTTCCGAATCGCCCCGATGTCTGTAAATATATTTGACATGTTCATATGCAACTACGCTGTATGTCTTGTTTTTTATTGGCACCTCATACGTCAATCTTTATGGCGTAATTTGCGAAATTGTACAAATGCGGTGGTTGACCCTATACGTCAACGTGATATGCATCCTCTTCAATTGCTTCCGAATACTACCAGTATTTACTAAATGTTTTCCGAATGAAAATACGTTCATATGTTGTATTTCTTGCTTGTTGACCGACTTGTTGACTCTATGTGGTTCACACCTTTCGCCCGCATGGTGGCGCAATGTTCTTCGGCCAGTCACACACCTGTGCCGCTTCATTGAACACCAATCCTGAAGTGAAAGAAAACGTGCATTTTGTACAGGCTAATTCAGTTGATTGAATTACTGTCGGCACAAACACAATGACAATGGTTGCGTGTAAACATAGCTAGTATAGTAACTGCGTACCCTTCCACTCAATGATTCCTGCACCATCTTCTTCTATACCGTTTCTGTCTTTGAATATTAAAAATACAAATGACTCTGAGTAAGTCAAACGGTATGATAATGGAGCGTATTGATTTCTACAAGACATACTTTTTTGTTTAATTAGACAAAGTTTTTCTTGGTCGTCCGTCAGGGGGAGCTGCTGATTACATCAATATCAGTACCCCCAGGCATATCGCTTGCCGAAACACGGAATATAAACTCAGCCAATAATATCGCTTCCCGGCAAATTCCAGTGGTCTTCTGGATGGTCTTCATACACTGTTTGGGTAGTAGTCGTAATTATTTGAATACACAATACCACTGAACAGCTCGTGAGACTGGTCAAATGGGTAATTATTTTGGGATTCCTCGAACTGGGGCGCGAGTCAGCGAGTGTCTGCACTGTTCTTACCGATGGTACAGGGCAGTCAGTTATGAGTTTGATTCAGCTTACTTCCATACAATGCGTAGGAGATCTGCCAGGGGTAGTATACGTAGTGACACCCTTGGAGGATGGAAACCACTACCCATCGTAAACGTATGCTTTGGGTATTTTGGAACGATGCGAACTTATGCTACGGGCATAGCACACTATAAATGGAGTTGCAGTTTCGCCTCGAGCCACTCACCTTCGCCGCACGCGTTGTGTCCGAGGAAAGCGCCACCGAAGCAGGAATAATAGAAGCGACAGCTGCCGTCGACGTCTGCGTACTTTCCATCCGCCTTCCCGGAGCAGTTCCTCCGTACTCCGCAAGGGGCGCTGGCAGTGCGTCTCCTAAGCAAGCACTGACAAGTTAGTCACAGAGACATGCGCGCACATCGACATCTTAGTCGTATTAATTGTATAATAATAACTGTTGTATCCGGTCATTTTAAGAAGCTGTATATGTGATATATTATACACACTATCAAAATAAAACCGAAATGTAGTTTAATAATAATATTAAGTAGGTATAATATACAGGGAATAATACAATTTTCGGGATAATACTCCGTGTCGGGAATATACTGAACTTTATTTTTGTTTCGCGTGTTGGGCAGTGAACAAGGTGTTGCCTAATAATGTGTATTCAGGACAGTATTTGGCAGCCGAATTAAAATGTGCACATAACTATCCAACATGTTTTTTACTGCCACTTACTGAATGTAGCGAAATCAACGTTCTCTTAAGATGACAGCAGTCACATATATATGGAACCGAAGTACATCTGATTATACTCGAACAAATGTATATATGTATGATAATATTTTGCACTTAGACGGCTTGTACCTCGGCCGCCAAACGTTCAGTGAATAATCTATGATCCAACGAATGTAAAGTAAGAAGTCTATTTTTTCAAAATATTCCCCATATATGTAAAGGTTTTTGCCTTTTGTATGGTAAATCCATTGTTCGAAAAGTAAAACGTGATACACACGTAAAGTTTATTTAATGAGGGCAGAAACCACGCGCAGCAAATATTTCGGGAAATCGACCATTGCGTCATGGGCTAGGTTGTTTGGCTACACGAAGTACACTCTGAGACAATATACTCTACGTATACCCGCATGTCAATGCCATAACAATTCGAACATTATTGGACAATTCTACACTATCACGACTAAGGTCTATAGATGGACATGAACTTCACTTTGTCTCCGACCTTCGTCATTTTGAATAAACAGCGAGTACTGCAGCACGTACGTGACGCGGTTGTCTCCGTGTTAGGTGCGTTGAAGCCATCACAGGGCTAAGTGTACACGTCGCGGTCTTTATGTACCACTGCCGTGTGTTTTCTAACATTTAGCAACTATTGCATTCACGACTGTCATGAATGAACTACCAGGATATCCTCTCAGGGACGGGCATTTCTGTACTAATTGATATATTGAAGTGCACTCCTGTCTGACCTGCCACATCGACCAGTGTGTTTATTAAACACGTATGGCTGTCGACATTGGACACGGAAGCAGCGGTGGTTGAGACAGCGGTAGAAGGAGAGACAGCTGCCACCGTAGACACCGTCAGATCGACGCGAGCAATCGAACTCCTCGCTCGGCACTGCCGTCACTCTCTCGTACTGATCTGGATCCCGTAAGAGAATAAATGTCCACAAACACAGAAACACATATGCAAACACGCATGCACGCATGAACACACACAGGGACACTCCCTATCATACGCACACACAAACACA
This sequence comes from Paraescarpia echinospica, assembly GCA_020002185.1. NCBI lineage: Eukaryota > Metazoa > Annelida > Polychaeta > Sabellida > Siboglinidae > Paraescarpia > Paraescarpia echinospica. The sequence continues at coordinate 54,641,870 of CM034534.1, read as the reverse complement.
CCCGCGCCACACCCGTACGTACGTTAAGCGTATAACCTCACACACGCGCAAATGAACGGTAACACGCGCGCACAATACAACACAGTACCAGACATGTGCACACAAATTCAGACGCGCACACTCACACACGTGCCCATGCACGCACGCACGCACGCATGTACACACGCCCGCACACAAACACACGCACGCACGAATGCATTCACGCACGCACGCCCAAACACACGCGCGCGCGCGCACATACACACACACACATACAGAAAGTAATGTTTTCAATTAAAACTGTTGACAGTATTACTTTTCGAATATGTTTGCAAACGGACAATATGTATACCTTCATTTATAATCCCATCATAAATTTATTCAGAACCTTTGTTTTCCATAATCATAATGGTGAACATACTAAGACATAGTATTATGCATGCTTTCAACGGTATAACAAGGTGTTTTCTCTCTTTCGTAACCATCATAATATCTTACTAGATTGGTTGATTTTGTGTATTCCCCTTTGGCGAGAATGCCTTCCTTGATTTGAGAGCACGTTTTCCTCAGTCGCAGGCGGCTGAGTGATATTTAGATCTTCTGGTCGAACGAAGCTGAGCGGAATAAATTACAATATTTACACTTTTTTATTACAATCATCTGATATACGAATAAATAATATCCTACCAACACAACAATACGTTCCACTTTATATATATATGTTGAAAACATGTTGGAAGTATAATTTAAATGTAACTTTCTGTTGATCACAAATGTGAAGTTTAACCTACATCAACGTTTCGACTATCAACGGTAGTTTTTATTAAATACTAAATTACGGGGAGTATTTTCTCTATGCTCGACACGGGCAATACCATAATTGAGATCATGATGAAGAGTACGACTAGCCTAAACGCTGATGTAAGTTAAACTCCATAGATGTGGTCTAAAGAAAATGCGATACAAATAATGTACAAGCAACAGTGTAGACGGTCCAACGTTCATTGGATTCTGCGAGCTCTTGCTATTGAAACAATTCCGTTGCTATTGAACCCGGCACAGCTCACTTGCGACTGTTTGAATGAGCTGTCCTCTATTTGTGAATATTGTGCTTTGTATTTCTAGGTAGACTACATTGATTGTGAAACGTTTACCTGTGTATCTTTCTGTTAGCTTCTTCATGGTGTTCTCCGTGCCCTTTCGTAACGCTTACAGAAATGTCTTTACCATTTACGGTCTTTGGTAGTCATGGCGATAGTTGTTGACAGCGTCAGCAGGTAAACGTTCTTGGTATATCTTATCTATATCTTGCTTGTATGGTCCAAATGCACCATCAGTATTCTGACCTATGCTATTCAAATTGGTGTTCTCGAGAGCGTCCGTAGTACAGTGGTTCATATTTATTTCTGGTCATTTTCGTAACCTGCCAATCCGTCAACTTGCTAGACAAATCTCGCCCCAAAGTCCCAACCATAGGGATATCGTGTGACCCGTAAGTGGAAGTTCCGGCGAGCCACGAATGTCCATTTCTTATCGATGACTTAGTCATGTCTTCTGTGTTACTGTCAAGCTTGCGTTCTTGTGTGATCTCTGCAAATCCTTGTATGGTCTCATAACCAGCGTATTCCGTGTCTAATCCATGAGCACCTCATTTTCTCTGCGATCAAATATACTATTGTCGCCATGGGCTTTTGCGACGATTCTCATATTGCGAACAGGAGACATTGACTTCACGTTCAAATCGTTTTGCTTCGTTACAAGATGGATGTCACGATAACCCTGTCTCGGTTTGTTGGACATGGTTGATGTATCTGTTTCGTCAACTCTGGCAAACGCCTGGACGGATTCGTGGCCATCATAACTTGGTTCGACGGCGTCAACAAGGTCGCCAGCTCCTCCTTTTTGGCAATTTGTTTCATAACTTTAGCCCGTGCAAAGGACTGTATAGTTTGTAGTCCAGTTGTATCAACGCTGACGTTTTCGTCGATTTTTTTATCGATTAGATTAGTTAGATCGGTCTCTCCGCCCAGTTCAGGAATCGCTTGGATTGTTTCTCTACCACCCAGCAATGACATATTGTCTTCTTTGTCGACCTTGCGCAGCATTGCTAACAGTAGCAACTGATTTCTATAGACCGACTTCGACGGTTCGTCTGAGGAAACCTGGTAATCCAACTTGATGTCAACGTTGGTATAAACGGAGTGTTTGCCATTTTCTTCGTCGATGACGTCATCGTCTAAATTGGTCGATGGCTTGGTGTCGTATATTATGTCGTAGTTTTCGCTTTCTGTTTCTTCAGGAACGGCAACTGTATTGTTGTCAACGTAAGCCAATGGAAGCTCTTCGTCCTTCTCTTGGCTCACAGCTTCGTCGACTTCTGGGAGGCCAACATACATGTCATTTCTATGTCCGTTATCTGGAGCACTTTTTTTATTTAATCGACTTTCGAACGCCGTCGGTGTGGGAACATCTGTATACACATGCATTCTGTACGTGGCTAATACCTGTGTATGCGGCCTAACGATATTTCCTTGAATTACCAGCTACAAAATATGCCAGCGAAATTGTCAATGTGCAGGTATGCCTGCTTTGGAAAGGAACTTGCTAGAAGCCATGCTTAGCATTGGACACGTGCTGCGTATGGAACAAAGCCGGATCACCAAGTCCAACGTCTTATCCAACGTGTTACGGCGATCTGAAGTAATGAATGATGACCGAAGTGCGATAGGAGAGACAAGGGTTATTTGTAGCACGGGCATGCTGTAAGAGGCGTCACGCATACAAATGTGTCACTGCAACATGCTTAGACAATTATCATTTTAGTAGCATGTTCATGCATTATTTAAAGGGGGAATGAAATGATTGAACAACCACTGCCCAAACATAAGAACATACCATTGACAGTACAAGTCACAATGATTTGACAAGTACAGCATCACGGTATATTTTTAATAATTTTTTAAACTTAGCTGCTATCGGCAGAGGGCGCCGCCATCATGCTCCAGGAGCGTGTGGTTGTACATCCGGTTTGATTGGCGAGATGTCTTCCAAAGCTGTATACAGCAATTCGATAGGCGACGCAGCATAGCTCTCAGAAAAACCGACGAAACGTATACAAACACATAAAAACAGAACAATTTATTACACTGCGTGGCTACTGGATATACTATAAATGATAGTAAGCAACTTTTGACATACTTCCACTGAAGAGTTCCAACAGAAAAAAAACAAGTTATAGATGGTGAATTTGATGTGTTCACCGGCGGCAAGATTGGCAAAAGTCTGCGGTAGTCACTTTCGAACGCTGATTACAAGCCTAAATACAAAAGTGACGAGCATAAAAATACATTGAACGTCAAAACATAATTCTTGTTTAAAGCCACAGGTCCATCTCCAGTCAATTTGTTTACATATAACTATGCACCGATGAAGTAAAATTAAGCGAAATCGACCTGGAAGCTCGACATCATTGCCTTATTTGGAGGGTGAAGCGGCGCGTAGGAAATGACAAGCCAAAACCAGCTTGTTGTTGCCAAGGTGACTCGGCACTCACGAGTTCCGTTAGGTATCATTACGACTACTATATAGTCCCACAGTTCTATTTCAAAGTCTGCATATATACAAATATGACGTATGCGAAATTGCAATGAACTAAGAAATGTGAATGTAATAAAGTACAAATACGTGTGAATACTATGATATAATTGGGAATAATGAGTGCTTGTAATCCGCCGATTTAATTTACAGCAATTTGTGCCGGCGTGTTGCTACGTCGGAATACCGCAACGTCTACATCTACGAGTCTATGTTATCGACTTAGTTGCTGGTGGGGAAATAAGGGGAAAATAACCTTCACAATAATTACAAAAATAAATGTCAGCTACCGTAGCTTGCGAAATAATGTTGTCATATATTAGTCAACATTAGTCGCAGTCCGGACCAAGTCCAAGCCCTGTCAATCATGTATTGTAGGCATTGCCATTGGAATTATTAAATAAGTGACATTACAAGTATTTAAATCCTTAAAAATATTTTTTTTACGATACAGTCAATAGCATACAACAAAACACTATAGTCATATCTGACATAATTAGTTATTAGCACAGTAAGTAGGTTCACATCAGTCAACTAAAGTAGGCCTAATACTAATTTATATGTCTCAAATATTGGCTTGTAACAATGGACCCCGAATTGGTGCTTCAGCTTTGAGGCGACAGTATAGCAAGCATGCTATCATACCAAGTTTTTTTCTGATATAGATTGCATGACTGCAAACACCACTGTATGCTTTTAATAACAAGGACATTGTATTTAATTTATTGACTTTTGAATGTAAGCCTAACAAGGAGAAAAGGAAATAAAGTCACAGGAAAAAGCCACAAAGATTAATAAATATATATTTTGTATTTACAAAGTTCAAATGTTAAACACATTTGAGTGCACATGCATTTTAATCATGAAAATTAAAGATAACACACATATATCCACTAAAACTTTGAAAAAATCACTTGTAAATCGCACTTGTGCTCCAATTTTAATAATATTTGCAAAATTGTCTCATTTTGTTAATAATATATGACGGAAGTATGCAAACAACCATAGGGCCTAATACCGAGCACAAGCTTCGAAGGATCCAGCGAAGGATTTAGCACGCGAGATGACATTGTCCCTCATGGTAATACAAATGTCACTTGTAGTGCTGCCACGCCATCGACTTGTAGTGTCAATACATAAAGGAAGCCGGTGATCGTGTCGCCGGTGCAACACTTTGTCGATGCAGTAGTTAATACAGACAATAGTGTTTTCCATTGAACATTCATCATGACCATGGGTATGCAAAGTTGCCATCTCAGTCCAGCACGCTTTCTCCGACTGACCCTGACCATGACAGTACTGTCTCTGTAGACGACCCTTCGGATGTCCCAGTCTCACTATCGCCATCTTCAGACGATTCTGTCTGCAACAGTGAGAAGAGAAACATTGAAACGAGTGATGCAGAATATGTTGTAGCAGGTGACAGCGATATCACTATTGATGACTTAAGCGGTTCTTACACTAATGGGAAAGAGAGAAAGTTTGCCATTTGTGAAAAAAACATTTTTTTTGACTTTTCTGCACCTGCTAAAACACCAAACTGCAATAAACCACTTACCCTAGCATCACAGTGACTGGATTTGCAGTGGCTGTGACCACAGAATGTGTTGATGGCCACTCGTTCATGTGGCACTCGCAACCCAAGATTGGTAACATTTATGAGAGTAACTTGTTGACACCAAGCGTCCTCTTCCTGACTGGACATTCATTCACTGTGTACAATTTGGTCAACCTAATGAACCTATACGCCTTGTCACCCGCCAGTGCTACAGCATACAAGTCAAGACGCTGTAATCTACGTTTCGACGGCGTTGCAGAGGTCGACGGCGAGACGTGGGAGCAGACGGAGAAGAGCGTGCGCAGGGCTATGACAACAGCCCTAGAACTCCCCGAAGCCCAAGTGCGCGCCATCAACATCGGTCGCGCGCACCGAACTGGCGGCACGGGGACGAGAGCCCGGACCATCGTGGTCAAGTTCGAGTCGTTCAAGGACCGCGAGCTGGTACTGCAGGCGGCAAAGAAGAAACGGCTTCTACGTGAACGAGGACTATTCGCAGAGGGTCATGGCGAGGCGGAAAGAACTGCTACCAAATATGATGAAGGCCAGGGAAGAGGGCAAAGTCGCATATTTGTCATTTGACAAACTGGTGGTAAGAGAGCGACATGATGTCGCAAACCGTGGTTAAACTACCAAGTACCTGTTGACTATCCTGGCAAACGTTTTTGTGATGACTTAACCATGGCGTCAACTACACAACAAAATGACGAGTTAACGCCTCCGTATGATACACCGTTTGATTATAATGAACACTGTTACGAACACGATATTGATACTGATTGTTTGTTGTATAACGATTTGCCCACGCAATGTAAATACTACACCCCAGCACAATTTTCAACAAACTTTAGCAGTGTTGGCAAAAACCAGCCAATCAAACTGAGTATGATACAGTTTAATGCTCGGAGTTTAAAAGCTAACTTACCCAAGATTAAAGATACTATCCAAAGCATGGAGTATAAATTTCATATAATTGCTATATCAGAAACGTGGCTTAAAGAAAACAATTGGGACGGAAGTGAAGTACACTGTAACGATGTCGTATTTTCGGGTTACAAACTGTACTGTAATTCCAGAAAAAACAAACACGGTGGCGGCGTTGCCATATATGTGTGTGAATCTGTACTTAACAATTGCCAGTCTTCTTATATTTGTCTATGGAATATATCGTATGCTGTTGATGACTGTTTTGAAAGCATCTTTATTGAGATACAAATTAGTAAACACGAAAAAATCAATGTCGGTTGTATGTATAGAGCACCGAATACCAGCATCAGCAAATTTAATGACAATCTCTCATTCATACTGGGAAATCTCACCAGCAAAATCGTGTATATATGTGGTGATTACAATATAGACCTATTGCACTGCGAAGAGCAAGCTGAATCAAAATATTTCATTGATCAAATGTTCAGCTCTGGATTATATCCCTTGGTCACCAGGCCCACACGAGTAACAAGCACGACTGCTAGTATAATAGATAACATTTTCTGTTCTGAACTGTGTAGAAACAAAATGTGCGGCATTGTTTTAAGCGATGCTACAGACCATATGCCAATTTTCGTCCTGTGTGACAACAGCACTTATGCGGTTATTAACGATGATCCAACATATAAATATAACAGAACGTTAGATGAGGACTCATTAAACAAATTTAAGCACGATTTAAATTATGCAAACTGGGACACTGTAATGAACGAGTCAAACCCTGATTTAGCATTCTCGCGCTTTATGCAAATACTAAATAATACTTATAACGATGCCTGTCCTGTAAAAACTACAACGTATTCATGAGAGACAAAAAAGAATGATAAACCTTGGTTATCAAGAGGGCTAAAAAAAACGCTTGCATAAAGAAGAATAACATGTACTTAGCGTTTCTAAAAAATAGGACAGAATTAACAGAAATCCGCTACAAAAATAAATTAACAAAATTATTACGTCTAGAAAAGAAAAAATATTACAGAAAAAAAACTCGACGATTGTAAGACTAATATAAGAGCAACTTGGAAAACTCTTAACAGCATAATAGGTAAAAGAAAATCTGATACCACATATTTGAACAAGTTTCATGTTGGCGATAACATAGTAGTATTAGAAAATAAAGAAATAGCTAATTATTTTAACAATTTCTTCGTCGATATAGGTACTAAATTATCCAACCTCATAGAACCCTGCCCGGGAACAAAGCCAACCGACTTTGTAAAACGTACTGTATCACAATCAATGTATATGTCCCCCGTTACTGAGCAAGAAGTACTCGAAATTGTATCTGGGTGCAAAAGTAAAACTTCATACGGACACGATGAAATCAGCATGAAAACAGTTAAGCATGTAATAAAGCAAATTGTACAACCGCTAACCCACATTTTTAACAGATCTTTGATCAGCGGATCATTTCCAAATGATACGAAATTAGCAAAAGTCATTCCTATATTTAAGTCAGGAGATCGTTTTCAATTTTCTAATTATAGACCTATATCTCTCTTATCCCAATTTTCAAAAATACTTGAAAAAATATTCAACACTTTCATTGAAACACAACACATATTGACAGATGGGCAGTATGGCTTCAGAAGTAATCACTAAACTTCACTAGCTTTAACAGAATTTGTCGAAAAAATTACATCCGCAATGGATAAATGCCAAAGCACGATTGGGGTCTTGATCGACCTAAAAAAAGCCTTTGACACTGTTGACCACAACATACTGCTAAGTAAATTGCAATGCTACGGAATCAGGGGTCTGGCTCTGGCCTGGATAAAAAGTTACTTAACCAACCGTAGACAATATGTATGCTATAACAACAGTAACTCGGAACAAAAGGAAATCAAGCGTGGAGTCCCGCAAGGTTCAATCCTTGGCCCGTTATTATTTATTCTGTACATAAATGAAATGTGTGAAGTCTCAAAATTGCTTGATATTATTTTGTTTGCTGATGATACAAACATTTTTTATTCCGCTAGTAACACATATGAAGTAAGCACTGTTATTAACAACGAACTAAAAAAACTAGACCTGTGGTTTCGAGCGAACAAATTATCACTTAATGTGAACAAAACACATTTTATAATGTTCAACAATAAAAAGCAACCTAGAACAGATGTGCATATAGTTTTGAATGGGAAAAACATTGAGCAGGTATCATATACTAAATTCCTTGGAGTAACCATTGACGAAAACGTAACATGGAGAGAACACATAAAAATGGTTGAATCAAAAGTATCAAAAAACATAGCAGTTTTGCATAAAACTAGGCATGTTCTTGATTGTCAAGCGTTACACACATTATATAATTCACTTGTTGAACCACATATGTCATATTGCTGTGAGATCTTGGGAAATACTTATCAATCTAGACTCAGAAAACTATTTATGTTACAGAAAAAAGCTATACGGATTATTTATAATCTTAATTACCATGATCATACATCTGTATTTTTCCATCTCTCAAACATGCTTAAATTTCATGATTTAGTTAAATACAAGACTATGATCATACTTTATAAAGCAAACAACCATTCTTTAAATGGTCGTCTTCAAGCATTATTTGAACCAACCGCAGCTATACACATACATGATACAAGACAAAGCAAACTGTCCTATGTTAAAAAGACAAACACCACACTCCGACTGCTGTCAATCACGGTCAAGGGTATAAAAACGTGGAACAATTTACCAAATAAATTGACTCAGCTTCCAAGTTTAACACAATTTAAAAAAGCAATCAAGTTGTCATTACTTTCTACATATTTGTGAATTGTTAATTGAAGGTGACGTTTTGTTAAACCCATGTAATAGTAACACAAGCTCTATGGTAAACAGTCTATATATGACTTGTGAATATTATTTTGTGATTTATTTATAATTCCTGTTGTATTTATTCAGTTTTCATAGTTCGAGTAGGGCATAGCAACACATAAGTCTATGACTTCAGCTATGTCCTTTCAGCAGCAGCAGCAGCAGCAGCAGCAGCAGCAGCAGCAGCAAACCATACTGTGCATGTATTATGTTGTTGTTGTTGTTGTTGTTGTTGTTGTTGAATAAACGTTCATTCATACAGCGGGCATACATACTGCCAGAGATAGAGGACATGTGGACATGCCAATCAGAGGCCATCATGTCAGCTCTGGTCAGACAAAGCGTGGTCGCATCAGGCGATGCAAGATATGACAATCCAGGACACGACTCTACATTTGGCATTTACTTCATCATGGACACTGACAGTCAACTCATCATTGCTCAAGAAACTGTTCGGGTCACAGAGGTCAAGAACAGTTACTGGATGGAAGTGGAGGGCTTGAAACGCTGCTTAGACAACCTGACTGACCATGGGATGAAGATTACCACACTTGCCACTGACAGACATCCCAGCATTAGAAAGACTTTGTTAGAGGACTACCAAAAATAATGGTTGTTGTCTGCCAAGAAAGTTGAAGTTGTCCCTTCGATAGGCGCAATTGCCAACCACCTGTGGTATTGCGCATCAGCTTGTGATGGTGATCCCCGCTTGATGAAGGAGATGTGGATCTCGCTCCTCCATCACAGCAGGAATTTCCATTCATGGACAGCAGGTGCAGAGTTGTACCGGTAGTGCAGTTATGCAATGTATACACAACAAGCAGTAAAAACAACACATGGCTTACTGAAAGTACAGAAGCCTTCACTGTCCAGAAGGCTGTACTGGACTGCCTCCTACTGTATGATATAGAGAGCGTTACGAAGTGCGTTAACACTGGTGAACTGGAGAGCTTACACGCCCTCTTCCTCAAGTATGCACCCAACTTCAGCCGTCAAGGCATCATAGCCCGACTCCACTTGGCCACCATTGACCAAAACACAAATACAAGGTAAGGATTGTGATATCATTCATCAACAGTGTTGACATTGACATAATCTATCAGTTGCTTGACAATGCTGCACACTTTAGAAATCCAGCAGTGCATTAGGAAATAAACTGAAATGGCTGAAAATCCCTGCCTGTACTCAATAGCAAAACAATGTTAGGAATACAGTTTCGAAAATACAATCCCACTGCTCAAGAGTATGCATGCAAACAACATATAAAATAATTATAATTGAGAACATCTGTTTACTGTTAATTGAATTGTTTAATTATATATAAATCGAATTGGAATGTTTATTGAAATATAAACTTATGCATATATAAATATAATATAGTAAATATAAACATCATTATATATACATTATATATATATATATATATGATTCAACAATAAATATTTGAATATATTGTGGAATTCCTTGGAAGTTGAAATTGAAAATGATGGCAGAATTAGGAACCGATTAAAAAATGACATTAGCCGTTTGATTTCAAGAGAGAGAGAGAGCATACAAGCAAGCTGTTTGGTTTACTGTGTGCGTGTTACAGCTATAGCCAGGTATTCTTCAGATATTTATATTGTTATACTGATTTTATATTTATCATTTCTTCAATCAGCGGGAAATGGTGAAAACAGCAGACAACAAGCTACGGTATCAGCTGCAGTATTCAAAGTCTGCTGAGTGTGTAGTGAAGAAAGTGATGGCGTCAAAGGACTACAGCTTCCGAGGAGAAATTGCAGCTAAATGCACGAGTGGCCCAAAGCTGTGAAGTATGCTCCAAGTTGCGACATCGAGTAAGGAGGTAACTCTAGCAGAGCATGCAGGCATACAAATCCAGCAAAAGAGGAGGCTGTGGCAAAGCAAAGAACCCGCTTTACGGAAAACTAGTTGTATCCGTATCAATTCGGTTTAGTGCCACCAAATTGATACGACATCCAATTTCAAATGACAATGGATTTATATGCTTAAATAACAGTTTTTGAACATCACTGGCAGAAATAGATAAACGTTTTAGGCAAAGTGGATTCTCACTACTGTATAGGACCTCCTAAAGTAAGGACAATCCACTTGAAAGCTTGTATCCTACTTGTGGTATGCAATGTGTTTTATTAGACACTGTTTGATGTGGGGAACTTTGGGTATATGTAATTTACTGGAATAGTTTAACCAAGTCCAAACATGTTACTTATAGTGAGTTTTTTTGCAACAGACCACCATTTCTCAAACATCACAATGTGTGCTACAAAGTAATGAAGCAGCAAAGGATTCAGCTATACGTTTTTTTTTATTCATACTTCATTGTTAGTATTACATTTGACATTATCACAAAACAACATCTCAAAAAGTACTTAATAATAAAAAGAACACTTATATAGTGCCATAAATCTAAATGAATCCATTTGGAGGCACTTGATAGATTTTGAAACTAGTACTACAAGCTTTGAATCTGTATCTTGAATAATAAGTACTTGTTTTCTTGACAGATGCCCCTAGTGTTGAAAGTTGAAACCCACAAATATGTAAAACTGGAACTGAAATAGAATATTTTGTATGTATTAATTTTTTTATCACAATATTTGATCATAATGATGGCCCATATCATCAATAAACGTGTTACTTATTGATGTACTATATGTGCACAGGACTGGCACAGACCCAAATTGTAATACAGTTAGATTAAAATGTGTCACAGTGTGAAGTGAATCAACTGAAAGAAACATTTAAAACTGGTGTGTGAATTTGACTAATGCATTTGCACAGTATGCCATGTAGTCTTATTTATTTGTGAACTGTTTCTCCATATGAATAAACTGTTGATATATTTCATGTTGGCTTCAGTATTACAAATCGAATTATGAACAGGGACATGCAAGACACTACAGATCACGTTGTTGTTGCCAAAAATGGCATAAGAAGGCACCGAGTAATTCATTCTACCGTTTGGTCAATCTAATCTTACTTGTCCAGGGTTTTTATTTTCACTGTACACTCACCTGTACAGTGCAATGTCCATAGCTGAAATTTTCATAAACCCCATTAGCTTCTGGATACAGTGCAGGCTGGTATAATACGTCTGTTGCCTTTTCCAATTCTCTACCTTGACCACAACGTGAAATGACGTTATGCGGCTAATCGAATCAATCGATATGTTCTGAAAGTTCATTTATTTGCATTAGTTGATAATAAACAATCGTTATCTTCTAATTATTGTTATACTGGCAAAACTTTGTTTTATCAATATCGCATCATGAATTCAGTGAATTGGTTCATTTGTTTGTTAAGGGCTGTAATAATTATGATTGTAAGACTACATTTCATGATGTGGTCTTGATAACACACACACACATAATATATATATATACATTTTATTATATTAAAAACTGCTGTCTACATTTTTATATAAATTATCCAAGTTACTTGAACACTTTTAAATAGGAATTAAACAACTGAATAAAAAGGATGCACACGTCCTGTCAAGAATAAAAGCAAGTTTATTAAGAAAATTATCAAAAATGGTTTGATGAAAATCATAGACATAGTATTTTACGAAGATAGAATGAACCTGAACATTTGAGGGAACAAGTATAATTGCTCTATTTAAGTTTGAAATAGTTATTGCTAGAATAATGATTCGATACCTATTGAACTACGTAGTACTTACCTACTAGCTATTGGTCGAATCAACGAGTCTGCACGCAAATCATACAATGACAACAGACCGACTTCCAAGTTGGTGCAAACCGTTTCGAAGTCGTCACTCATACGACATAGTGTATCATAGTCGGTAATGCAGGCATCTGTAAGGTCTGTCATACGGTGCTGTACGGCAGCTATCTTTATACAGCACAGCGACTCGATGTGTGTCGACATTGGGACGCAGCGTCCACACAAACACCATGCGACATTATTAAGTCGCGTAACGTCTTCGTCGTCGATAGACCAACTGTCACTGTCCGACTCCCACAACTGAACCTGACCCGGGGCCGGACATTATCGGACCGTGGATCGCACACTGGGTGAAACCCGTATCACCCGTATGGCACAGGCCCTTTGACTTTGTGTGTGTCAACCGTAATTTCCGAGTGACAAGTCAAACTAGAGTCTTCATCTGTCGTATCGAGTTTTTCCCAAAGTGATACGGAAGTTTTAAAAATCAATTTTAATAACTCGTCTCTACCAAAATCCTTCGACGTCTCTGTCAACAACAAAATAAAAATAGTTCCGGTATGCGCGCGCATATAATATTCTGATCTTTGCTTTGAAAGCACCGCCCCTTCTGGCAACTAAATTCTTCGTTCGGGAAGTGTGACGTTAACAACGTTTTCATTGGTTATAAATCGTTGCCATTTAATTTCACCTTTTTATTTCGAACGCGTATACAAATTATTTGTTGACCTATAGAACACCTATCGTGTATAATAGGGCACCATATCTTTGTTTTCGCACATAAATGTCTACTAATGAAGTAAACCAAAAAAAAACGAAATTTAACATGGATTAGATAGGAGTAAATCAAACCACTCGTTTAGAACAAAGATGGCGATACGCAGTGCTCTATAGCGACGATTTAGGCATCGAACAAAATCGTTTTTTCAGTTTGTCTTATAAATGAGTACGTTTCTGTTACCATTAATGTATACTTATATAGTATATATTTCAATATGTAGCATGAAACAGCTGCATTTCATTTCCCCTTTAATTTCTACAGGTAGTTTATTCCACAGTCGAGCTCCTATTACTTTCAAGGTGTTCTCTCCAGTTCTATAATTACATCTAGGTATATATATAAAGTTTTCTCCTGTCTGGAACTTCTGGTCATGAAGTCACTATTACATTTATAAAATTAGTGGGATAGACTAGGAAGTTGATTCGTACACTGTTTATATACACATATTAGAACATTTAGTTTAAATAGTTCCTGAACTTTAAGTATATTAAGTTCCCTATGCAATGCTGTGACACTGACACAGCGTTTACGTTTTGCTAATGTTTTAAGTAATACATGTTTTAAAACTTGTATTTTAGTTAAGTTAGTTTTACAATCCGATCCATATAATTCAATCCCATAATTAATATGGGGAAATACATAGGCATAATATAATTGCCTGACCATATCGGCATTTATGAACGAGGCCATGTGATAAAATAAACCTGATAACTTAGACACCTTTGAACAAAGATCCTTAATATGTTCCGACCATGACAGCTTACAGTCTAGATATATACCCAGATATTTGGCTGAGTTAACCCGTTCAATGCAACAATGGCACGTCTTCACGTTCCATATGTCTATTACAAATGGTATAACATGTCTTACTCAAGTTCAGAGTTAGTTGATTGTATCGGAACGATACAGTAAGCGATTCTAACTTCTCCACAGCCGTATGCACAGTATCATTGGCACCCATTCCACTAACGAACAAGTTAGTATCGTCAGCAAACAATCGCAAAGATACGTGATCCACAGCACTTGATATATCATCAATATATAACATAAATAACACTGGCCCTAAAATGGAGCCCTGCGGGACGCCAGTATGAACATAAGCATATTCTGAAACTGTGCCATTAATGCTAACACATTGCTGTCTATCTCTTAAATAATGTCTAAACCATTTACGTACATGACCTCTTATTCCATAATGATCCAGCTTATACAACAATATATCGCAATTAACGGTGTCAAAAGCCTTACTTAGGTCAAGTTATACACCAACAACTAATTCTCCATTTTCAAGAGAATTTCTAATATTTCCTATAATTTCAATAATCGCTAACGTAGTCGAATGATTTTTACGAAATCCAAATTGATGTTTGGACAAAACGTCATTTTTATCCATAAAGTCTAATAACCTCTTTAACATTAACCTTTCTAGGATTTTATTGAATACACTCATCACACTAATTGGTCGATAGTTGGATGGTTCACACCTTGATCCTTTCTTAAATATAGGTATTACTGTTGACACCTTTAATGCTCGTGGTACCGTGGCTTCGGAGAACGACAAATTACAAAAGTAAGTCAGAGGTTTACAAATGAAATTGCATGAAAATTTGACAATTTTTGAAGGAAGATTATCTATACCTGATACATTAGAATTCGCTAGCTTGTTGATTTCATTGATCACTTCTTGTTGACAAACTGGTGACAGGAACATAGTATTGTGTATCGGGTCAGATATAAATTGTATACATTCGTTTCCCTGAGTATATGTCTTTGACAATTCTTTATCTACTGTAGCGAAATATTGGTTCATTGCATTAGCAATACTTTCGTTGTCGTTAAATTCTATATGATTGATGACCAGCTTTTTAATGTTGTGCATATTCCTTTTGTCCTTATTCACAAGTTCCGCATATATATTCCATAATTCCTTGGTTGACTGTTTTGCTTGTGAGAGTAAGCTACTGTAATATGATATCTCCGCCTGTCGTATGATAGTTGTAGGCTTATTCTTATATTGTCGGTATTCTGTTTTATTGTATTCATTTGGTCTATTGATATATTTCTTATACAACCTAGTCTTCGTTAAAATACTATTTATATTTACTGCCTTTAGTCATCCACTTTTTGTCCTTGAAGCGTTTAATTGACATGCTGGTAAGTGGGACATTTTTTTTGAAAATTGTGTCGTATTTGGTTACAAACATATCATAACATTCATCCGTGTCCTTACATGTCATAATATTGTCCCAGTTTATATTCTCCAGTTCCCGAGTGAAATTTGATATATTGTTTTCACTATATATATTCTCAGTTTAGGTCTGTCATTGATGTCATGAGTTTTGGATACACCTTTTATAATGATGAAGTTGGGTAAATGGTCTGATATATCTACAAACAGGTTTCCTGAAATTATATCACTTTTCATGAACTTTAAAGGTAGCTATATATTCATATGATCAATGAGAGTTGCAGTGATCTGTTATTCCTGTTGGCAGTGTGATACATGGTAACAGATTTTCCCTCATTAACGTGTCCATGTATATCTTAGTTTGACACGAGTCCTGTTGTAAAATATCAATATTAACATCACCACATAAAATACAGATTTTACCTTCCTGCTTGATAATAGAAAAGTTTAATCCAATAAGATAAGAAATAACGTGTGTGTTATAGTTTGGATGTCTATACATATTACTAATCACAAAACTAACGCCATCTTTAATTATTTCAAGCCACAAATTGTCCAACCTAGGATTATGACATAGCGTTAAGTCAAATCGTTCGTGGACGTACACGTCTTTCTTAATATAAACAGCAACTCCACCTTTATTGTCATCTAATGGTCCATGATAGTAGAAATTATATTCTTTGAATATATTCGCACATCTATCTTGGTTATTCATCCCTGCCTCAGTGATCGCAATTACATCAAATGTTATATTTATTGAGTCAATATGTGCTTTGAGTAGATTATAATTTTTGAAAGAGCTTTGTAAATTGATATGGATAACAGTTATTAGTCCATGAGTTATGTGTACTGACTCGTTTAATTCGGTCAAATCATAATATTTGCAGTTTAGTGATTTTGTCACTTCTTCAGATAATCCTTTATCAAGGCAAGGTTGCAAGTTATGTGTTTTTAAGAGTTAAGAAAATGTGGTTCTTGGGAGTTGGTATTCCGTAGTAAATTGGAGATTGGTCAACGTGCAAAATGGTAACAAATTCGCTATTTCCTTATTTTCACCCATTCTTGTTGTTTTTTGTCATATTAGTTAAAATACATTCTCTCAGCTTTGTTAACATACATACTAATAACCCTGAATGCAAAATGTCTCAATAGTTGGAGTAAAAAGTCAGATGACCACCACAGTCAGGGCATGTCGGCAGTCGAGGCGCTCAAGAGTAAATTGATTGTTATAATGTAGTGCGCCAGCACAGGTGTCTGTCACCTATATGTGACTAGTCCACAGGCACAACGACGCCGTTTATTATCAGCATGCCTCTGCGGAACATCGCACGCTTCCCCTCCGCGAAGGCTCGTTGCATCTGCGCACGTGCACGTTTCTTTGTTTCGTAGTCCGCCTTCATCATATCGTCTAGTATGTACACTCCAGCACCCGCGGTCGTTCTGTTTACGTGGGTCTTGACGGACAATAGGATCGCGTTTCTAAGTGGCCTCGTAACAATTGACACGATGATGGGTCTGCCTGTAGAACTGTTGTTGGAGATAGGGCCGAGTCTGTGGCAATGTTCAACACTCTCCATCACTTGTTCAAGTGTGACGATGCCACCAAGGTTGTGTTTGAGGACTACATCCTTGGCTAGGGTTTTCTTAACATCCTCACCTTTGGATTCCTCGACACCAAACACTCTAATACCCCACTCACGACTTCTTCTTTCCGTTGAGTTAATTCTCTCCTCATAAATAGTCATCCTCGCCCTCGATTCCATTTCTCGTTTCGTTGTTTCTTTATACGACTTCTGTAACTCGTCAATTTTGTCCCTGTTCTCTATAATCGAGGCAGCATTGCATTCACAGGACGCTTCAATAGCGTCCACTCTTTCTGCAATTACACCACATTGTCGGCGTATATCGCTCAATTGAGCTACCACGTCACTTTGGATCATTTTGTATAGTTCGTCTATTGTAACGCCGCCGCCATGTTGATCAGCACTCGCGGCCACGTTTTCATCGCTCACCTGATCATGGCATTCACTTCTCTTCACTGGGCTTTTTCTTGGATAGTTTCGGCATAGTACTGTTCATCCTGGTATCCTAGAGTGACTGAACCCAGTATTTGCACAAAGCTAACGTTTATAACCGAGTAATTAAACAAAATTAGGAGCGCCACTTTACCCACACGTCCTTAATCTAGTATCGCCATCTGTCCGATTTCAAATCGTGGCGTGTAGTGCTATAGAGATCGGGACGTGAATAAATATAGGGGCTCCTACAAACACTGTGTAATATTACATTTGTAGTGACCATAGATTTGCTCACACATTTCTCATAATCACATGGTTACTACTATTTAAGGCACACATAATGTTTTCCATACCGTGTTCTCCAGCTTAACTGCATTGTCATTAGCTACAACCGCCAGCGCCACATACGCGACTAGAAAGACGACAACGATGCGCATTATCTCTACAAAACATAACAACATGGTAAACTCAATCACAAAAATATCAACCACAATGGCCTGTAGCGTATATTATTTTTAGGAGTCCGCTTTTACTGCCCCTTGAGACTTCCAAATACACAACACAATGTGCCTCCCAAAGCAATTCCACCTGTACTCCTTACCTTCATAGTTTGCTTAAGGTATTTTGTGATTGCTGAGAGTTTTTATATAAACGGGTTTTGCAGATCTCTCGCCACACGTCCATAACTATGAACCATTTACGTTGGACACGCAACATTGCTTTCAGTAGAAAGGATGAAGCCTAGACAGCCTAGACACCTCCTATTCCACAAGACTGGATTCGTATGTTCACACACCCACATACACACCCACACACAAACAAACAACACAACACACACACATAACACTCACACACAGACACACACACACACACACACACACACACACACACACACACACACACACATACAAATACACTCACACATCTTCAGAAATACCAACCAGACTCTTCATTATTGTAATCCAATATGGTTATGTGACTGTGTACGCGCGTGTGTATTTATGTGTGTGTGTGTGTGTGTGTGTGTGTGTGTGTGTGTGTGTGTGTGTGTGTGTGTGTGTGTGTGTGTGTGTGTGTGTGTGTGTGTGTGTGTGTTAACCAGGAAACTGTAATAAACAAATTATAGTGGTAGCACTAAGGTCCGGGCGATTGTAAACAGACGTTCGAATGTTAAGGTCACACTGCTTAATTATGGAACTGGCAAGCAAAGCTGCCGGTTCCTTCTACTTTGTGTAATTGCGATGGCAAAGTAAAAATATACTCACATGGAAGGTACGTGTGTGTCCTGTTATTGATTCCATATCGCAACCACAAGTTGGGTTCCTGACGCGGCTCTTTCAATTCTGCAAAATCCGCGCGCGGATATGAGTGACTGTCACAAGGGAAGTTGTTGCTGTAGTTGATTATACATTCCTGGTTTGCTAATAAATTATGTTTTATCGAGTATTCTGTCTTGATTAGGATGAAGATTCCGCTTTGAATCTGGATGAAGTCAGCGACGAAGTGTCTGGTATGTGTCCGTTACAGCATACAGGCGTGTCTATGTTTGTTCTCCCTCTCTTCTTTCCTCTCTCTCCTACTCTCCTTCTCTTTCGCGCTCTCTCTCTCTCTCTTTCTCTCTCTCTCTCTCTCTCTCTCTCTCTCAAGTTTACATTGATTTACCTAGCGACTGCAGTGCAACGCATGCATGTTAGTTGATCTGTGACTCGAACATAATTAAAATATGACGGACATGTCCTACATGTGGCAATATAGTATAATTGACAATCAATGGTGCCATAGTCGTTCTAACAATTGTTGTCGAGGCCATTTGATTATACCTCAAAATCCTCCCCTATTCTCTCTCTTTCCCTCATATCTCTGTCACACCCTATCATTAATTTCTCTTTACTCTCTCTTTCTTGTTTTTTTTTCTCTCTCTCTCTCTCTCTCTCTCAAAAACCTCTCCCCTCCCTCACATTTGGTGTCAGTTTCGTCGCCTTTTAAAAAGTTGGTGAAGCTTACGACAAGAATTCAGAAAGTGGCACCTCAATCGGTTGATGGGTGAACTGTGTCGAGGAACGAAAATCGTTCGCCAGTGTCTAAGACACCGGAAACGGCAGGCTTGTAGTTATGTTTATTGGCTATTTTATGAATTATTATCGGGAAACCATTTATATGTTTGAATAGGATCGCTTATCTATTTTGTTCTACTGACACTCCTCCTATTGCTACTACTACAACTACTAATCATTATAATTATTATTAATTATTATTATGCTGAAGGTATTATATGCATTGCTTGCTTCATGGCATATATAACGACGAAGACTGTTTCAATGTGCAGTATCCTATCGCTTAATATTATATACAACAGTATAACCACGTATGTAATTACGTGTAATACCAGTCCATTCAAATATGACCTCCATCACCATGCACATCATATTTTGCGACCAAACTTCATTGGCCAAAAATACGCTATATCAGTGTTTGAACAAACAATTAGCACTGATCAGTTTGCATGTAATATAAAATAAAACACCACTTTTTTAAAGTATATTTTTTTCGGCGAGAACAACTGAAACATGTATGTAATGTAAATGTATCAGATCCGAACGACTGTTCCATTGACTGCGGGAGGAGAGATCGCTTCTACTGCTAGGGTTGTTGATGCAGATGTTGGTGCAAAAGTGCCGGCCGTCCGGAATGCGCAGCTAAGAGCAACGGCGACCACGCATGTAGGGCCGTGTGCAGGAGAAGCGACTGCGATATCAGTGGCAGGTGGGTCAAATGTCTTTGCAGCATATGGGGTAGAGCTTATTGCCGCCTTTGTAGATTCCCATAGATAGAGTTGCATTGATGTGATGATGGATTTTTCGACATTAAACATCTTGCAACTTAGTGTTGTTTATTGTGTGTGATTACTGGATCAATGTACCAATGAGAAACAATATTTCAAATATTTGTAAATGTATCTTACTGTACATACATCACCTACTTTCATTATATATCCGTGTATTACAATACCCGCGTATTTCTGTATGCGTAAACAAAAAACGTACTATTTCCATCGTAGATTCACGTACTATGTCTACATATATGTGGTTGCAAAAACAATACAGATATACTATTTTCGTTA
This sequence comes from Paraescarpia echinospica, assembly GCA_020002185.1. Taxonomy (NCBI): domain Eukaryota; kingdom Metazoa; phylum Annelida; class Polychaeta; order Sabellida; family Siboglinidae; genus Paraescarpia; species Paraescarpia echinospica. The sequence continues at coordinate 54,621,119 of CM034534.1, read as the reverse complement.
AAGATTTACGTAGTATATCCTCATCCATAGACAACATGTTTTCACCAGACTCAAGTATTATATACCCACACTAGCGTACACTCATGCATGGAGCAACAAAACAAGTTCAGAGCATCAGTCATCACCATTATTGTATTATGATTCTAAATTATTGCATAGTGGCACGATCTGGAAAGTTGTTCACCACTCTACAATTTCCCTATTTCTCCGACAGATATAAAGAAGATACGTATCTCCGTAATTAAATAACCAATAACTACCTTTGTCTGTAATGCGTCGCCAATTTGTGCATGTGAGGTAAACTTTCCAGTGATGAGAATAAGCATTAACATATGCGAATGAAATAATACAACATTTTATTACACTGCTGACACTAGACAAGCTCGTAAAAGATCCACGTTTAGCATAAAATTGACGACCAAAATGTTAATGGTGGTATCTTGCCTGCAGTGGCGTATACCTATGACGATCAAGAGCTCCCGGGATCACCGTAAAGTAGACAATATATAAAATTGACATTCTTGTAAACTGATAACAAACAATTTAACAAAACATCCTAAAATTCAAAAAGAGAGATCTTAAGACGTCAATAAAACAGTGTGAGTTTTCCGTAATTATAGCACCAACAATATATGAACACAAATATATTCATCCTCTTCAGCGCCAGAACATGGTTCACGAACGGGCGAAGCATTTTCCTTAGCTTAGTTTAGTTTTCTCCTACACCCGGCAACGTTCTGTTAACTGACAGTTCTATGTATATTGTGGTTACAATGTTATGGTATTTTGAGGTCTGATTCAACTAGTCAGCCTTTTTTCAGAGCATTTTCGTTTACCGACCTTTCTATGTTGACACTGAGGGTGGTCACTGCCAGGGTGCTTGTCGTCGTCAGAGTTGTTTTACTTCCCAAATTGAGCGAGTCCGGTATTAACACAGTCCCCAATGTTGAATGCCACGTCTATACACTTCCTGGTGGGCTGTTTTCTACGTAGCACTCACCCACGTCTTAATAGTGGAGTGTGCCTCAGATATGCTAATTGCACGAGGTCGTCGGAACGCCATCTTCCATCCTCACGTAATCGTCTCATGTTCCTCCTCACTAAGTCCTACGATCTGTTTCTTTGCCTTCCCCTACCCATGCGACATTGGTGGTGTTCCGCCTCTGCTCTCTTTGAACGTTTGCCTGCATCCATTCTTGCCAAATGGCCTGCCCTTTGCTCATGGTTTCTCACCAGTCT
>CM034534.1:54535002-54618880 GCA_020002185.1 Paraescarpia echinospica | reverse complement strand
TTTGTTACTCCTGAAATGATATCAACAAATTAAGATGATGAAAGAAAAAAGTCCCCTGGAGTTGTCGGGATACCACCAAAACTGCTTAATGAAATTGTGGACCAAATCAGTAGACCACTTGCTATATTCTTTAACTTGTCACTTATAGAGGGAATCGTTCCACTAGAATGGAAAGGAGCATGCATTACACCATTACTTAAAAAGGGATCGAGGAGCAAGCCAGGGAATTGCCAACAAGTGAGCTTAGCACCAGTTGTATGCAAATTATTAGATATGCTTATTAGAGACCACATGGTAGAATACCTTGTAAAAAACAAATTAATCAATTAATCTCAACATGGGTTCCTAAATGCTAGGTTTTGTGTAACAAATATCTTATGTTTTTTAGAAGAAATTACAAAGTGAGTAGATGATGGGTCACCAGTGGATGTTGTCTACTTAGATTTTCAGAAAGCATTTGATAAAGTACCACATCAAAGATTGTTACTTAAACTAGAAGCCCATGGTATAGAGGATGGTGTGATCAGTTGAATACAAATATGGTTGACAAACAAAAGACAGAGAGTAATGGTAGAGGGGGAGATTCAAGCTGGAAACCATGTTTTGAGTGAAGTGCCACAGGGTTCGGTGTTGGGATATATATTATTGTTTATATATATATATATATATAAAATATATATATATTTTTAATAGAGGGGGAGATTCAAGCTGGAAACCATGTTTTGAGTGAAGTGCCACAGGTTCGGTGTTGGATATATATTATTGTTATATATATATATATATATATATTTTATATATATATATATATATAAACAATAATATATATCCCAACACCGAACCCTGTGGCACTTCACTCAAAACATGGTTTCCAGCTTGAATCTCCCCCTCTACCATTACTCTCTGTCTTTTGTTTGTCAACCATATTTGTATTCAACTGATCACACCATCCTCTATACCATGGGCTTCTAGTTTAAGTAACAATCTTTGATGTGGTACTTTATCAAATGCTTTCTGAAAATCTAAGTAGACAACATCCACTGGTGACCCATCATCTACTCACTTTGTAATTTCTTCTAAAAAACATAAGATATTTGTTACACAAAACCTAGCATTTAGGAACCCATGTTGAGATTAATTGATTAATTTGTTTTTTACAAGGTATTCTACCATGTGGTCTCTAATAAGCATATCTAATAATTTGCATACAACTGGTGCTAAGCTCACTTGTTGGCAATTCCCTGGCTTGCTCCTCGATCCCTTTTTAAGTAATGGTGTAATGCACGCTCCTTTCCATTCTAGTGGAACGATTCCCTCTATAAGTGACAAGTTAAAGAATATAGCAAGTGGTCTACTGATTTGGTCCACAATTTCATTAAGCAGTTTTGGTGGTATCCCGACAACTCCAGGGGACTTTTTTCTTTCATCATCTTAATTTGTTGATATCATTTCAGGAGTAACAAACAACTGCCCTGATTGATTTGATTCATTCCTTTAAATTTAGTAACTGGTAATGGCAATGAACTTATATCTTCTATGGTAAATACTGAGCTGAAATACTCGTTCAGGGCTTCTGCCATTTGAAAACCTTCAGATATTACTTTTCCAGCGCTGTCTTCTAGTGATCTTACGTTATTTTGAACCTTCTGTTTACTCCTTTCATAAGCATAGCAAATCTTGCTATCATTTTTTATATCATTCGCCAACTTTTGCTCAAAAGTTCGTTTGGATTTTTAACGTTCCGTTGCAGCTAGGTTAAGGGCCTCTTTGTAACTGCTATAGTCTTCTATATTTCCAGTGTTTATGTAAACTCTCCACAAAATGTATGTGTAAACAATCTTTCGTATAGCTTCTTTTGATAGATGTTTCTTTCAAGATCGTTTCTTGCTTTTCTAGGGGAACAAATCTTTCAATAATGCCCTCAATCTCATCGTTCAAAATGGTCCAAATTATGTTGCTGTCTTTTCATTCATTAAGTTAGACGATACTATGTGTGGTAAATATTTTCTCATATGTTTATATTAGTCTTTGTTAAAGTTGTCCATCGCGTTTTACCATTATTTCTTGAGTGTACGTTTATACTAAAATGGATCTAGTTATGCATAAAATACATGAACCTAGGTATGTATAAAATTGATCTAGTTATGTATAAAATACATCAACCAAAGGTTCATGTATTTTAATATTATCAACTAATTTGTTTTGAGAAGAGAACACTACATCCAACACATTCCCACCTCTAGTTGGTTCCAAAACATGATGGGTAAGGCAACAGTCCTGTCATCACCTCCAGCATTCTCTGGTAATTTTCACTGAATATGTCCGTGATTAAAATCAATCATTATAACACATTCCCTTTACAGCATTGTGCAGTTTTACATCATCCTGTCGTATGTTAGGACTACGATAAACTAGTCCTATTGTTAATGTAGCGTTTCTGGTAACTATGCTGCACCAAATAGTGTCAGAGCAATCTACTTCCCTTTTCATTTGTACTTCATATGCCTGTATATATTTTTTTAATGTACATAATGATTCCGCCTCCACTTCTCTCTTGTATGTCCTTTCTAAACATGACATAACCCGATACAGCTAATTCAGCATCTACCATGACTTCATGTGCCCATAATTATGTGATGCCTATTATATCGGGGTCTATATCCGTTTTCATGTTTACTAAATGGCTTGTCTTATTTACTATTTTTCTGGTATTTAAGTATACACATCTAAGTTCGTTTTTCTGAATATTTGGTTACCATTTCCTTGTAGATTTCTTTGTACTATTTCTTTGAGGTGGCTCTACGTATCCCCCTGTGCATTTAGTCAAATACTCAACTGTGCCTGTACCTTCACCTAAGCACCTATTTAACACGCTCCCTAGAACTGCTGCTCCTTTTTCGGTCAGATGTAGCTCATCACTCATAAACAGATCTTCTCAACATACAAAGCTTGCCCACATGTCTACGAACCGACTCCTTCCTCCATACATAACTTCTGTACCAGTGTGTTGATGGCCATCCTTCTGCCATTCCTGTAGTCTTGTCCTCTCCCTCCCATTATCGGCAGTATACCCGATAATAGGCTCTGTCCAATGCGTGCCTCTTTCAGTTTGCATACCAGTCTCCTATACTTATCAATGATGGCCTTCGTATCTTCCTTATCAGCATTATTGGAACCCACGTGCTCAAGAATAGATCCCCAGTTGCCATTACCCACGACCTGTCCTACTCTTTCTGTGACATCCTCTATCTTTGCCCCTGATAGACATACAGTCGTATCACCCTTGTTTGTCTTTTCCAACTTCCTGATAATAGAACCCCCCATGACCACTAGCTGTTTCCTCTCTTTCCCTTTAACTACTGCATCTGCACAACTCTTGCCTTCCTTCTGTTGCAGCTCCTCAACACCGACCTGTTTACCTTTCTTTTGTTAAACACTGTGTATTCTTCCATATGTCTTCATCTCAATCTTTTAGTTTCACAGTACAACCAACTGCGTCTGTGGAATCTACCTCTTCACCACCTGTTTCGCGGTCGCTTCTCTCCTCGTTCTCTACAGTCTGACCACCTGTTGATCTATCCCCACTGACCCGTTTTCTTTTCCTCTGCCGAACACTTTTCCTCCATCCCTCAGTCTTCTTCTAATTTCCTTGTTCCTTCACACCTGTCACCTTCCCTCCTCCCAGTCTCCTTTCTTCAGTCTCCCTGACACAACTCTGCTCCTTCTGTGTCAACTAACCCTTTTCACGTTACGTTAACTTCGCCAGTGACCTAATTGATAAAAAACGTTCCGATTACATTAACGTCCCCAATTATCGCTCGCAAATCGCCTAATTTTAAACTATCCTAGATTACTCCCTCTAGCTAACTTTTAACAAAGTTGCCTAATATGTATATAAAACTACGTTATGTTTGATATACACTCAATAGTATCATTTATGTTGATCAAATATAATTTTATTCTCGCAAGTTTGGTGAACAAATTTTAAACAATTCACTCCCGGAAGTTCCCGGCAACACAGACCTTTTAAAGAGGTCCTTTTACAATGATCAGTGCACTCGTACAATAAACCCCACTCTTCCTTTGTGTTAAGTACTAATATACATATATAATTTTACTGATACCATGGTAATTTAAACATAAAATGCGTGATTGTGTGGTCGCGCGTGCGCATATGTGCTAGTGTTTGTGTGATTGTGTATATGTATGTAATTGTGTGTGCGTGCGTGCGTGCGCCCTTGCGTACGTGCGTGCGTGCCTGCCTGCCTGCCTGACTGCCTGCCTGCCTGCCTGCCTGCCCATGTGTGCACTCCCGCGCGTATGCGCCCGTACGTGTGTGAGTGTACAATCACGCGTGCGCAATATTATGTACGTGTACCTGTTTGTGTGTGTGTGTGTGTGTGCGCGCGCTCGCGACGGGTGTGTGCGCGCGTGCACGTATGTACGAGTCTTTGTGTGAGTGTGTATTTGTGTGTGTGTGTTGTGTGTGTGTGTGTGTGTGTGTTTGTGTTTGTGTGTGTGTGATCATTCACTTTGAAGGTAGAACCACCGCATGTAGCTCTATATATTAAGCCTCGATTATCGAAGCGCCATGAGGTGGCAGCATTGTCCCCTCACTATGGTCTGGATTATTAAGCTCCTGCCAATGTTACCGGTAGTGGGTTTTACCCCCGATTCGGGTAAAGACAATGATTGGCTCTGATGCCAACTATGAAATAACTAATCAAATAAGGATACACTTTTATCAGATAATACTATAATATAACAACTATTCAATAATAAACTTACATTGAAACATGTCACACACAAACTAAACCGACAATAATCTTGATTTTTGTAATTTAATGCCTTTTATTCACATGCTTATATATTCACTATTCAGTGAAAATTAATATATTCACTATTCAGGGTGAAAATTACCAGAGAATGCTGGAGGTGATGACAGGACTGTTGCCTTACCCATCATGTTTTGGAACCAACTAGAGGTGGGAATGTGTTGGATGTAGTGTTCTCTTCTCAAAACAAATTAGTTGATAATATTAAAATACATGAACCTTTGGTTGATGTATTTTATACATAACTAGATCAATTTTATACATACCTAGGTTCATGTATTTTATGCATAACTAGATCCATTTTAGTATAAACGTACACTCAAGAAATAATGGTAAAAAGCGATGGAGGATAAACTTTAACAAAGACTAATATAAACATATGAGAAAATATTTACCACACATAGTATCGTCTAACTTAATGAATGAAAAGACAGCAACAGAATTTGGACCATTTTGAACGATGAGATTGAGGGCATTATTGAAAGATTTGTTCCCCTAGAAAAGCAAGAAACGATCTTGAAAGAAACATCTATCAAAAGAAGCTATACGAAAGATTGCTTACACATACATTTTGTGGAGAGTTTACATAAACACTGGAAATATGGAAGACTATAGCATTTACAAAGAGGCCCTTAACCTAGCTGCAACGGAACGTTAAAAATCCAAACGAACTTTTGAGCAAAAGTTGGCGAATGATATAAAAAATTATAGCAAGATTTGCTATGCTTATGAAAGGTGTAAACAGAAGGTTCAAAATAACGTAAGATCACTAGAAGACAGCGCTGGAAAAGTAATATCTGAAGGTTTTCAAATGGCAGAAGCCCTGAACGAGTATTTCAGCTCAGTATTTACCATAGAAGATATAAGTTCATTGCCATTACCAGTTACTAAATTTAAAGGAATGAATCAAATCAATCAGGGCAGTTGTTTGTTACTCCTGAAATGATATCAACAAATTAAGATGATGAAAGAAAAAAGTCCCCTGGAGTTGTCGGGATACCACCAAAACTGCTTAATGAAATTGTGGACCAAATCAGTAGACCACTTGCTATATTCTTTAACTTGTCACTTATAGAGGGAATCGTTCCACTAGAATGGAAAGGAGCGTGCATTACACCATTACTTAAAAAGGGATCGAGGAGCAAGCCAGGGAATTGCCAACAAGTGAGCTTAGCATCAGTTGTATGCAAATTATTAGGTATGCTTATTAGAGACCACATGGTAGAATACCTTGTAAAAAACAAATTAATCAATTAATCTCAACATGGGTTCCTAAATGCTAGGTTTTGTGTAACAAATATCTTATGTTTTTTAGAAGAAATTACAAAGTGAGTAGATGATGGGACACCAGTGGATGTTGTCTACTTAGATTTTCAGAAAGCATTTGATAAAGTACCACATCAAAGATTGTTACTTAAACTAGAAGCCCATGGTATAGAGGATGGTGTGATCAGTTGAATACAAATATGGTTGACAAACAAAAGACAGAGAGTAATGGTAGAGGGGGAGATTCAAGCTGGAAACCATGTTTTGAGTGAAGTGCCACAGGGTTCGGTGTTGGGATATATATTATTGTTTATATATATATATATATATAAAATATATATATATCCCAACACCGAACCCCTGTGGCACTTCACTCAAAACATGGTTTCCAGCTTGAATATATATATATATATATATATATATATATATTATTTGGATGATAATATATCAAGCAAACTACTGAAATTCGCAGACGTACAAAAGTGTTCAGAATAGTTAAAACAGATGCAGACAGACACACTTTACAGGATGATCTAGCCAAATTGGTTAAATGGTATGAAAAACGGCAAATGTTATTAAATTTTGGGAAGTGTAAATGCATTAACATAGGACATGGAAATGTGAACAAAGAATACGTAATGGGGGTTTCCACATTAGGTAAAACTGTAAAAGAAAAGGACTTAGGAGTAACAGTTAGTACTGAAATGAAAGTTTCAGAGCAATGTGGAATTGCTGCTTCAACAATAAACCAAATTCTAGGGCTAATTAGAAGAAATATCACATATATGGAGAAACAGCTAATAGTACCACTGTACAGAGCAATAGTTAGGCCACATTTGGAATATTGTATACAAACATGGAGGCCATATCGTAAGAGGGACATAGAGAAGCTAGATAGAGTGCAACGAAGAGCAACTAAGCTGATTCCTGAACTGATAGATCTTGGTTATGAAAGTCGCCTATTAGAATGTGGGTTGACAACATTAGAGACTAGGAGACTAAGAAGAAACCAAATAAAAGTTTTAAGATACTGAATGGTTTTGAGAATATTGATAGAAATATGTTCTTTAAGCTGAAAGAAGGCAGTATTGCCAGAGGGTACACTGCAGCATTGGTGAAGGAACAGTGTAGGTTGGATATAATAAAGTACTCAATCTCTCAGAGGACACTAAATGACTGAAACAAGTTATCTCATGATTGTGTTAATGTTAGCAGTGTGAATATGTTCAAAAATAAAATTGACAGCTATCTGGCGAGGGCGGGTTATACGGTGGAAAAGGTGAAAAATCGTTGGACTCTCGATAAGCAAAAGGCTTCCTTGTCCGCGTGCCGTCTGGAGCTAATAGCTCTAGACGGCAATCTTGTTAAAAATGGACGTGTGACCCAGTTGGGGATTGGTTGTCACAAACAGTGACATTGAGATTCTGCGATATAAATGCATGTGTAGCAAATCTATATTACACCAACTAATGTTCAAACTGAATGTTAGAATAAATAGGGGCAGCATACAAGAAGGGATTCAGATATTGTAATTACATGTTGACCGCTCGCTTCAAATACGTCATAGTAAATCAAACGGTGGATATATTTACTATGGAGTCAATTTATTATACTACACCGGAGCTGGAGCCTTAGCACTTAGCTACTGTCAGACGGGGTGGAGAGGTGTTGGAGGGTGTTCGCGCAGAGTTGGGGTATTGTTGGAGGTTTTATGGCGTTTCGAAGGTAATAATGTTGGACAGGCTTCACCGTTCTAGGGGTGGTAGTGTTGGAAAATTATTGCCGTTCTAAGGAGGGTAGTTTTCGATATTTTTTCAGGGGCCTAGTGTTGGAGATCATTGGCTGTTCGACGAGGTAATGTTGGAGATCTTTCGTGTTTCGAAGTTTGTAGTGTTTGAGAAGTTCCACGGCTCGATGGGTAGTAATGTTGGGGAAATGTTGCTGGTCAAAGGAGATTGGTGTTGGATATGATTAGAGGGGCGTAGTGTTGGAGGTTGTTTGCGACACGAGGAAGTAGTGTTGGAGATTGTTTGCGATACGAGGGAGTAGTGTTGGAGGTTGTTTGCGATACGAGGAAGAAGTGTTGGAGATTGTTTGCGATACGAGGGAATAGTGTTGGAGATTGTTTGCGATACGAGGGAGTGGTGTTGAAGGTTGTTTGCGATACGAGGGCGTAGTGTTGGAGGTTGTTTGCGATACGAGTGAGTAGTGTTGGAGGTTGTTTGCGATACGAGGGAATAGTGTTGGAGATTGTTTGCGATACGAGGGAATAGTGTTGGAGATTGTTTGCGGTACGAGGGAATAGTGTTGGAGATTGTTTGCGATACGAGGGAGTGGTGTTGGAGGTTGTTTGCGATACGAGGGAATAGTGTTGGAGGTTGTTTGCGTTACGAGGGAGTAGTGTTGGAGATTGTTTGCGATACGAGGGAATAGTGTTGGAGGTTGTTTGCGATACGAGGGAGTAGTGTTGGAGATTGTTTGCGATACGAGGGAATAGTGTTGGAGATTGTTTGCAATACGAGGGAGTGGTGTTGGAGGTTGTTTGCGATACGAGGGAATAGTGTTGGAGGTTGTTTGCGATACGAGGGAATAGTGTTGGAGGTTGTTTGCGATACGAGGGAGTGGTGTTGGAGGTTGTTTGCGATACGAGGGAGTAGTGTTGGAGATTGTTTGCGATACGAGGGAATAGTGTTGGAGATTGTTTGCGATACGAGGGAGTAGCGTTGGAGATTGTTCGCAGTTCGAGTGGATAGTAGTATTTGATTTTGTTGGCTATTACCAACGACATGATGCATTTTATGCGTGCGATGACGGGAGAGGGGTTGTTACAGATTTTTGGAGAAACTCCTAGTAGTGTAGCAGCCTTGACGCTCACAAAAACCTTCAACAACATTCGCAAAATGTTGGATACAAAAGAGTTATTCTAGATATTGTGAGCTCACTCCCAAGCCCCTGGAGACGCTTAAAAGTAAGTACTGTCGTCGAGCTTATATTCCAGTCTATGCACATTCTCGTCCAATTATATTACACACGAAACTGCGTTGATCGTAAATGTTATTTTTGTAAACGATCGTTCCGTCTCTCCATCTTGTATATGCCATTGTCAAACGTCCAAGTTGTTCTGCTGGAGCCACTCGCACGTTAATGGGTCAAGGTTGGCGAGTTCCCGCACTCTCCCGGGTATTTCTTAGACGGAGAAATCTTCGCTGATGATGTGCGCATTTGTTTGTTATGCCCCGTAGTCGCAGCGATCGATCTGGGCCGAACCGTCCCACGCCTGACCGTGTATAGTTGTTTTGTGGAAGTGTTTTCAACCAGTCGTGATTCTGCGAGTTTTTGGTACGTTTCCACTGTGTGTTTGACCTATGGCATGTGCAATCATAATTCTGGTCTGGGCCTGCTTAGTGCCAGGTAGGCGAGTCGTTCCAAAGATATACATGCATGAGACATTTCTGGACAATTTTGAATTCTTCGGGTCATTTATCGCCCATCCATTGACAACAGGTGATTTACCACAAGGTACAAATAGACTTTGCAGTATCGCTTGTTAGCAACCCCGGTGCCGAAGTGACCGTGTGTTACCGTTGAGAAGTGCCTAAGTGACCGTGACCGTAAGCACCGTAAGCATGGTAAGCACCGTAAACACTACCTGAACTGACCTCACTAACGCTACAACAAAAACAACCGCTTAGACCAGGCCCAGTAGTGCGTCGTAGTCGAAAACTGGGGCCGAACTTTTGGAGGAAACTGTGACAACAGCAACAGATGAGACAACGTTCAACGGACTGCTGGAAATGCAGCAAAACATTTTCCACAATGCATTTATGTTGCATTTATTATTGTAATCAGTTATTCTGTGAGTCAGACTCCAGTGTGACTAACATGCCTAGTCACCTTTTTTTTCTTTTCCCTTATTTGGTATTTTCCTTATTACCCTTCTTACCCTTCACTTGTTTTTAGGATAATACTAATTTCCTTTTGAATGTCATCATTACAAAACCAAACGTGAACTTTTTAACGATTTTCGTGTTATCTATGTTAACGTTATTAAATAGGCTCACTTACAAAATGTTATCAAAGAACTTTAAAGTACCTATGATGTTTTCTATAAAGCATTTCATGTTTTTGATATATGCTTTGTTGCTGATATTTATTCTTGAGGCAATGTTTATACATTTTCTTTTCACTACCTTTAGTGTTAGTCATTTTACATTTTTATTTTGGGGACAATGCATTATATATAGTATTTTCCCAGAGCATAGTGTCTATGCAATAATAATTTTGTGTTTTGTTCAATATACATACGTTATCCTCACTCTACGTTCATGTTGTGGCAGTATATATGTTGTAATTTATTTCCACACATTTTATGCTGATGCAGTACATTTTACATTGTGTTATATATGCATGCGGAATATTCCTAATACTCTCTTTTACAAAATGTATTTGTATTACGCTAAGGGTATAGCTTGTGCAGCTCTTTCACAACGTCTGGTCCATATTTATATGACGTGTCCTGTAAACATACAACAATTTTCCAATATGATTAATAACAATTATTTTTAGCGCAATTTGGTGGTCTAATAAAAATGATCTCTATCACATATTAAAAACGGATTAAATGAATAAAGATGAAGATGTTGAACCATTTCGACATTCACCATACTTTAACAATGATACTTTAATAAACCATTTAACGAACAAGGATTGCAAATTTATCGTGCCAAGCCAAAACTGTCAGAGTTTAAATGCTAAAACTGACGAAATTAAAATAAAGCTGGAGGTATTCAGAAGTAGTGGCTGTGAGATTAGTGCTCTATGTTTACAAGAAACATGGCTCGATGAAGCGGTTGACACGTCTTTATTTCAAATAGATGGATATACATTAACATGCCAAGCCAAAACCTGTTGTGCATATGCTGGCTTGGCAATCTACCTAAGCAACAAATACAATTACAAATCTGTAAATATTCATGCTAATACAGACACTTGGGAAGGTCAATTTATTGAAATAACATGTTGTGCCATGAAACAACATTTATTGGATATATATACATATACCACGTAGAGATATAATTGAAAACTACCGTATATTTACAAACGAATTTGCATCAAATTTAGTTGATTTACAAAAATATAAAAGTGAAATAATAATTGCAGGAGATTACAATATTGATTTGCTTAAAATTAACGAAAAACCCATAATATGTTAATATTTTGACACAATTGTTTCACGTGATTTTTTCCCTAAAATTACTATGCCCACACGACTTTCAGAATATCATGGAACACTCATTAATAATTTGTTATGCAATTTGTCAAAAGTATTCTTCAAATCCCCAGCTGGTATTTTAATGAGCAATATTTCTGATCACTTTGCGTTCTTTCTGGTCTATGTCGAAACCACTATTGCGATACCAAGATTTATACGAATAAAACAACAAATTCCTAACTTACTCGATACGTTTAGAATTTAAATAATAAATTCAAATATTAATAATAAACTGAACACAGATAGTTATGCCGATCCGAATGAAAACTACAATATTCTGGATGAAATTTTTACTACAGCTATGGATAAATGTTTATTTATTAAAGTAATTAAATTTAACAAATATCAACATAAGAAAACTCCTTGGATTACCATGGGCATTATTATGTCGATAAAGTTTAGGAACAAATTGTATTCGAGATTGAAACAGACCCCCATAAATGCAGAGCATTATCATAAACTTAAAACTTAATTGCATACTTGTAATACAATTCTTAAAAGTAATATTAGGTTAGCTGAGCAAATGAATTATCAGTCCATTTCTGACAAGCATAAGAATTATGTTAAAAAGACGTGGTGTTCAATTATAGAATTTAAGAAAAGTCAAAAGAAAGAGCAATTTCCAGATTTGTTCAAAGTCGATGAGGAAATGATTAGCGACAAATGCATTATTGCAAACATATTTACTACGTTTTTTTACTAATGCTGGTCCTACACTAGTCTCATAAACACTGGAGGTAAATCATACAAAGATTAAATGATAATCCCAATATGTTACACCTTCAGCATTAGCCCAATTGGCATAGAAACTACTGTTAATATAACTGATCGTTTGCCTCCATAATCAAATTGTTAAAAAGACTATATATCAACACAATTACTAAAATTGATAAAACGTGATATCAGCAATGCAGTCACTCAAATTATTAATCAATCAATAATAGCTGGTATATTTCCAAACAAATACAAAATTGCAAAAGCCATTTTCAAAAAAAGGTGATGTTTCTGACTTTAATAATTATCGTCCTACTTCTATCCTGCCAGAGATTTAAAAAAAATTTGAGAGGGTTACGTTAGATCAAATCCACGACTACTTCCATTCTAAAGCGTTATACTACAATAGCCAATATGTGTTCAATCTATAAACATATTACGAGAAAAGACAAGTTTACTAATAGTTCGATATACCATTTTTTTTTCTTCGTAATACCAGTCCTAGTGCTATCTAGAGCGCGTGCGCACGCACGCACACACACATACCCCCCCCACACGAACACACACACACACACACAGACACACACAAATACCCACATACGCACAAAAACGCGCACACGCTCACGCACACACACACACATACACACACACACACACACACACACACACATACACACACACACATACACACACACACGCATAAAATTGACCGGCACATATTTATTCATTCCCAATATGCCAATATGTTCAGGTGAAAGCGCAACATCTATGCGTGACTCAACATGCATGATTCTGTGCTGAGGCAACTACGTTGCCATTGCATACAATTAGTCATTAAGAGCATTTTAGGAGTTATAGACAAATTAATCAAAAGCACATTCACATCGTCCTATGTGTGTTCATTAACACTAGGCAACTGTTCTTTTTTCACGAGCAGCAACAATCTGGTTAGATTGCTAGCGGATGAGTGGCAGTGCAATAGCTATGCAAATGTACAAGGTATGCGTGATTACTTTTACTAACTAACTAAATATGTCAAATGACAGTCAATGTGTTTGTCATCTCCTACATGAGAACAGTTCTTGGTTTTATGGTTCGATTGTATTGTACACGCATTTGTGCAATTCAAGCCAGCGCCGTATCTCTTGTCGCTTTTCTGTATCCCATATTTGTCTTCGCCTTCGTCTGAAACATTTGAAATTGTAAATAAACTATATTAGAGCATGTTTAATTAAACTCAAATGTCAAAATGCAAGACCCACCACCTGTAAACGAAAAGTTGCATGTAGAACAATTACAAGTTTGTCGGAAGAATGATGACCTTTCTCATTCTCTCGCCATTTTATATTTTGCCTCAGTATGTGGTGTGTGCGCGAGAGCTCACATGTGTGCGTGTTCTCATGTATGCGTGTGTGCGTGCGTGTGTGCGTGCGTGTTTCAGCGTGCGCATAGAGTGTGGTGTGTGATGGGTGGTGCGTGGTGTGTTGCGTGAGTATCTCCTTGTGTTTGCGCACGTATACTTGATGCGGTACTTGCTTACGTACATGTTTATGAGTGCCTAAATGTCGTGCAGGTACGCATTATAGTGAGACTACAATAAACGCATAATCTCACCTGATAATTATGAATCCGATACAGGCAACAACACTGATGGGGAAAAGAACTATGTCTATCACAGTGATGGAAGCTACAAGATAAACAACATAACTTAAATTACGACGAATTCCAGTCGTCGTCGATTTCGTAATGAATGTTGATTATGCGTGATTGTCTGGCAACTGTGTAATAATGGGTGTGAGACTTTGTATTGTTACTGTGTTTCTTGTTGTTGTTGATATTGAAGTTCCTGGTATTTCCGTAGTAACAGCTCTCACTGTCGTGGGTAACGCAGCTATTGACATTCAACATATATTATTGTTGGCAAGGACGTAGCTGCAAGAAATAATGAATGGTTGTATTGAGTGTTACGCAATAATCGTTTTTCACCTACATCATGGCAGCGTTGGATATATAACTGTCAATTAATTTGTTAAACTTTTGGAATGGTCTTTGGAAGGATGCGTTATTTCTTTTTCACAACCAATGGACACTCGTCACTAAAGTTGTCAAAACGTATTATATAGCGTTTAGTTTGTTTTAAAGCCCAATCAGCTTAGGCAGTTATCTTAATACTCACGATTGTTCATTGTAACCGACAGATACTGATCACTACAAGGGGTCAGGCTGGTTACATTGGAGATCGTGGAGTAAATATATATCACCACCAATACGCAATTTCAAACACACAAGCACTCGCACACGCACTTGCATAAATGCAAACGCAAACACACGCACATATACATACACGCATACACACGCGCGCTACTCGCACGCACACACACCCAAAACCTCACATATAAATAATCGTTAATATGAATTTTGTAAATAATTTTATGACGGCCAAAATTATGATTACTTCTTTCGGACACTCACTAGTTAAGCGTACTTTCGGCGAGCCGTCACGTGAGATCTGCATCCTGATACAGATGAGAAGAATACAGGCCGTGCGACCTTTATTTGAGCTTGTAATGACACATTCAGTTTTCTTCAATCCCGACGCCTACTCCAATGATGTTCACGCATACATGCAGAAGAGAACCTTTGGGCTTTGCGATTGCGTTCAACGTAAAGGTCCGGCTCCGCGACATGACGCTTCAGTGGCATATTTTGGAGACTGTAGTCCTCAGCACGATGGTCACATCGCCGATATCTGGAGACCGTCTCCGGCAGGTGGACAGTTGACTGTCTGGAATATATAGTCGTTATATTTTGTTGTGACTGGTATTAATTATGACCACACAGAACAAAGATTAGCGAATAATGGCAACGCTAAATATATTTAATATACGTTTCCTTTACCTTTGTTTTACACACAGAGGAAATATGACATGTAACTTTATCAAATACAGTTCTTCTATATAATTTAAATTGATGTGTCGTCAGAACATATTTGACGTTATATGTTATATGTTAGTTGTTGTTTATAATTTATAGAAAAAAAAACCGGAATGAAATGAAAATGTAACATCAAGGCAACGTGTAGAAGGACGACCTAACCTTAGGCCACTTCCAGGCAAAGCAGCAACAAAACCATGTCCATTCGGTTTATTTCCGTCATGCTTCTAAGTTCACGTTCAAACTGTAAATAATTGAACACAAATTAAACATAACACACACGCACGCACGCACGCACGCACGCACGCACACACACACACAAACACACACACACACACACACATATATATATATATATTTACTGATTATCAATTCGTGGATGTTTGAACATAGCGTACTTATTTAATCTGCCTAATCGTTGCAATGGTAAACAAAACGCAGATTAGTGTTATGACACGTCTCTCGGCTGTCTAGTGTGTTTCAACAATAACATAGGGCACTCCTTCCAATTAACAATGTAACCTACTTGTTGCTATTTGTATACTGCAAGAACACTCACACAACGAAGTTCAGCGCTCAGAGGCCAATACGTATGACATCGTGCCAGCTGTGCAATTTCACTAGACAATGAGATGATAACAAACTCCATCGTTAAGTCGAATCACATAGTTAAATTAAAGAAGCGTTTAAAAAAAACCGCCGGTGTATCACTGAGAACTCTATTGTCCGTGACACACCGACACCAATGTATCAATGGCGCGCCCCTGGTGCCTTTTCTGTATGGAAGATCACTGTTAATGATCTAAATAAATCCAAAAGAGCAAAATCAGTTCGATTGCTTGAACTATTTGGACTAAAGGCTTTCACGATTAAGTGCTATAACAAAATCTACTAACATGTTTAATGTAGAAGAAAACGACAGTTTTTAAAACCATTTTGTTGTGATCATTGACACAAAACGAAACCGACATGGTTTTAAATGTTGTCTTCTACATCTTATGAAAACTTTAAAAACAGCACGATATGAGTAAACCGTGATAATATACTTGCATCATCTGATTTTTGTAAACGATTATTCGGTTAATACATTAGCATCGGAACTGAGGGAAACCACCCGCCTCCATTTGTAGGTAGGGGAGATATGAGCATATAATATAATAATTGTGATGTGCCTGCCTCTTTACCTGTTAAATGTAATTTATAGGCGGGCATATATACACACTATACGTTTATAAGTTTATAAACACACACGCGCGTGCGCGCGGGCACACACACACATATATTTATTTATTGATAAGCTGATACACACACACATATATATAATTATATATATACACAAACACACACACACACAAACACACACACACACACACACAAACACACACACAAACACACACACACTCACATATATATATATGTGTGTGTGTGTGTGTGTTTGTGTGTGTTTGTGTGTGTTTGTGTGTTTGTGTGTGTTTGTTTGTGTGTGTGTGTGTGTTTGTTTGTGTGTGTGTGTTTGTGTGTGTGTGTGTTTGTGTTTGTGTGTGTGTATGTGTGTGTGTGTGTGTGTGTGTGTGTGTGTGTGTGTGTGTGTGTACGCATATGTATATTATACCTATTTGTCTCAAATCACAATCACATGTGAATTATGTATTTGGAGTTAACCAAATAAACATCTTCGTCGTCGTCGTGTTCTTCTTCTTTTTTGTCTTCTTCTTACGGAGACTAGAACATGTTTTGCCCCATATGCTCTCATCCAACAACTTACCCCCCACCATATTCAACAACTTCCGTTGCTCTTGCTAATATCATGCAGCGACTAATCCTGCCAACTTAATTAATTATGTTAATGTCGCAAACAAGCGGCGTTTCTAAATATAACTTATTATTTAAATTCGTGTATACACATAAACGAGCAGCGTTGCTTGTGTCAGAGAGTTGCATGTCTTTGAAGAAACACTATCTACAGATATTACTGAACAGTCTTTGTGTTGCATCCTATTACAGGTATGTGGAGAGAATGATTCGCTTAGATGTCGATTTGCTAAATGTAGCCTTTTATAAATAATTGTTATTATTCACTGCAGGAGATCATATACAAATATACATAAATTAAAATGTTCTTGCTTGATTAGGCGCGTTTCCCTTTCAGTAATTGTATTATATTGTAATTGTTAATAGTAACGTTTAAAGCGTTGTATACATTAACATTAACACTGACACCTTTTAGTTTTTTAAGCATTATATGTCAGCAAGCATTGTAATGTTACGTAAACATATTTGTATTTCTAGACACACTGTTTATTGTTGTATTGAAATCAGGAAGCATTTTTCCAGTAAACGAGTACAAAAATCAACAATACTGAAGGAATAGTGTAGGATAGTTATCAGGAAGGGGAACTAATCATTATCACAGAAGTTATAAATTGATGGAACAAATTGTCAGTATATTATTAAATACTTGCAGCGTGAATCAGAAGGTCATATTACACGTACAATACAACTATTGAATTATGATTACGTCAATGGCTTCATTATCCACTTGTCATCTGCATGGGCGTTGTTATCTGTATGACAATTTTCTTAATTTTTATTTTATGTAGTCGTTTCGGTTACTAGTTCAATTTCCATGTTCCCCCGAAACGCAAAAGCAATCAGATAATTGGCAAAATGTCATTGTTCAACTGATATTTAATCCCTCGAAACGGATTTATTTTATAAATAACATTTACTCTTTCATTAGACCAACATGATATTGAATTCCTGTTTCGTGCCTTTTTCTTCTATCCAAAAACAATGTGTTTACGAAGAATCCTGTTTAAAATGGTCTATCCATACGATAAATAATCTTGTCAAATATGTCGTTTAAACGATATATCCTCATAACAAGGTCGAAAAATAGCTACTTTCCTGAAACAACGGCGGTAGACTTGAACACAAAATACACGTTCAACGAGAGTATATCAGTGCAAAAAATAGACACAATATTGACGGTAGAGAGGGGTAGGGGAGAGATGAGGGGAGAAGAGAGAGTGTGTGATTAGGCGGACTAATATTTATAACGGTGATAACGTTGCAAAACAATTCCACAACATGATGACGAAATAGGAAGGGTGTATGAGAATTAAACGAAACAACGAAGAGATAAGACAAAGACAGCAAGACAAACCTAAACATGATGTCGAAAATGAATGGAATAGGCGAACTATACCAAATAAAAATTGGATAAGAACAAGCCAGCAAGATAAAAACAAAAACATTGCAATACACGTCATCAATGCAGAACTTACTATGTTGAAAATAATACACCGTTATCAAGCAATATGATTATAGCTAATGTTTGATCAATAATGTTGTTATTGTTGTATACTGTCAACGTCAGTGAGACAGATGCACATTTTATTTGAAACACAACTTGATATCACACAATCGTTTATTTATTTATTTCTTAGAAAAGTACCAGAGCTAAGCTGTACTTCACAGCATAGCATAAATAAAATGTAATGAGTGAATGAATTATTGTAATCAGAATGTTTAAATGAGTCATTATTATCGCTAACGACATTCTTATCATTGCTTCGACACCACAGTAGCAATGTTAATGTAATTATATCAAACATTGTCAATACTTCAATATTGTTTAGTGTTGAAAATGTTCGTCGCGCAGACTCGTGCGTCATCATCTAAATACCCTTAGGAGTGTCGTAGCCATCATAGAACGAACAAATCTCATAAATATTGTAACGTCCAGGAAGACCAGTAAGACCAAATATATGTGCGTACTTATGTATGTGCGTGTGTGCGTGTGCGCGTGTGCGCGTGTGCGCGTGTGTGCGTGTGTACGTGTGTACGTGCGTACATATGTTTATATGTGTGTGTGTGTGTGTGTGTGTGCGTGTGTGTGTGAATTCGTGCGTGCGTGCAAGCATGCACGTGTGTGTAATAATCAATTCACCCGTATTCCTTTGAGTAAAATGGAAAAGGACAAATAACAAGTATTATGTCGATTTTCTTATTTACTTTTCATCCTATATCGAGAAAAACTGTCTTGTACGAAGTTTGACTATCGGTTGATTGTGGCCCTTATTTGGGATTTTTTGGGAGATAAATGCCGATTTCTTACGGAAATGCATACATCCATGTACCCTTATGGTCGGTCAACGGACATTACTGGTATTAGAAACCATTTCTACCGTAGTGTGATTTACATCGGTCCTTATTGTTATCAGTGCAAAACGCCCAGTACACATTGCACTGATACATGTTCAATCGTAAAATAAACCTAATTTCACAAAATTACAATCGACTTAACTGGTCAATACTATTAATCCAGGCACGCAAATTATGTGGTAGCAATATCACAACGACACGTTTGTATATCTAGTATGTAGCATCTGCATCAAAAATACTACTGTGCATTGGGAAAACAAACTAAAACATGTTCAATCTATAAACATATTACGAGAAAAGACAAGTTTACTAATAGTTCGATATACCTTTTTTTTTCTTCGTAATACCAGTCCTAGTGCTATCTAGAGCGCGTGCGCACGCACGCACACACACATACCCCCACACACACGAACACACACACACAGACACACACAAATACCCACATACGCACAAAAATGCGCACACGCTCACGCACACACACACACACACACACACACACACACACACACACACACACACACACACACATACACACACACACACACACACACACGCATAAAATTGACCGGCACATATTTATTCATTCCCAATATGCCAATATGTTCAGGTGAAAGCGCAACATCTATGCGTGACTCAACATGCATGATTCTGTGTTGAGGCAACTACGTTGCCATTGCATACAATTAGTCATTAAGAGCATTTTAGGAGTTATAGACAAATTAATCAAAAGCACATTCACATCGTCCTATGTGTGTCCATTAACACTAGGCAACTGTTCTTTTTTCACGAGCAGCAACAATCTGGTTAGATTGCCAGCGGATGAGTGGCAGTGCAATAGCTATGCAAATGTACAAGGTATGCGTGATTACTTTTACTAACTAACTAAATATGTCAAATGACAGTCAATGTGTTTGTCATCTCATACATGAGAACAGTTCTTGGTTTTATGGTTCGATTGTATTGTACACGCATTTGTGCAATTCAAGCCAGCGCCGTATCTCTCTTGTCGCTTTTCTGTATCCCATATTTGTCTTCGTCTTCGTCTGAAACATTTGAAATTGTAAATAAACTATATTAGAGCATGTTTAATTAAACTCAAATGTCAAAATGCAAGACCCACCACCTTTAAACGAAAAGTTGCATGTAGAACAATTACAAGTTTGTCGGAAGAATGATGACCTTTCTCATTCTCTCGCCATTTTATATTTTGCCTCAGTATGTGGTGTGTGCGCGAGAGCTCACATGTGTGCGTGTTCTCATGTATGCGTGTGTGCGTGCGTGTGTGCGTGCGTGTTTCAGCGTGCGCATAGTGTGTGGTGTGTGATGGGTGGTGCGTGGTGTGTTGCGTGTGTATCTCCTTGTGTTTGCGCACGTATACTTGATGCGGTACTTGCTTACGTACATGTTTATGAGTGCCTAAATGTCGTTCAGGTACGCATTATAGTGAGACTACAATAAACGCATAATCTCACCTGATAATTATGAATCCGATACAGGCAACAACACTGATGGGGAAAAGAACTATGTCTATCACAGTGATGGAAGCTACAAGATAAACAACATAACTTAAATTACGACGAATTCCAGTCGTCGTCGATTTCGTAATGAATGTTGATTATGTGTGATTGTCTGGCAACTGTGTAATAATGGGTGTGAGACTTTGTATTGTTACTGTGTTTCTTGTTGTTGTTGATATTGAAGTTCCTGGTATTTCCGTAGTAACAGCTCTCACTGTCGTGGGTAACGCAGCTATTGACATTCAACATATATTATTGTTGGCAAGGACGTAGCTGCAAGAAATAATGAATGGTTGTATTGAGTGTTACGCAATAATCGTTTTTCACCTACATCATGGCAGCGTTGGATATATAACTGTCAATTAATTTGTTAAACTTTTGGAATGGTCTTTGGAAGGATGCGTTATTTCTTTTTCACAACCAATGGACACTCGTCACTAAAGTTGTCAAAACGTATTATATAGCGTTTAGTTTGTTTTAAAGCCCAATCAGCTTAGGCAGTTATCTTAATACTCACGATTGTTCATTGTAACCGACAGATACTGATCACTACAAGGGGTCAGGCTGGTTACATTGGAGATCGTGGAGTAAATATATATCACCACCAATACGCAATTTCAAACACACAAGCACTCGCACACGCACTTTCATACATGCAAACGCAAACACACGCACATATACATACACGCATACACACGCGCGCTACTCGCACGCACACACCCCCACAACCTCACATATAAATAATCGTTAATATGAATTTTGTAAATAATTTTATGACGGCCAAAATTATGATTACTTCTTTCGGACAGTAGTTAAGCGTACTTTCGGCGAGCCGTCACGTGAGATCTGCATCCTGATACAGATGAGAAGAATACAGGCCGTGCGACCTTTATTTGAGCTTGTAATGACACATTCAGTTTTCTTCAATCCCGACGCCTACTCCAATGATGTTCACGCATACATGCAGAAGAGAACCTTTGGGCTTTGCGATTGCGTTCAACGTAAAGGTCCGGCTCCGCGACATGACGCTTCAGTGGCATATTTTGGAGACTGTAGTCCTCAGCACGATGGTCACATCGCCGATATCTGGAGACCGTCTCCGGCAGGTGGACAGTTGACTGTCTGGAATATATAGTCGTTATATTTTGTTGTGACTGGTATTAATTATGACCACACAGAACAAAGATTAGCGAATAATGGCAACGCTAAATATATTTAATATACGTTTCCTTTACCTTTGTTTTACACACAGAGGAAATATGACATGTAACTTTATCAAATACAGTTCTTCTATATAATTTAAATTGATGTGTCGTCAGAACATATTTGACGTTATATGTTATATGTTAGTTGTTGTTTATAATTTATAGAAAAAAAAACCGGAATGAAATGAAAATGTAACATCAAGGCAACGTGTAGAAGGACGACCTAACCTTAAGCCACTTCCAGGCAAAGCAGCAACAAAACCATGTCCATTCGGTTTATTTCCGTCATGCTTCTAAGTTCACGTTCAAACTGTAAATAATTGAACACAAATTAAACATAACACACACGCACGCACGCACGCACGCACGCACACACACACACACAAACACACACACACACACACATATATATATATATATTTACTGATTATCAATTCGTGGATGTTTGAACACAGCGTACTTATTTAATCTGCCTAATCGTTGCAATGGTAAAAAAAACGCAGATTAGTGTTGTGACACGTCTGTCGGCTGTCTAGTGTGTTTCAACAATAACATAGGGCACTCCTTCCAATTAACAATGTAACCTACTTGTTGCTATTTGTATACTGCAAGAACACTCACACAACGAAGTTCAGCGCTCAGAGGCCAATACGTATGACATCGTGCCAGCTGTGCAATTTCACTAGACAATGAGATGATAACAAACTCCATCATTAAGTCGAATCACATAGTTAAATTAAAGAAGCGTTTAAAAAAAAGCCGCCGGTGTATCACTGAGAACACTATTGTCCGTGACACACCGACACCAATGTATCAATGGCGCGCCCCTGGTGCCTTTTCTGTATGGAAGATCACTGTTAATGATCTAAATAAATCCAAAAGAGCAAAATCAGTTCGATTGCTTGAACTAGTTGCACTAAAGGCTTTCACGATTAAGTGCTATAACAAAATCTACTAACATGTTTAATGTAGAAGAAAACGACAGTTTTTAAAACCATTTTGTTGTGATCATTGACACAAAACGAAACCGATATGGTTTTAAATGTTGTCTTCTACATCTTATGAAAACTTTAAAAACAGCACGATATGAGTAAACCGTGATAATATACTTGCATCATCTGATTTTTGTAAACGATTATTCGGTTAATACATTAGCATCGGAACTGAGGGAAACCACCCGCCTCCATTTGTAGGTAGGGGAGATATGAGCATATAATATAATAATTGTGATGTGCCTGCCTCTTTACCTGTTAAATGTAATTTATAGGCGGGCATATATACACACTATACGTTTATAAGTTTATAAACACACACGCGCGTGCGCGCGGGCACACACACACATATATTTATTTATTTATAAGCTGATACACACACACATATATATATATATACACAAACACACACACACACAAACACACACACACACACACACAAACACACACACAAACACACACACACTCACATATATATATATGTGTGTGTGTGTGTGTGTTTGTGTGTGTTTGTGTGTGTTTGTGTGTTTGTGTGTGTTTGTTTGTGTGTGTGTGTTTGTTTGTGTGTGTGTGTTTGTGTGTGTGTGTGTTTGTGTTTGTGTGTGTGTATGTGTGTGTGTGTGTGTGTGTGTGTGTGTGTGTGTGTGTGTGTGTACGCATATGTATAGTATACCTATTTGTCTCAAATCACAATCACATGTGAATTATGTATTTGGAGTTAACCAAATAAACATCTTCGTCGTCGTCGTGTTCTTCTTCTTTTTTGTCTTCTTCTTACGGAGACTAGAACATGTTTTGCCCCATATGCTCTCATCCAACAACTTACCCCCCACCATATTCAACAACTTCCGTTGCTCTTGCTAATACCATGCAGCGACTAATCCTGCCAACTTAATTAATTATGTTAATGTCGCAAACAAGCGGCGTTTCTAAATATAACTTATTATTTAAATTCGTGTATACACATAAACGAGCAGCGTTGCTTGTGTCAGAGAGTTGCATGTCTTTGCAGAAACACTATCTACAGATATTACTGAACAGTCTTTTTGTTGCATCCTATTACAGGTATGTGGAAAGAATGATTCGCTTAGTTGTCGATTTGCTAAATGTAGCCTTTTATAAATAATTGTTATTATTCACTGCAGGAGATCATATACAAATATACATAAATTAAAATGTTCTTGCTTGATTAGGCGCGTTTCCCTTTCAGTAATTGTATTATATTGTAATTGTTAATAGTAACGTTTAAAGCGTTGTATACATTAACATTAACACTGACACCTTTTAGTTTTTTAAGCATTATATGTCAGCAAGCATTGTAATGTTACGTAAACATATTTGTATTTCTAGACACACTGTTTATTGTTGTATTGAAATCAGGAAGCATTTTTCCAGTAAACGAGTACAAAAATCAACAATACTGAAGGAATAGTGTAGGTTGGTTATCAGGAAGGGGAACTAATCATTATCACAGAAGTTATAAATTGATGGAACAAATTGTCAGTATATTATTAAATACTTGCAGCGTGAATCAGAAGGTCATATTACACGTACAATACAACTATTGAATTCTGATTACGTCAATGGCTTCATTATCCACTTGTCATCTGCATGGGCGTTGTTATCTGTATGACAATTTTCTTAATTTTTATTTTATGTAGTCGTTTCGGTTACTAGTTCAATTTCCATGTTCCCCCGAAACGCAAAAGCAATCAGATAATTGGCAAAATTTCATTGTTCAACTGTTATTTAATCCCTCGAAACGGATTTATTTTATAAATAACATTTACTCTTTCATTAGACCAACATGATATTGAATTCCTGTTTCGTGCCTTTTTCTTCTATCCAAAAACAATGTGTTTACGAAGAATCCTGTTTAAAATGGTCTATCCATACGATAAATAATCTTGTCAAATATGTCGTTTAAACGATATATCCTCATAACAAGGTCGAAAAATAGCTACTTTCCTGAAACAACGGCGGTAGACTTGAACACAAAATACACGTTCAACGAGAGTATATCAGTGCAAAAAATAGACACAATATTGACGGTAGAGAGGGGTAGGGGAGAGATGAGGGGAGAAGAGAGAGTGTGTGATTAGGCGGACTAATATTTATAACGGTGATAACGTTGCAAAACAATTCCACAACATGATGACGAAATAGGAAGGGTGTATGAGAATTAAACGAAACAACGAAGAGATAAGACAAAGACAGCAAGACAAACCTAAACATGATGTCGAAAATGAATGGAATAGGCGAACTATACCAAATAAAAATTGGATAAGAACAAGCCAGCAAGATAAAAACAAAAACATTGCAATACACGTCATCAATGCAGAACTTACTATGTTGAAAATAATACACCGTTATCAAGCAATATGATTATAGCTAATGTTTGATCAATAATGTTGTTATTGTTGTATACTGTTGTCGTTAATAGGACTCACAAACATGAACGAATGTATACGAATGGACGTCATATTGTTCCTGCTGTGCTCGGAAGTGGTCGCAGGGTTTCTTCTTTCATGTATGTAGCATCATTGGACATGTTGCCATAACACAGCTTGCCAATAAACACAAAACATGTAGAAAATGTTAACAGCTTGTTGGATAGGCAAGTATAATTTGATATAATTAATTATGTAATTAATATGATACGTGAATTTGAAGTTCATCATACAGCATAGTATAAATCCTTTTTATTTTTCAGTTTAGTCAGTCATTTTACCTTTCTATCGTGATGGTTCGAATACTAACTTACGTATTGTTTTCGTTAGATTATTCTGCCATCTGGCTTAAAAATCTGATTAAAATAGCAGTGTAACGGGTCGAAAGTGCACATGTGCCAAACATTGGTCTTTTTACAAGGCGTGTGCACGCGCAACGGACATCTACAACTTGACCTAACCCTTCTGACGTCTGACCATTAATTGTGTTGTCGTGCCAGATGCATGACATAATGCTCCGTCTACAGCTTGACCTAACAACCCCTTGACGTCTGACCGTTAATTGTGTTGTCGTGCAAAATGTATGGCATAATTATCCGTCTACAACTTGACCTAACCCCTTTGACGTCTGACTATTAACTGTGTCGTCGTGCCAGATGTATGACATAATGCTCCGTCTACAACTTGACCTAACCCCTTTGACATCTGACCATTAATTGTGTTGTCGTGCCTGTTGTATGGCATTATGCTCCGTCTACAACTTGACATAAACCCTTTGACGTCTGATCATTAATTGTGTTCTCGTGCCTTGTGTATGGCATAATGCTCCGTCTACAACTTGACATAACCCATTTGACGTCTGACCGTTAATTGTGTTTCGTGCCAGATGTATGGCATAATGCTCCGTTTACAACTTGACCTAACCCTTTTGACATCTGACCAATAATTGTGTTGTCGTGCCTGGTGTATGGCATAATGCTCCGTCTACAACTTGACCTAACCCCTTTGACGTCTGACCGTTAATTGTGTTGTCGTGCCAGATGTATGACATAATGCTCCGTGTTTTGGAATATGTGTTTTCCTATTCTTGTGATTGTATTCATACAAACAACTGCACTGCACAAGGCACATGTACATATATGTTTATTCTATGTATAATAAACGTAAGGGGCTAAAATTAAACGCATTATTAGTGCAAAAACCGTAGATGCAACGCTGACTTATGGCATAGTGACCACTCCCCCGTTAACCGGAAAGCCATCGAAACATCACGATAAAAATATAATAGGCCATTACAGTATTTGAATGTAACAAAACTAAACAATAGAAAATATAATAGTTATACAACTGCATTTATTTCAGCCATTGAACCTTCCTTATGTTCTGGACGCTTGGAAAATGTCAGAGGAAAAAATATCTCGATGCCAACGAGTGCACCAAATACGTGCAAGTGCCGTGTCACCATCGGTTCGTACGATTTGTACACCTTCACATTTATCACGGACGTCGAAGAGAGTGGCTATTCACCACGTGTGTGCATATCACCTATTCGCCGAACGAAATTTACGCCGCTGCCTAAAACTGTTTGTATCCGCGGACGTGGCCAACGAGCGCAATTATGCTGCACCCCATTCATATGTTTGCAGCCGCTGATAGATAGAGACGGAGTGTACAAAGTTAAATTTTTTGGTGAGTGTCCATGGTGAAACAATAGTGTTCTGGTGAAACCTCGTAAGTTATCTCGGGCAAATTAACTTCTGTTGACCTAAAACGGTGGAATACAATATCGCGCTTCTTTTCGTGTAACATAAGTTATATGTTCAAAAGATAAGTTACGCAAACTGGCATGTATCGATAACTATAATACCTGTAAAGAAAGAGAAACATTTGATTTGGTATCCTACAAAACTAGCTTTTTTAAATACGACGTTTCATCAGAACACCATAGGTGTGTGTGTTTGTGTACGTGTGTGTGTGCGTGTGCGTGCGTGTGTGTGTGTGTGTGATTGCGAACCTTCTTGACTGCATGCGTGCGTGGTGCGTGCGTGTGTGTGTGTTTGTTTATTTGTAAATGTATGTATGTATGTATGCTTGTGTGTACGTGTATTTATGGGTGTATTTGCTTTAGTGTATGTGTATATGTATATATGTATGTATGAATGTATGTACCCGCGCAATTTTAACACAAATCAAACAATTATTAATTTATATTAACAAAACAAATCAAAAAGCATATTATTTATTACTCTGGTGTAAGCGTTTCTGATATATTATCTGTTCCTTGCATAAGGTGAAGTTGGAGCTGATCCCCCGCTCGGTATTGAGTGTCAAACAACTACTTCAACAACACCAACAACTACGACAACAAAACCAACAATTACGACAACAAAACCAACAATTTCGACACAAAAACCAACAACTACGACAACAAAACCAGCAACTACGACAGCAAAACTAACAACTAGGACAACAAAACCAACATCTACGACAACAAAACCAACAACTACTACAAGAAAACCAACAACTACAATAACAAAACCAACAACTTCGACAACAAAACCAACAACTACGACAACAAAACCAACATCTACGACAACAAAACCAACAACTACTACAAGAAAACCAACAACTACAATAACAAAACCAACAACTTCGACAACAAAACCAACAACTACGACAACAAAACCAACAACTACGACAACAAAACCAACATCTACGACAACAAAACCAACAACTACGACACAAAAACCAACAACTACAACAATAAAACCAATAACTATTTATATAAAACCAACAACTACGACAACAAAACCAACAACTAAGAGTATAAAACCAACAACTACGACAACCAAACCAATTACTTCGACAACAAAACAAACAACTACTACAAGAAAACCAACAACTACAACAACAAAACCAACAACTTCGACAACAAAACCAAAAACTACGACAACAAAATCAACATCTACGACAACAAAACCAACAACTACGAAACCAAAACCAACAACTAAGAGTATAAAACCAACAACTACGACAACAAAACCAACAACGAAGAGTATAAAACCAACAACTACGACAACAAAACCAACAACTAAGAGTATAAAACCAACAACTACGACAACAAAACCAACAACTACTACAACAAAACCAACAACTACGACAACAAAACCAACAACTACTACAACAAAACCAACAACTAAATCCACAAAATCAACAGCTACTACAAATACACCGGTAACGACAACGACAACGAATGAGAGATTTACAAAAAGATACTCAACGTCTGAAAATCAAACGGTGTTTACTAATGCGCCTGCAAATACTGCTTACAAACCATCAACCCCATTATCATCATCAGCATCATCGTCGTCAACAATGACAACAAGGACACTAACAACAGCAACACACAACCAGCCACCACGACCTACGACATCACCTGTTAAAACTCACACAACAGCAGCTTCTGCAATAAGGACAAAATCAAAGACATCAAACCAAAATGAAGACATACTGATACCAACGACGATGCCGCTTGTGCCGCAGACGCGACCTGGATACATTGACGAACCGACGAGCAAGAAACTAGTCGTCCCTTTCACCAATATATCAACACGCTCAAATCATGTTGATGCAAACTACGGAACTACGACTGCCATAATAAATGACAGCACAGAAACAAAAGAAGTAACAGACAGAGACGCCAGAACTGCAGGTTCCCCGAATATTTTTACTGGAGGCACACAGGTCTACCTGGTGACAAGACCTGTGATCTCATCAGAAAGGTCGCCTAGTCTCAGCTCTCGGGTAGTGTCAGGTGAGTAAATGTCGTTACTTAGTATTACCCCTTTCCCTATGCCATGTGATTCGACGCTGCTACACAGTATTCATCCTCAGAGGTTACCTGCGTATCAATCAAAACAAGTGGATTTTGTTTTGCGATCTGATCAAGTATTTCAAACATTACCAAGGTTAAATTGACTTAGAGTCTTATAGTCAATGTGTGCGTAAGGTACAACAAATGTTTATGTGTAATTTGGCTTTCAGCACCAACTAGAGTACCTAGTAAGCTAAGCGCCTGTATCGCTATATTTCGGTATTCTGTTTTATGTGCGGATGTATGTATGGATGACGTTTCACTCATATTTTCTAAATGTTGATTTATGTTACAGGATCCCTTCTTGCTATAGGCGTGGTTCTATCAATGATTAGTTGTACTGCTGCCATTTTCTTTGTAATCACCAGGTGAGGTTCCGTGCGTTCTAGTCGCACCACGTTCCCTCATGCCTACACGTACTTATACATAAGCACACACGTTTCCCACATATAACCGCATGGGTGCTTCAGTGGAATCTCCATATCCAGAGTAAATACTGGCAGAGCGTAAACGTACTACGTAGGTATCATGTTAGATTCAACGTGTTCTTGTAAATGTGGGATTTTGTAGGAATATTGAAGTAGAGTTAGTAAATGAAGATGGCATATGAGAACTTAATCAATTGTATACCGGTTGGATAGGAACATATATGGAATCAGCATTAGTATACATGTTCGATATGTGAAAATTCATAAGCAATATTAGACATGTTGGGTATCAGAAGGTACCCAATCGCTTGGCTGGATAGGTATAAGGACACACACATACACACACACACACACACACACACACACACACACACACACACACACACACACACACACACACACACACACACACACACACACACACACACACACACACACACACAACCACGCAAATATAATTGTACTATAAAACACATACAAATGTCAATGCATTACAAGTAAAATTTCGAATTTATTGAGAAAGCTCTTTAAAATGTTTCAGACATAGACGATACGTCCTGGAAATAAACAAACGTCGGAGAAATTCCAACTGCTGAATTGTGAAACGAATGCTTTCTACGTGTCGCACGGTGACGTCATGTTCCATGTACCACGCGGTTATGCAAGGATTTCAAATAACGGAGAACACATCGTTTGACAGTAAACAATACATATGCATCATGTTGGATCAAATTGGTAGACACAGTTGGATGGTTAACGTATTTTAATGGAACATGTATAATGTTGGTCGTATACATTATTGTGTGCAATTATACAACCGTTGGATTAAAAATAGCGTTTGATGTCAACGTTGTACACATTTATATAGTGTGTCACAAAATCGAGTGTAAGTATTAATAAATTAATAAATTGGCGGTACCCGATTTGACATAGCAAGTTATAGGTTCACGTGCACTAGGATTCGGAGTGAACGAGAAACATAACGTGACATCAGATATGTAAGTACGAGAAGCCAACTGGCATTCCCATTTAATACATCAACAACAAATATATGCGGTTCAATGATAGTTGGCCAACCGTTACTCTGCTATGACATTATATTTATAACACCATACAATGTACTCGACGACTATGCATCCAAATACGAATTTACATGGGAGACAGTATAAACAGCTGGTCACTTACATGAAGACGGGTATACACCGTTGTAAAGTCTACGAACTGTAACCAATGAATGTCTCGTGATGTGCGAATGTCAACGTTCGCATCGGTCGCGTTCGGCGAGATGTCAGGACGAAGTCGAAAGTCGTTCGGCGAACGAATGTCGATTCCACGCGAATCACCAGGCGACAACACGGTAACGATGTCACGACGTCGGCGATGTCGAGAAGGTCTGTCACGAAGTCTGTGTTATGACAGCTAGCAGAAGAAACGGTGGTGGCCTCGCATTCGAAGATCACGTCAAAACGGAACAGCAGTCGGTTATCGCTCAGTCTTCTTCAACGCGTGAGAAGTGCAGCGTCTCACAACTAATCAGTACTGTTGGAATCGTAGAAGTATTTACTACAGGCGTTGGGCGGACACACGTTTCAGCCCATTTCCTGGAGACGAAAGTGCAACACTTTCTTCTGCTCAAATGTTCGTCTGGCCTCGAATGGCCGTCCTGCCCTTATATAGCTTGATGACCGGAAGTTATTCTGACCAATTAAAACACTTAATACAAATTAAAGTCGCTTCAAAAACCAGCTCCCGAAACCTTTCAAACATCGAAGCAATCCATTCAATTCGCTGAGTTCAAAATAGATATTGCGAGCTAAACGTCTGGCTATATAAGTGCTCATACAATCTTAAACTTACGTGAATTACTTACATAATTAATATCACTGGATTCCCTGTATCGAGCCGGATACCACAATATTCATCGTACATTCCAACTCTCATGAATTAATCCATAATTTTAATAAAACACACACTCTATTCATAAGCTAGTGGTGACCCTAGTGTTTTTCACACCTACATTTCTGTAAGCAACTTTTATGAGTTCAAAATATAATCTTCTTATAACCACAACACAAGTAGTTTGACAGGCCACCATATTACCAGTCATGTTAAATAATTTCTACAGGTACCAAATTTGATATACCTAACCGTAGAATTAGTGGTGTACGCTACTATTGAAATGAATTAAATCTGACTCGTCTGCAGTTAAAACGTTACCCGCCTTAATCGCCAGAGGGCACCAGCGTGTACCTCCGTGACAATACATACCAGAGATGGCAGCACCATCAAAACCACTGTTCTAAAGCCTGATTGAATTCTATACAAACCACTTTGTGACATAGTGTACACAAATGGTGTTCAATAATTTAAGCGCTGTGTACATGATTACTTATCTTATCTCTATATATATCTATCTCACGAGTGTAAATTTAATTCAATGTTTGAATTTTAATTATAATACATGTCGCTTGTGTCAGTGAATATTACATGTGGCGTTATCTTCCAAACCAAGTCACCCATGCCAACTACGAATACAAAACACATTATTTTCTAGATTGGACGTTTGTTTTGTACACTCTGATAATATTCGTTTGTTTCACACATCAGTTTATAAAAAAATATAAAAGGTAAAGGTAAGATCTTATATAGCGCAGTATCCAGTTCTCAGGATTGCTCAAATTGTTCTACACTTTAGTCCTGGCAGACCTGTTCAATCGGACACCATCTAGACTTCTCTGGGAAGCATCCAGCCACGCTGCGAATAATGCGCGAAGGCTATTCGTACATACATTGTCACCATTGTTTATAGCCAGGTACTCCTTCATACAGCTGAGTGAATTAAAGAAACGTAGATTGAAAGTTCGACATTGCAGCAAAGGATTCGAACCCGGGTTCTCTCGATCGAAATTCCAAAGGTCTAGCCACTGCACCACTGTACTACAACGCTGTGCTATCTAATCACGAAAGAATAAACCAACTGTAAGCTGTAAATGTCAAACCTGTTGCACGGCAGCTGGATTGTAGCCGACTGAATCATTTCCATGCATATGTAACGCAGTGACGCCATCTAGCGACAATTAAGTGGGCCTTACGTAGACATTGCAAGACTAATTTACAAGAGACAACGTTTAGTCGACTACTCGAAAGAATCATTTGCACATTACCGAACTTACGCGACTTGTGTTATGTATGTCGATTATATTTGGCGGATTTATTCAATAACATTATTTGGGAATATAAATGAGAAACATGCAGAAACTACTTCTATTAATAAATATGCGTTGTTGTTGGTCTATTATTCATTGTACTGATGCATAGATGGAAAATCGAATATTGCTCATATTTTGTATTCTATTGTCTTTCCTTGACTGATGTAGGACGTTTGAGATTTGACATAGCGCAAACTGTAATCGTAGATGGCTTATTGCGTTCGACGAGTCGGCATTTTGAGAAGAGGAGACCTATGAATAATATTTTTGCACACACACACACACACACACACACACACACACACACACACACACACACACACACACACACACACACACACACACACACACACACACACACACACACACTCACACACACACACACACACACACACACACGCACACAAACGCACACGCACACACACACACGCACACACACACACACACACACACACACACACGCGCGCACACACACGCACACACACGCACACACACGCACACACGCACACACACGCACACACACGCACACACACGCACACACACGCACACACACGCACACACAAGCACGCACACGCACGCATACGCACGCACGCGCACGCACGCACACGCACGCACACACGCACACGCACGCACACGCACGCACACGCACGCACACACACGCACACACACGCACACACACGCACACACACGCACACACACGCGCACACACGCGCACACACGCACACACACGCACACACACGCACACACACGCACACACACGCACACACACGCACACACACGCACACACACACGCACACACACGATGGGCGCGCGCCGACGTAACGCAGGAATCGAAGAAATTAACCAAATTGTTAACAGTATTTATATGTTATCATGGTGGGCGGTGCAAATCCTTTATGAATATTAACGATCAAATCACTATTTCATGGAGTTCTTATTTTATGTGACAGCGCCGGGCCATTGTTCTAGCGAAATGTTAACTTCTTGGCCGCACCAATGTTTGCACGGACTGTCATTGACACAGTCACAATATTGTGTACCAAAACAAACCGCCTTTATGAAAGGTGTTATTGTGGCGATCAATAGTCAATGCCCATCAAGTCAGTACTTATCTTTGTAGTCTACAATTGCGCTTTGCTACATCGCGTTGTTCCGCGGTTCGATGTGAAACTTTACATGTCAGCCAGGAAACTAGCAGCGAGCATGAAACGCGTCATGCGAGTTAATAACTTAGAAGTGTTTAGTTTACCGAACGCCAGTCGATTTCTGCGCGCCGGCCCGCCCAAGAAATAGCCCGAGATCGTTTTAGGCGCACCGGCCACCCGATCTTACCCAAAGACAAACTGCCTGCGACGATAAACGCTTTCCCGGCCGCCTTCTTGTGCAACACAACACGCACGACGGCGACGAACCGGGCAAACATTGGATAGCGCTGTACCTGGACGGCGACGGACACGGCGAATACTTCTGCTCGTATGGCCTGTCGCCGCGACACGTCGAGTTCCGCGCCTTCATGAACAAACATTGCGCAGAATGGACAGATAATACCAAGATACTTCAGAGTCCTCTGACTAACGTTTCCGGACAATATTGTATCGGTTATCTCATGGTTCGCTGTAACGGGGTTCTGATGAGGACTTTGAGAATGCTTTTGGCATTGATTTGGCGGCAAGCGATTGTCGCGTGTTTGATTGGCTTAAACAGTTTAGATAATTTACACTGCAGTACCGTTTCGACACTGATTCATGCGTAATAACAATTGTTTGGTTTTATTTTCGGCGCTGATTGTATAGCACCAGTGTTTTTTTAATGACTAGTTTATGTACTGTTTGCGTAGCTTTGACACTAGTTTTGACATCAATTTTACTGTTTGTGACGTGTTTCGGTATTGATCGGCACCGCGTTTCATTGACAAGGTATCATCATCGATCGAGCAGAAGGCGCGGTAGTCAACACCCGCAAACTCAAACCGCTGGCCCGGTGGTAAACACCCTCAAGTCGCCGTAGAATAATGCACGAGCCTATGGCGCGGTATTTTGTTCGTTTTTTCATACGTATACTCATGCACACATGGCGAATTACTCGATCAGAAGCGGTCATTAGCCGCCCACCAGCTCCTCCTACCCTTACGCCCACGCTCGCATCCATTAAGAGTCGGTCATCCACAAACGCGCTCCGTCCTACCCACTCGTGCCAGTCGCTAGGGGGCGTTAACTACGGTGACGTCACCAGTGCCGATGCAGCAATCGCAAGGGGCGCTAACTAACCGGAAATGAGTCAGCAATTTCATAGAGAATGATTTCAGATCTGATATGGCCTGATGCAATACTTACATAGTTACATGGATGCAAAGTAAAATCGTAACGCATTCGTGTCTGACTGAATTAGCGGAGCCGCGCCGCCTGATGACAACCCTAACAAAATGCAAGATGTCAGCAGTGAAACTGATCCTTGAGGTCGGAGGACGAGTGTTGTTTATTAGGCCCTTATTAAAGAAGCTGTGTGCGCACGCACGTGTGTGTGTCATCGTGCGAGTCTGTGTTTATACGTGCGCGCTTGTGTGTGTGAGATCGCGCGCATGTGTGAATGTGTATGTGTGTTTGTGTGTGTGTGTGTGTATGTGTGTGTGTGTGTGTGTGTGTGTTTGTGCGTGCGCGTGTGTGTGTGTTTTTTATGTGTGCGTGTTAGACAATGTGTGTGTGCGTGCTTGTGTGTCCGTGTGTGTTACGTTTGTCCTCCACAACTCCGAGACGACGGTTATCAACTTCGTCTGCATGCTAAAGTTTTCACAAGGATGTGTATCTGCGTATAAAGATGTTCGCATGGGTGGGGACCCCAATTCTAAATAGAAAAAGACTATATCTGAATGTGCAAACAGAGAATGCTATTGTTTTGATGTTATCGTAAATATTGTTTAAGTTTGATTTGTTTATTGCACTTTGTATTTAAATGCAATATCACTGTTAAAACGCCGATATGGTCAGCGGCATTATTTCCTGTGACATTCAGAGAAGCAGTGCTTGTAAGTAACGGGTAATGTAATATGTGGATTATCGCTACAGATCCTCGAATAAGTCATCTTTTTTGGTACTTGTCTACATCGGACGTTTCGTATTATTTATTTCATACCGTTCAGGGCTGGGTACTGTAGGTTGTAAGTAATATATTTACTGTTATGTGGTCATATTTAGTGAGTTTTTTTTCTTTTCAATACAGGTGTTTTGGCATAACAACAACTCCAGCCAATCAGAACAACATTACTAAGACTAGCAAATATTCCCGTCGCCTGACGGGATAACTTGATAGATGACACTTGTGATATTTAACAGATATTTGAGAACATAGAGCGTCATTACAAAAACACTATAACGCGCTCGCAGTTACTCGCTATGTGTTCAAAACGACGAAGGTCGGATATAATATGAAGTCCATGTTCATCGATAGGCCCTAGTCGTGATATTGTAGAATTATCAAATACGGTAACCTTCGCATTGCTATGCTATTGGCATAAGCAGTAAGCATTATTGTGTCATATTGCCAAGCCTGTGACGCTGGGACCGTTTTTCCAAAGTATTTGCCCCTCGAGCGTAGTTCGTTCGATTGTTAGGTTACGTTTTACATATTACATGCAAATTACGTTTTACCTTCAGAACAACTGATTCTCCACATAAAAGGTGAGAATCTGGACATCTATTTTGAAACGGTGTATGTCTTACATCCTAATCTTGGGGGGTCGGAGATTAAACCCTGAAAATGTGGCGCTCGAGGTTCAAGCCGTCTAAGCGTAAAACGATAACCTACACGCATGCATACGCAAGCTCGAATATAAGTAGATGCGTTAGGAATGCCGTCTCTAAAGGTACAGCTGTAAAGGGAAAATGTGTGTGAACATTAAGTTTTCGCGATAATTCTCCACATATTGTGATTGCACGATGTTTCTATTTCCAAACAAATATATACAATTTATTTCATATAATATATGAAATAAATCGTATATATTTATACTATTATAATCCTACATATTGCTACAATTGTATAATTTTATGCTTCAAAATATCACGCAACAAATGACAAATGTACCACATGTCACGGTAAAGGGATCATTTTAGGATACCTAACAATGTGTTGTCACGCAAATCACTACACCAATAAACGTTTATTTAAACATTTCCAATCAGCGGTGTCCAAGATAATTATGTTTCGATCGGGCACCAATCCGACCCGCAATTCTGAAATATGTTGTTTGTTGGTTCAAGTAACCCTGGTCTCCCATATTAAGATCTGGCCTACTATATCGAAACTATCGCTCCATACAAACAGGACACTGCAAACCAGATTTAGAAAACAAACACATTTACCACCACCTTTGCTTCTCTAAAAGCATTCTAATTCGCATACCAATATAGCTAATTGATAAAATATGTCAAATGTATGTTATCGCATATTACATGAGTGCGTTGCCGTCAACAATACAATACATTTTTAAAATTGTCAACGGTGTTTAGACCCGCTTTACTATCAGCAAGTGTGATCTTTGTTTAATTATTCAGAGATGTCAAATAACGCTGCATCTACTCGTGTGGCATTTCACAAAGGCTAATTGTTATGTCGTGCCTAGACACACAATAATACGCTGTAATCCCATTTGCCGTTGCAATTACATTAATTTCATAGCCTCGGAAAATGTGTCTTGTTGTAAATTCATACATTTCATGCTACCGCAACGTGATAAATAGTTACCCATTACTTAAGTATTCAGTATATTATATATATATATATATATATAATATATATATATATAATATATATATATATATATTATATATATATATACTGAATACTTAAGTAATGGATAACTATTTATATATATATATATAAATTATGTTATACCATAATAACATATAACATCTGAGTGTCTCTCAAAATCTTGTTGTCAAAGAAGGAATACAGCATCTGTCACTAGATAATGCAACTGCTGAGTCAGTTGTTTGGATAAATGAAACAGAAAGAAAAAACAAAGCACACAAAATATTAAGAGTGTGGCTGTTAGAGACTGATTATGTTGACCCATTTAGATCGAGTGGGTTTGTTCCCGCTTGGTTTGTTCCCGCTCTGTCTAGCACCCCATCGGCCCAGCCAGAGTCGTCGAACTCTCTGCGTCAACGTGAAACAAACACAAATAAAGACTCCCTGGCAAGTGTTGCACACAATGAAAGGGTATTGCAAGAAACTTAGAACGTGGACGTTAGCCAAGATACCGATCAGCCAAGTGAATCCCATAAGTGATGTTAACCGAATGTAAATGACGAATGTTCTGCGTTGCTCCTGTGGTCGTCACGTTCTGCTGCTAATTGACATGGTATGCTTGAGAGCGACGACAGTTCGAACAAACAACACTATATTGGCAGTGATGACTGCGGCTACAGGAGCTACAAAGTAATAAACAATGGCGCGTGGACCTACAATCCAACACATTTTCCTGTTTCCGTAGCTGAAAGGTAGCTCTGTGAAGAAATCGAGTGTCAGAAAGACAGCAACGAAGATAGCCGGTATGCCCCAGGCGTACACGGCAAAAACAAGAAGACGCGATGCGTTGCGAACACCGTCAGATGGCTTCTGATCAGCAAAGATGCACCACATATCGAATGCAAGAACGTTCATCCAGAAAAAGGCGACCAGCCATGTGTAGTGCTGAAATGCAGCCACGACGATGCAAGCTTCACGATACGACACAAAGGTGTCGCTCACTTGTAAAGATAGCTGGGCAAAAAACAGCGCCCCGCATAGATTCATTACACATTTCCCAGCCCTCGTGCGAATCTCTTCAAACATACAGTAGGTGGTCATCGTAAACGCGAGACAGACCATTGACAAAATGATCCCGATTACTGTGAGAAAACCTTGAACGTATGCGCTAATGTTATTGCCTTTGTCAATGATACATCGATTTCCAGTCACATTATATAGAAGTGAGGCACACAATACGATCGCATTCGAATCCAGTCTCACAACACTTCTCTCGGGGATATTGATTTCTTGCGATGTTCCACCGTATAGCACCAGTGACTCGCCCATGTTTATGTATTCGTCCGCCTGAACCGTGACTGTGTCACATCTGAATATATCTGGTTCACAAACTAAGACTGTCGGATTATCGACCCATCATGCACTAGATACGTTGTATTGCCATGACATAAGAATCGGCGTTTCTGTGACGTTGTATACCTGTGCTGTATTCAACACCATAAATGTTGAAGGAAAAGTGTTGGTAAATTGTTTGTCACTCGGGAAGACTAACTCGCGCCGAATCGTTGGTGATCCTTTTAAACAGATACCAGATTGAAAGTGAACGTCTTGGTTGAATACAAATATGTCGATTTGCATCGAATTATAGAAGGACGAAAACCCAACATGACTGTAATATTTTGCGGCAAACAGTTTTACCATAAATACGACATTGCCTAAATGTCTTGACTGTGCTTCCATTATCCAACACATAGATGTATTGGAGAAGACTTTGCCCCAATTAGTCCACAATTTAAAGGCGTTGCATGGCAAGTATGGAATATGTTTAGCGTATTTCACATCGACGTCAATACCAATGTCGTTTATGATACCTTCGACCTGTCCGTATGTCTTATTCTTGGTTGCTATGACAACGTATGTTCTAACGTCACGGTTCGTTAACATTTGTGGAACATTCACATTCAATCTCACGCAATGTTTGTCTCGCAGACGCACGTAACCAGGAGGACACGTGGGTGTGACGCATACTCCAGTCACATAGTTGAACACACCGTTATTGCTGCAACGAATACGTAGTTTAGTTGGTTGGTGAGGGTAGATCATCATCCTAGTAAGGGATGGGAGAGGAAAATGTTGAGGTAAGGAGATGTAGGTCATAACACTCGGTTGTGTTATGCCGCTACACATGGCGCAGTGCGGATTATTGTATGCGTTCATCATAGGCAACTGGTATATTTCTGCTCGGTACTTCTGACAAGTGTTTCGTAAATACTCTAAGTCAAACCGTGGATCAGTTAATTTGGCGTTGCACACACTAATTTCATTCCTGCCCGTGTAACGGTAACCGTCTCCTGAAGAAAAAAAATGTGACAAGTTGTAGATACTTTTGCACTTTGCAATTGCTTCATCAAATCGGGAATATCGGGCATATGGACGCCAATGACCGGATGCCGGTCTAGTTGTGTTCGCGCAGTTAAAGGTTACACCAGCTGTTATCATGTTATAGAAATTATCGCCTGGATTATTGCAAATTGCGCAGTACTTGTTGCGATAGATGACACCATGAAACATAGCCGGAATTTCTGTAGTAAGCGTTTTGTTCATCAACGATGGTCCTTCGCAGAGTTCACTTATCAGTGGATCGGTGGTCGTCATTCCTTCGCAAGACGGCACAACCATTAGTGTGGCTGCATTTTCATGTGGAATTGCTACGCATTTGGCCGCACGTGGTTTTCGTCTTCGCAAAACATCTGCGTAATTGTCGCGCGTTACCTTTGGACCAGACAAGCAAAAAGCTTCATAATCTATACAACAATCGCCCAGTTGTATACAGGCTATGTCACAGTAGCACCCGCTCACAATGTCGCCAATTAGTCCACAACTATGTTTGCAAAACGTTTTGTTTAATAGTTTGTCGTAGAATACTCCCTCAAGTTCCTTCATTGCTGAATGATTATATGTTATATTTATAGTTGAAATGTTCCCGTTATCAGTACATTCATTGCAAATCCCAGTCGTGTTATTGTCACCGTAGTCTGTTTGCAAGGCTGACAGTGTAGTTGTCACGGTAATGCTGGATGTGTGTTTGCCTCGTTCCTTGCGTATATCCTCGTCAGTTTTACTGGTGGCTTGCTTCCCAGTAGTGAGTGAAGGAGATGTTATATGATGGAATAACATTTCCCCTGATGCGCTATTGTCGGCGACTAAAAAGAGAAAGCCGTGTTTCAATATAAAATAATTGTGCAATAGAAGATTTTGATTATGTGAAATGTATGTGTGTGTGCGAGTGCGTGTGCGTGTGCGTGTGCGTGTGCGAGTGTGTGTGCGTGTGCGTGTGCGTGTGCGTGCGCGTTCGCGTGCGCGTGCATGTGTGTGTGCATGCGTGTGTGTGTGTGTTTGTGTTTGCCTACATACAGGATATATAAATTATGCACACATATATGTACATAGAAGCAGTCATGCATACGTGCCTGCATTAAATATACATAAACTTATTGTACAATGTCTTTACTAGTATATCTAAGAACTTTCAAAAAAAATTATGCTGGTATTCTAATTTTTTTCCATGTTTCTCACAAATCCATTGCAACAATAACTTCAGATCACTAATCTATGATTAAGAACAGTTTATACAGCTAATCCATCAGTTCATTTACGCCAGTCACAAGGGCATCGAGGCGAAGGAATCTCTTCAAATCCCACGAGAGAAGTGCCATTAGCCAAATTATGGGCTGCCACTAACAGAGAGATTCACGGTGACCGAGACAGCAGCAATACTAGAAATGCTAAACACAATCATATGCAGTCAGTATATTGTCAGATGACACATCCTTTTTGTCCTAGTTCTGGGGTTCCGCTGTTGATTGCTTTGTTTTTCATTATAAATCAGTTCGAGTGCGATACCTGAAAACATCCACAGTCAGGTTGTTCAAATCACTTTGTTAACGGGATTGCTCTAGTTGATACTATTGACAGGGCTTTGCTTTTATCTGACCTTAATTTTATTCCACAAACCCTTTCTACCCGTCAGGTCAATATGGTATCATTTTTGCTGTCTCTTATACGGACAACATAGTCCGCAAAACTGAAGTGTTGAAAAGGCCTTACATATTTGTATATATGGTGGCGATGCATTTTGGAGGGTCTCTTGCAAGATGTTCCCGTGAAGTATATATGGCTACTCCACACCTGACGAACGAATACAGGTCTGGTTGTTCAGAACAACGGTTTTTAACCCCTTGGTCGCAACCCAAAATTGGGTCGCTAAGCAATTTTATGTGGTTCGCCAGGAGTCTCAAGTGACTGCGAATTGTCCTTTTTTGTCCCGATTGCCTAAACAATACCTTGTGCATGCGAGACGAACAATTTACGTCATTTGAAAGTTGCATAAATTTCAAATGCTGTGTCACTAATAATATTCTACATATTATTATATATATTTATATTATATATATATATATATGAATAACATAATCAATATATTTTAGTGATATTCAATATATTATATTGAATATCATACGGATTTTAAGTTCCCGTCATTTGGCGCAAACTTTTCAACTCACATGCATGCGTTGTGGACAATTCATATTATGTCTACCGCTTTTCATGATTTGATAGCGGTAGATGAGGTTCTTGCGCCAAGAATCTAGCCGTGTGGATACGTGCGGATTAGGGAACCGCTCTATGACTGGATACTCTCTGTCTATTTTAAGTTATAATTACTTATTTTGTGGCAATTTCCATGTGAATTGTTGGTTAGGCTGTAAAATTGGTTTGAAAAAGAGTAAATCCTTTTTAAACAATTAAATATCGACATGACGACAAATTTCAGCATTAAAGCGGTAGCCCGCCTTAGTCGTGAGATGATCCCAACAATGAAGTAAAGGGGTAATGTCTACCGCGAAAGCAGTACACTTGGCACATCTGAATAATTTGCAAGGAGTGTCTACTTTCTACATTTATAATGTACGGCGTTGAGTTAGCGATTCCTAGATGTCCAACAAGCAACTTAAATCAATGTTCTCATTTATGTGTTTATTTATTTATAATTATTTATTATTATCAAGATAACTGTTTGAAGGCATGTGGGTTGTATGTTTCTTGAATTCTATGAAATTGTGGAGATGGTCTGTGCGGTGGTTCAAATGTATTTATATGGTCAGTCTTACATTGACGATCTGCTAAGTGAGTCGTCGACAGGCCTTGCAGCCAACATGTCCTTCTGATAGTATTACTGATGCTTCTGTGTCGAACATGTTTAAGACAACTCGTATCGTTACGATTCTTGGCGATCTCACGACGATCGTGCCAATTTAGGAATCGTCAAAATATTGTCATAGCGAAGTGATCTAGTCGATATTTTAAAACTCTTACACACCCGTCCTCCTTCCGATACGGCCTTATGTCCTGTCCTATGTACCGACGTTTCCACTCACCCATCTCTTTCTGTGGACATTCGTATCTATCATCTACATTTGAATGAATGACGTTCAAGTTGTTTCAATATTATAATCTTTTCTTGGGTATGTTTGGTCCGCCTCTAGAATGTAGTTTTTGTAGGCATAATACGCCGCCGGTACTTACTATTTTTCGGTGTAGTTGGGCCAGAGCCTTGAGCAGGGTACTCAGCGGTTGATGAGCCAGGGCCTTGGGTAGAGTACTCGGCGGTTGATGGGCCAGGGCCTATTGCAGCGTACTCGGCGGAGGATGAGCCAGGACCTTGAACAGCGTTCTCAGCGGTAGATGAGTCAGGGCCTTTGGCAGCGCTTGATGAGCCGGTGCCTTGTTGAGTGTATACGACGGCGACCAACATGTAGAGCAGCAATGTTCTCTCGGCCGGCGGCATCGTGGCAAACTGAGGGAAAGCAATAAAACCTGGTTAATATATAACCCATTAGGCATCGTTGTACACACGGGAGCCGCGCCCACAAAGCGTTATAATATTATAATTACTTTAAAGTAGTGCATTAGGCAATAAGCAGAAGCAGTGTCTGCACGAAGTAGAGCTGCAGGCTTTGGTGACGTATAACACAAGCAGTGACAGC
This sequence comes from Paraescarpia echinospica, assembly GCA_020002185.1. Lineage (NCBI taxonomy): Eukaryota > Metazoa > Annelida > Polychaeta > Sabellida > Siboglinidae > Paraescarpia > Paraescarpia echinospica. The sequence goes on along the minus strand of CM034534.1, from coordinate 54,575,230 downwards.
AATTCTAGCGCGATTTTTAGTAATATGCCAATCACACAACGCCTGAAATGGATTGACATTACAAACTTCAACTTTACCAACTGGTTGAGAATACATATTTGTAGACTAGTAGGCTGTCCTGTTGCTGATAAAATCGCGAAAAACAACGCATTATTTCAAAGGTGTGTGGCCTTGGCTAATTTCTTTCGGGTGGTGCCTATTGTTGTTGTTTGAACTTACAGATAGTCAAGGATCCAGAGCGTCAAAAGGATATTATTTTAGGATGGACCGGACACCGCTACCTACACATTGCAGGCCTCATTTTTGATTGAATATGATGTATCAGGATGAAGAATCAAGATGGTGTGTTCGCATCTCGATTGCGAACACACCAAAATATTGGTTTGAACATACGTACCCATAACATATTTGTGAAATTTTCGGTATCACTTATTTTCTAATTTTTTGTCATAACTGCATCAAAAGTGAATCAACCAAACTGATGACATATGTAAAGTGATTCGTACATGGATTCGTATGGTGATATCATAATTGAGCAAATATGACATTGAGAGGTCCAAAAATGGTAATGTTGGTACAAAATAACCGAAATATCGAAAATTCGAAAAACTGAGATATATGTAAGTGTATTAGTTTCTAAAATTAAAGTGTGATCGTCGTGAGATCGCCAAGCATCGTAATGCTACGAGTTGTCTTAAACGTTCGACCCAGAAGCATAAGTAATAATATCAGAAGGACATATAGGCTGCAAGACCTGTCGACGACTCACTTAGCAGATCTTCAATGTAAGACTGACCAAATTTGAACTACATTTGAACCACCGCACAGACCATGTCCACACTTTCATAGAATTCAAGAAACAAACAACCCATGCCTTCAAACAGTTATCTTGATAATATAAATAATTATAAATAAATAAACACATAAATTAAAACATTGATTTAAGTTGCTTGTTGGACATCTAGGAATCGCTAACTCAACGCCGTACATTATAAATGTAGAAAGTAGACACTCCTTGCAAATTATTCAGATGTGCCAAGTGTATTGCTTCCGCGGTAGACATTACCCCTTTACTTCATTGTTGGGATCATCTCACGACCCAGGCAGGCTACCGCTTTATTGCTGAAATTTGTCGTCATATCGATATTTAATTGTTTAAAAAGGATTTATTAATTGTCAAACCAATTTTACAGCCTAACCAACAATTAACATGGAAATATCCACAAAATAAGTAATTATACCTTAAAATAGACAGAGTATCCAGCTCATAGAGCGGTTCCCTACTGTGCACGTATCCACACGACTGCAGCGCTAGATTCTTGGCGCAAGAACCTCATCTACCGCAATCAAATCATGAAAAGCGGTATATCTATCGCATTTGACGAAGTGTTACTTAGCACATCTGCAGACTAAAGATAGATGGCGGATGGAGTCGGGAAGGACGTAAGATTTCCTTTGAAGAATATTACATTAACTTTCTTCATATTGGACATAATAACGAGGCTGACAAACAGACCGAAGGTGTTCCTGGACTACTTGACTAAAGGTATTTGTCTGTTAAACTTTTCTTTGAAGATTTCCACATGTAATGATTCGAAAACGGCACAGACAGTACGCCTACTCGGCGGCATCATACATAATATGAATTGTCCACACAGCATGTGAGTTGAAAAGTTTGCGCCAAATGACGTGAACTTAAAATCCGTATGATATTCAATATAATGTATTGAATATCACTAAAATATATTGATTATGTTATATATATATATATATATAATATAGAATATCATTAGTGAAACAGCATTTGAAATTCATGCATCTTTCAAATGACGTAAATTGTTCGTCTCGCATGCAAAAGGTATTGTTTAGGCAAGCGGAACAAAAAAGGACAATTCGGAGTCACTTGAGACTCCTGGCGACCCACATAAAATTGCTTGGTGACCCAATTTTGGGTAGCGACCCAGGGGTTAAAGACCGCTGTTCTGAACAACCAGACCTGTATTCGTTCGTCAGGTGAGGACACCTGCCAGTAGCCACATATACGTCACGGCAACATCTTGCAAGAGATCCTCCAAAATGCATCGCCACCATTTATAAAAACATGTAAGACCTTTTCAACACGAACTATGTTGTCCTTATAAGAGACAGCAAAAATTATACCATATTCACCTGACGGATAGAAAGGGTTTGTGGAATACAATTAAGGTCAGAGAAAAGAAAAGCACTGTCAACAATATCAACTAGAGCAATCCCGTTAACAAAGTGATTTGAACTACCAGTCTGTGGATGTTTTCAGGTATCGCACTTGAACTGATTTATAATGAAAAACAAAGCAATCAACAGCGGAACCCCAGAACTAGGACAAAATGGATTTGTCATCTGACAATATACTGGTTGCATATGATTGTGTTTAGCATTTCTAGTGTTTCTGCTGTCTCGGTCACCGTGAACCTCTCTGTTAGTGTCAGCACATAATTTGGTTAATGGCACTTCTCTCGTGGGATTTGAAGAGCTTCCTTCGCCTCGATGCCCTAGTGACTGGCGTAACTGAACTAATGGATTAGCTATGTAAACTGCTCTTAATCATAGATTAGTGATCTGAAGTTATTGTTGCAATGGATTTGTGAGAGACATGGAATAACATTAGAATACCAGCATAATTGTTTTGAAAGTTCTTAGATGTACTAGTAAAGACGTTGTAAAATGTGTGTATGTATATTTAATGCAGGCACGTATGCATGCCTGCTTCCATGTACATATATGTGTGCATAATTTATATATCCTGTATGTAGGCAAACACGAACACACATACACACACATACACACACATACACACACACGCGCACACATACACACACACGCAGGCACACACATACACACACACATACACACACACACACACATATGCATGCACACACACACTCGCACACACACACACACACACACACACACACACACACACACACACACACACACACACACACACACACACACACACACACACACACACGCACACACACATACATACATTTCAGATCATCAAAATCTTCTATTGCACAATTATTTTATATTGAAACACGGCTTTCTCTTTTCAGTCGCCGACAATAGAGCATCAGGGGAAATGTTACTCCATCATATAACAACTCCTTCATTCACTACTGGGAAGCAAGCCAGTAAAACTGACGAGGATATACGCAAGGAACAAGGCAGACACTCATCTAGCATTACCGTGACAACCTCTCTATCAGGGCAAACACACATCTAGCATTACCGTGACAACCTCTCTATCAGGGCAAACACACATCTAGCATTACCGTGACAACCTCTCTATCAGCCTTGCAAACAGACTACGGTGAAAAAACACGACTGAGATTTGCAATGAATGTACTAATAACAGGAACATGTCAACTATAAATATAACATATAGTCATTCAGCAATGGAGGAACTTGAGGGAGTATTCAACGACAAACTATTAAGCAAAACGTTTTGCAGTTGTGGACTAATTGGCGACATTGTGAGCTGGTGGTACTGTGACAGAGGCTGTATGCAACTGAGCGATTGTTGTATAGATTATGAAGCGTTTTGATTGTCTGGTCCAAAGGTAACGCGCGACAATTACGCAGATGTTTTGCGAAGACGAAAACCACGTGCGGCCAAATGCGTAGCAATTCCACATGAAAATGCAGACAAACTAATGGTTGTGCCGTCTAGCGAAGGAATGACGACTGATCCACTGATAAGTGAACTCTGCGAAAGATCATCGTTGATGAACAATACGCTTTCTACAGAAATTCCGGATATGTTTCATGGTGTCATCTATCGCAACAAGTACTGCGCAATTTGCAATAATCCGGGCAATCATTTCTATAACATGATAAAATCTGGAGTAACCTTTAACTGCGCTAACAAAACTAGACCGGCATCCGGTTATTGGCGCCCATATGCCCGATATTCCCGATTTGATCAAGCAATTACAAAGTGCAAAATTAAGTAGAACTTGTCATATTTTTTAAGTTTTCAGGAGACGGTTACCTTTACACGTGCACGGTCAAGACATTTAGGCAATGTCGTATTTATGGTACAACTATTTGCCGCAAAATATTAGTCATGTTGGGTTTTCGTCCTTCTGTAATGCGATGCAAATCGACATATTTGTATTCAACTAAGACGCTCAATTTGAATCTGGTATATGTTTAAATGGATCACCAACGATTCAGAGCGAGTTAATCTTCCCGAGTGACACTTTTCCTTCAACATTTATGGTGTTGAATACAGCACAGGTATACAACGTCACAGAAACGCCGATTCTTATTTCATGGCAAAACAACGTATCCAGTGCAGGATGTGTCGATAATCCGACAGTCTTAGTTTGTGAACCAGATATATTCAGATGTGACACAGTCATGGTTCAGGCGGACGAATACATAAACATGGGCGAGTCACTGGTGCTATATGGTGGAACATCGCAAGAAATCAATATCCCCGAGAGAAGTGTTGTGAGACTGGATTCGAATGCGATCGAATAGTGTGCCTCACTTCTATATAATGTGACGGAAGGAAGGAAATCGATGTATCATTGACAAAGGCAATAACATTAGCGCATACGTTCAAGGTTTTCTCACGTTAATCGGGAACATTTCGTTTATCGTTTGTCTCGCGTTTACGATGACCACCTACTGTATGTTTGATGAGATTCGCACGAGAGCTGGGAAATGTGTAATGAATCTATGCGGGGCGCTATTCTTTCCCCAGCTATCTTTACAAGTGAGCGACACCGTTGTGTCGTATCGTGAAGCTTGCATCGTCGTGGCTGCATTTCAGCACTACACATGGCTGGTCGCCTTTCTCTGGATGAACGTTCTTGCCTTCGATATGTCATGCATCTTTGCTGAATAGAAGCCATTTGACGGTGTTCACAACGCATCGCGTCTTCGTGGTTTTGCCTTGTACGCCTGGGGCATACAGGCTATCTATGTTGCTGTCTCTGACACTCGATTTCTTCACAGAGCTACCTTTCAGCTACGGCAACAGGACAATGTGTTGGATTGTAGGTCGACGAGCCATTGTATTTTTATTTTGTAGTTCCTTTAGCCGCAGTCATCACTGCCAATATAGTATTCTTTGTTCGAACCGTCGTCGCTCTCAATACCATGTCAGTTAGCAGCAGAGTGCGACGACCACAGGAGCAACGCAGAACATTCGTCATTTACATTCGGTTAACTTCACTTATGGGATTCACTTGGCTGTTCGGTATCATGGCAAACGTCCATGTTCTAAGTTTCTTGCAATACCCTTTCATTGTGTGCAAAACTTGCCAAGATGTCTTCATTTGTGTTTGTTTCACGTTGACGCAGAGAGTTCGACGACTCTGGCTGGGCCGATGCGGTGCGAGACACAGCGGGAACAAACCAAGCGGGAACAAACCCACTAGATCTAAATGGGTCCACATAACCTGTCACTAACAGCCACACTCTTAATATTTTGTGTGCTTTGTTTTTCTGTTTCATTTATCCAAACAACTGTGTCAGCAGTTTCATTAGCTAGTGTGAGATGCTGTATTCCTTCTTTGACAACAAGAGCTATAATATATATTTTGCAGTGACACTCAAATTTGTTAATGTTATTATGGTATAGCATGCGTTATGTATATATATATATATGCGTTATATATATACATATAACGCATGCTATACCATAATAACATATATATATATATATATACGTGATAAATAGTTACCCATTACAACTATTTAGTATATATACATACTGTATACTTAAGTAATGGGTAACTATTTATCACCTTGCGGTAGCATGAAATGTATGAATTTACAACAAGACACATTTTCCGAGGCTATGAAATTAATGTAATTGCAACAGCAGTTGTTCCGTTGATGAGCAAATGGGATTACAGCGTATTGTTGTGTGTCTAGGCACGACATAACAATTAACCTTTATGAAATGCCACAGTAGATGCAGCGTTATTTGACATCTCTGAATAATTAAACAAAGATCACACTCGCTGATAGTAAAGCGAGTCTAAACACCGTTGACAATTTAAAAAATGTATTGTTGACTGCAACGCATTCATGTTATATGCAATGACATACATTTGACATATTTTAACAATTAGTTGTATTGGTATGCGAATTAGAATGCTTTTAGAAAAGTAATGGTGGTGGCAAATGTGTTTGTTTTCTAAATCTGGTTTGCAATGTACTGTATGTATGCACCGATAGTTTCTGTACAGTATGCCCTATCTTAGTATGGGAGACCAGGGTAACTTGAACCAACAAACAGCATATTTCAGAATTGCGGGTCGTATTGGTGCCCGATCAAAACATAATTATCTTCGACACCGCGGATTACAAATGTTTAAATAAACGTTTATTGGTTTAGTGATTTGCGTGACAACACATTGTTAGGTATCCTAAAATGATCCCTTTACCGTGACATGTGGTACATTTGTCATTTGTTGCGTGATAATTTGAAACATACAAATTATACCATTGTAGTAATATGTAGGATTATAATATATAAAATAAATCGTATATATTTGTTTGGAAATTGAAACATCGTGCATTCACATTGTGTAGAGAATTATCGTGAAATCTGTACAAACACAACTAAATGTTCACACAAATGTTCCCTTTACAGTTGTACCTTTACAGGCGGCATTCCTTTCGCATCTACTTATATTCGAGCTTGCATATGCGTGTAGGTTAACGTTTTACGCTTAGACGGCTTGAAAGTCGAGCACCAAATTTCCAGACCCCCGACGATGTAAGACGTATATCGTTTTAAAATAGATGACCAGATTCTCACCTTTTATGTGGTAAATCAGTTGCTCAGAAGGTAAAACGTAATTTGCATGTAGTATGTAAAACGTAACCTAACTATCGAACGAACTACTATTATTACAAGTGAAGCATACGTCTATACACCAATTCGTGTGTGGACATGCAGGTGCAAACGCTTGAAGAACGAACCAATGAATGGTAGGTGTGGGCGTGAACATTAGGTGTGCATGCGCGAACGTGAGATGTCGGACGTGCGTGAAAGTAATATGATGGACCAAGGGACGGTTATTGCGTGGGGAATTCAGACGGAAAAAGTTACATCCTGTCCACTGCGCCTATTACAGACGGCCGTCCTTGTGTGTTGCAGTAGATTCTTCCGTCTCCCGAAGCCTCTACTACTTTTCTCACACCAGTACTTTTCTTCTTTGTGGATTCGGCAGATGACGTTACCTGTGGTGGTGCTTTCGAATACGTACGATGGTCAATCGAGCGCACGGGGTAAATACTTTGGAAACACGGTGCCAGCGTCCCAGGCTTGGCAACATGACACAATAATCCTTACTGCTTGTGCCAATAGCATAGCAATGCGAATGTAACCGTATATGACAATTCTACAAAATCACGACTAGGGCCTATCGATGAACATAAACTTCATATTATCTCCGACCTTCGTCATTTTGAACACAGAATGAGTAACTGCGAGCGCGTTATAGTGTTTATGTAATGACGCTCTATGTTCTCAAATATCTGGTAAATATCACATCTGTCATCTATCAAGGTATCCCGTCAGGTGACGGGAATATTTGCCAGTCTTAATAATGTTGTTCTGATGGGCTGGAGTTGTTGTTATGCCAAAATACCTGTATTGAGAAATGAAAAAAACTCGCTAAATATGACCACATAACAGTAAATATATTACGTACAACCTACAGTACCCAGCCCTGAACGGTATGAAATCAATAATACGAAACGCCCGATGTAGACTAGTACCAAAAAGGTGACGTATTCGAGGATCTGTAGCGATCACCCACATATTAAATTACCTGTTGCTTACAAGCACTGCTTCTCTGAATGTCACAGGAAATAATGCCGCTTACAAAGACCATATCGGCGTTTTAACAGTGATACTGCATTTAAATACAAAGTGCAATAAACAAATCAAACTTAAACAATAATTACGATAACATCAAAACAATAGCATTCGCTGTTTGCACATTCAGATATAGTCTTGTTCTATTTAGAATCGGGGTCCCCACCCACGCGAACATCTTTATACGCAGATACACATCCTTGTGAAAACTTTAGTATGCAGACGAAGATTTAAGCAATCGTCTCGGAGTTGTGGAGGACAAACATAACACACACGGACAAACAAGGACGCACACACACATTCGCGAACACGCACACATACAACACACACATATACACACACACAAACACACACAAACACACACATACACACACGCATTCACACACGCATTCACACACACACACGCACACACACACACACACACACACACACACACACACACACACACACACACACACACACACACACACACACACACACACACACATTCACACACACACACACATTCAGGCAGACACGAATGGGTTACGATTTTACTTTGCATCCGTGTATCTACGTAAGTATTGCTTCAGGTCATATCAGACCTGAAATCATTCTCTATGAAATGCTAACTCATTTCCGGTTGGTTTACGCCCCCAACAACTGCTGCATCCGTACCGGTGACGTCACCGTAGTTAACGCCCCTAGCGACTGGCACGGGTGGGTAGGACGGGGCGGGTTTGTGGATGACCGCCTCTTAGTGGGTGCGTGCGTGGGCGTAAGGGAAGGACGTGCTGGTGGGCGGCTAATGACCGCCTCTTATCGACTATATCATCGTGTGTGCATGAGTATGCGTATGAAAACACGAACAAGACACCGCGCCATATGCTCGTGCATTATACTACGACGACTTGAGGGTGTTTACCACCGGGCCAGCGGTCTGAGTTTGCGGGTGTTGAATATCGCGCCATCTGCTTGATCGATGATGATACCTTATCAATGAAACACGGTGCCGATCAATACAGAAACACGTCAAAAACAGTAAAATTGATGTCAAAACTAGTGTCAAAGCTACACAAACAGTACCGAAAACACTGGTGCTATACAATCAGCGCCGAAAATAAAACCAACGAATAGTTATTACGCATGAATCAGTGTCGATACGGTACAACAGCGTAAATTTATATGTTTGCCACCAAATCAATGCCGATAGCATTCACAACGTCCTCATCAGAACCCCGAGTGCGCGAACCATGAGATAACCGACACAATATTGTCCGGAAACGTTAGACAGAGGACTCTGAAGTATCTTGGTATTGTGAGTCCATTCTGCGCAATGTTTCTTCATGAACGCGCGGAACTCGACACATCGCGGCGCAGGCCATACGAGCAGAAGTATTTGCCGGGTCCATTGCCGTCCAGGTACAGCGCTATCCAATGTTCGCCCGGTTCGTCGCCTTCGTGGCACAAGAAGGCGGCCGGGAATGCGTTTATCGTCGCAGGCAGTTTGTCTTTGGGTAAGATCAGGTGGCCGGTATGTCTAAAACGACCTCGGGCTATTTCTTCGGCGGGCCGTCGCGCAGAAATCAACAGACGTTCGGTAAACTAAACACTTCTAAGTTATTAACTCGCATGACGCGTTTCATGCTCGCTACCAGTTTCTCGGCTGACATGTATAGTTTCACATCGAACCGCGGAACAACACGATGTAGCAAAGCTCAATTGTAGACTACAAAGACAAGTATTGACTTGATGGGCATTGACTATTGATCGCCGCGATAACACCTTTCATGAAGGCGGTTTGTTTTGGTACACAATATTGCGACCGTGTCCATGGCAGTCCGTGCAAACATTGGTGCGGCCAGGAAGTTCACCTTTCGCTAGAACAATGGCCCGGCGCTATCAATAAGACACTTGAACGTCGGATCACCGTGACAGGTAACGGCAGGTGCAAGCGCAAGGCCCGAGCCAGGCAGCGCTGTCACATGAAATAAGCTCTCCATGAAATAGTGATTTCATCGTTAAAATTCATAAAGGATTTGCACCATGACGACATATAAATAATGTTAACCGTCGTGTGTGTGTGTGTGTGCGTGCGTTTGTGTGTGTTAGCGGGTGTGTAGGCGTATGTGTGTGTGAGAGCGCGCGTGCATCAGAAAGTCAATTTCCCTTGAAGTCGATTCATATATAAAGCCCGAATAAATGAAAGCGCGACAGTCGTAGCTGGTGCTAAATATATTCCCCTATATACGCGCACGCGCAGAAACGTCACCCGGTTATTATTTAACGCCCTGATAAATGTAAGCGCGGCCTTACAGGTAGTCAAATGCGATCTGCCTAATAAATCTTACTGTGGGTGTATGCGGAATGATTGTCTTTTTAAACACTGTCTGTAAGACCGTTGTAATAATCAGTCGGTTGATTAATTCATGCTACGCTGTTGGTGTAGTGTGTACTGAACGGGGAGTATGTAACTCTTGTGGAAAAAAAAGACGGTAGGTGATTCATTTTATATTTTAATACCATCCACGGTCATGCGCTAGTCCGAAGTCAAACCCACTGGATGGAAAGTGAGGGACGTCGTCACCATGGGCGGCTGTGCATCCTATACGGTCGAGTATCGCGAGCTGAACGCAGGCCTGAGGCCAGAACTCTCTGCAAGGGAGACACATGTATCAAAACAGGTGTGGGGTTAAATGATCCGAGACGAACGTTTATTAGCCGTATAAAATCACAAGAACTTGGCAGTGGTTTGCTGTATGAAGTGCTGGAGCAGGGGTACAATAAAAGGCTGAATGAAACAAGATTACTGTTTAATAGCCGTATAAAATTACAATAACTAGGAAGTATTTTCTGTTAGCTCTATATTAATCAAAACAGACGTCGGGCTAAATGTTTACTGACCGTATAAAATCACCACCGGAATTGGGCAGTGTTTTACCGGTGGAGTAGGGCAGCCGAGGGTATTAAAAGGCTGCATGAAACATATTGAAACTCAATCGTCTTCGTTTTCGCTGTCCGACGCAGCATCCTGCACTCCGTAACCTGCCAAAACCAGAGGTAGACTCTTCTCCTCCAAGTATTTCGCCCTACAACGCAAAGTATACGGTGGCATTAGGATAGTTATTAAATTAGGGTTTCCGGTGAATGAGTGAGTGAGTATTTTGTAAACTACAACATAATGTATATTATTAGATTAGGGTGGCTGGTGAATGAGTGAGTGATTGAGTGAGTAAACGAAAGCGAGCTGGATTACGGACCGTCAAGAGTACGCCTCGCATTTTCCAGCCATTGTAAAGCACAGAAAGAAACGAGAAGAACGTTTACTAGCCGTATAAAATCACAAGAACTGGGCAGTGGTTTGCTGTATGAAGTGCTGGAGCAGGGGTACAATAAAAGGCTGAATGAAACAAGATTACTGTTTAATAGCCGTATACAATTACAATAACTGGGAAGTATTTTGCTGTTAGCGATAAATTTATCAAAAGAGGCTTCGGGCTAAATAATCTATCGAAACTCACTCGTCTTCGTTCTCGCTGTCCGACGCGGCATCCAATACATGTAGGACATCTTTAATTCCATGACACAAACAGTCGTATGTGTGGCGTGGTTCAATCTCGTTGGTGTTCAACATCTAAGCACTACTGGTTGTGCACATACACTGACTTCATTAAATTGCTTGCGCCTATTTTTTGATATTTCCTCCCTCGCCGTAGTCATCATCTAGCCTGTGACAGTCGGGAATATACGACTGCAATGTTACAGTGCTACTAACAGGTTTAATTATACTTTCTTCAACTTGGACAAACTCATAATAGGCAATAGGTTTACTTACCCTTCTTGAAATTTGTCAACGTCCGTCTGCTTCTTTACCAGTAAGCCGAATTAATACAGGACGATGGCCTGCATGACGATGCAATGAGCGCGTTGTAACAGAACGGTCAATGACACTCCGAATGAATGTGCTTGGGGTCACGTAACCACAAGGACACGGGCGGTAAGAAACAAGTCGTGCGACAGCTCACGTACTCTGAAGGACACCTGCGGAACGTACCTCGCGTCACGTAGACACTGAGAGGTATGCGTATGAGCGTATTATAATCAAAAGAGAGGTATTAAAGGGTTATTATTTTATACAATTATACGGTACACAAAAGGAAATTTGTCATGAATCGTTTGGCGTGTTTATTTAGGCAAATAAACCTATCACACAACTGCAAAAAAACGAAAGGCAATCAATGGCCTCTTTAGTTTTTATAAATTCAACGACCTTCGCTAGATGGAAGGTGTGCCTGTTTGCACGTTTTTCTCTTCCTGAGCATCGGAGTGTGCTTGGTGTCACGTAACCATTAGTCAAAGAACGTGTTAGGCATCACGTACACAGCCGGGTACGTGTTTGCACGTTTTGTATTCGTAAGGTATTGTGTATAGTGTGTAAGGTATACATGGTATAATGTATGAGGTATTGTGCATAGTTGGTAAGACAAAATTATATAAGGTACAAAGTATATTATAGTGTAGAAGGTATAACTCTAATGTATAATATATAAGGTGTTGTGTATAGTGTGCAAGCTATATGGTTGAAGGTATGGTGCACAGTAGGCAATATATAAGTATAAGGTAGAATGTATAAGGTAGAGTGTTAAAAGTATAATGTATAAGTTGTACTCTATAATGTATGAGCTATAATATAAGATATAGTGTCCTCTGTATAAGGGTAAGGCACAACATATAGTTTATAATGCATAGGGTATAACTGTAAGTTTTAATGTATAAGGTATTGTGTATAGTGTGTAAGGTATACTGGGTATAATATATAAGGTATTGCGCATTGTGGGTAAGACATAAGTATGAAAGGTATAAGGTACAAAATATAATGTACAGTTTATTGTGTAAAACTGTAAGGTATAATGTATAATGTATAGTATATAGTGGATAAGGCATAAGTACGAGTTAAAAGGTGCAGTGCATAGTGAGTATAACATAAGTGTAAGTCTTGAAGTATATTGCATAGTGGGTACGACATAAGTATAAGGTATATGGTATAATACATAAGTTATAGCGTACAGTGTTAAAGGTGTACTGTATAAGAAATACTGTATGATGTACAAGTTTTAAGAATAAGGTATAGTTTGTTGTGCATAAGGTATAAGGTACAAATTATAATGTATAGTGTATAAGGTATAACTGAAATGTATATTTGAGTTTATCAAAGTTGAAGAAAGTATAATTAAACCTGTTAGTAGCACTGTATCATTGCAGTCGTATATTTTCATAAGAATTAATTATGTGTGTTATAAACGAAGGAACTTTACATTACAAGTTTAATCTAATAGAGGCGGCACCTATCTATCAGAGAGGCCTGACCTCGTGAACGGTGATAACGTATTGTTAATTTTAAACTTCTTGTTCAGAAGTAATTGATCCCCTCGTGGGTACATTTTCATAACGAATAAATATTTTATTAGAATAAAGTACGCGCAATATAAAACCGAGGAACTTCTGTTTGCAGAGAGGCCGAAAAGAGAGGGTCCGTTCCTACTGTCAGAGGCTAGACGATGACGCCGGCGAGGGAGGAAATATAGATAAAATAGGCGCAAGCAATTTAATGAAATCAGTGTATGTGCATAACCAGCAGTGTTTATATGTTGAACACCAGCGGGATTGAACCACGCCACACATAAGACTGCGTGTATCATGGAATTAAAGATGTACATGTATTGAAGGCCGCTTCGGACAGCGACAACGAAGACGAGTGAGTGTCGATAGATTATTTAGCCCGAAGCCTCTTTTGATAAATTTATCGCTAACAGCAAAAGACTTCCGTGTTATTGTAATTGTATATGGCTATTAAACAGTAATCTTGTTTCATTCAGCCTAGTATTGTACCCCTACTCCAGCATTTCATACAGCAAACCACTGTTCTTGTGATTTTATACGGCTAACAAGATTTAACAAGATTTAACAAGATTGCCACCCAGAGAATTAACTCTAGATGGCAGGAGGACAAGGAAGCCCTTTGGCTTATCGAGAGTCCAACCCTTTTATCTACGTGTATCCCGCCTTTCTGAGGTATGTATCGAATTTATTTTTAAACATATTCACGCTACTAGCACCCACAAAATCAGCAGATAATCTGTTCCATTCATTTACTGTCCTTTGAGAACTTTCTTATATCTAATTTACACTGCTCCTTTGCTAATGTAACTTCATGTCCTCTAGTCCTACTATCTTTATTAACTGAGAAAAAAATATTTCTATCAATATTGTCATAACCATTCATTATTTTAAACACTTCTATCTGATCTCCTCTCAATCTTCTGGTCTCTACTGTTGTTAACCACATTCTTTTAGGCGAATTTCATAACTAAGATCCCTCAGTTTTGATATAATTTTAGTTGCTCTCCTCTGTACTCTTTCTAGCATATCTATGCCCTTCTTGCGATATGGCCTTCACGCTTGTATACAATATTCTAAATGAGGCCTCACTATTGTTTTGTACAGCGGTATTATTAGTTATTTTTCCATATACGCTATGTTTCGTATCTTGGCTAACGTCCACGTTCTAAGTTTCTTGCAATACCCTCTCATTGTGTGCAACACTTGCCAGGGAGTCTTTATTGTGTTTGTTTCACGTTGACGCAGAGAGTTCGACGACACTGGCTGGGCCGATGCGGTGCGAGACAGAGCGGGAACAAACCCATTCGATCTAATGGGTCGCCACTTTGCCCGAATACTACATAACCGGTCTCTAACAGCCACCCTCATAATATTTGTGTGCTGTGTTTTTCTGTTTCATTTATCGAAACAACAGTGTCAGCAGTTGCATTAGCTAGTGAGAGATGATGTATTCTTTCTTTGACAACAAGAGCTAGAACGCAGATTTTACAGAGACACTCATATTTAGATTAGATTTAGATTTAGTGAACAAAACACATTTTCCGAGGCTTTAACAACTCTGAATTAATGTAATTGCAATGGCAGTTTTTACGTTGATGAGCAAATGAGACTACAGCGTATTGTTGTGTGTCTATGCACGACATAACATTTTACTTTCGTGAAGCTGCGCGACATGGGGAGATGCTGCATTATATGACAATAATTAAACAAACTTCACGCTTGCTAATGGTAAAGCGAGTCTAAACACCGTTTACAATTTTAAAAATGTAATGTATCGTTGACGGCAGCGCACTCGTGTAACGTGCAGCAACACACAGTTGACACGTTTAATGTATCGTTGACGGCCACGCACTCATGTAACGTGCACTAACACACAGTTGACATGTTTAATGTATCGTTGACGGCCACGCACTCGTGTGATGTGCAATAACACACAGTTGACATGTTTAATGTATCGTTGACAATAACGCACACATGTAACGTGCACTAACACACAGTTGACATGTTTAATGTATCGTTGACGACAACGCACTCGTATAACGTGCACTAACACTCAGTTGAAATGTTTAATGTGTCGTTGACGGCAGCGCACCCATGCAACGTGCAATAACACACAGTTGACATGTTTAATGTATCGTTGACGACAACGCATCATGTAACGTACACTAACACACATTTGACATGTGTAATGTATCGTTGACGACAACGCACTCTTGTAACGTGCACTAACACGCAGTTGACATGTTTAATGTATCGTTGACGACAGCGCACCCATGCAACGTGCAATAACACACAGTTGACATGTTTAATGTATCGGTGACAACAACGCATTATGTAACGTACACTAACACACAGTTGATATGTTTAATGTATTGTTGACGACAACGCACTCATGTAACGTGCAATAACACACAGTTGACATGTTTAATGTATAGTTGACGTCAACGCACTCATGTATCGTGCAATAACACACAGTTGATATATTTTAATAGTAAGTATTGGTATACGAATTAGAATGCTAATTTATATATATATATATATATATATATATATGTAAATCGATATATTAACCGATATATATATATATATATATAAATCGGTTAAACAAATCAATAAAGTATATATGAACGATCAAATGATACACGAACTATGTGTTGATCATGACTGTGTCATGTTGCCAAGCCTTATGACACTGGGGCCGTTTTACCAATGTACTTGCCGCGCGCGCGTGGTTCCTGCAATTGTTAGGTTACGTATTACATAACATTGCACGCACATATATATATATATATATATATATATATATGTGTGTGTGTGTGTGTGTACCGCATTTCTGTGTATGCACATAAAACGTACAGGTAGTATGAGCCATTTACCTAAAACTACCCTGGCATATGCAGATGATGATCATGATTATGAAAATTGTTATGTTGCAATGGGCAATATAGCTCCTACTAGATATTATCTTGAGGATGAAATTAATGAAGTTATATAAAGAAATAATGTCAGCGAGGAAGAATTCTCAGTCATGCATTTAAATATTAGAAGCTTATCAAAGAACATTAGCAAACTGAGTGATTTCTTATCGTTGATCGACTGCAAATTCAAGGTTATTGATCTAAGTGAAACTTGGTTAAATAATAATAGCGTTGACTTATATGAATTACTAGAGTATAACAGTATTCATTTGACTAGACCTTCCAAGAAGGGAGATGGTGTATTTTTGTATGTTCATCGTTCCCTTGAGTACACTGATTTATCATATATGAGTATCATAACTGAATATTTGTAATATATGTTTATTGAAGTCAATACTCAGTCTACGATACATAATGAAAAAAACAGTTGTTGGTATTGTCTATCGACCACCTAATGCAAACATTACCACTTTTACTGAACATGTCGTGAATATTATACACATACTCAAGGTTGAAAATAAACAAAGTTACATAATGGGTGATTTTAACATCAATTTACGTAATTATGGTAATCACACGGAAACTCAAGATTACATGGATGCAATGTTTCAACATGCATTTATACCCCTTATCAATAAGCCTACTAGAATAACAGCAACTACTGTCACGGTCATATATACTATATATTGCAATGCTGTACTTTTGCAAATTATCGTTTGCATGGAATAATATATACATATATTTCTGACCACTCGCCATTATTTTTACTTACTATACAAACTAATGACACAAAGGTAGATACAGTAACAGATACTAGAATATATAACGAGCAAGCTACTAATACATTCAAAGAGAGTCTTGATCAAATAACTTGGAATTAAATGTATGCCTGCAGAGATCCTCAAGAAAGTTGTTCTAAATTCCTTAATGAAATTTTAGCTGTGTACAATAATTCATAATTAAATTAAAACCTATCAGGGCAAGAAAACATAAACCGTGGATTACTATGGGACGTATACATTCCATTAGAACTAAACACAAAATTTACAAGTATTACATAAAAAACGACCGTTTACAATGAAATTAACTATAAAAGATATAGGCAACAATATACATGAAATGAAAAATGCTGTGAACTCTGAAATAAAAAGACTATCCCTATGGCTTAAATTAATAAACTTTCTTTAAATATACATAAATCTCACACAATGACCTTTATTAATACAAAAAGTATAAGACAGAGGGATACTAATATTTACATAGACGGCATAAAATTTGACACTGTAAACCAAATAATAGTCTACTTATAAATAACACACTGAACTGGATCGCTCACATTAAATATATATCAATATCATATATAAATATATATCAAGCAAAATATATAAGAATATTGGCATTATTAAAAAAAGGTGACGAACAAATTAGATAAAAGCCAGTTGTTAAGTCTACATTATATGTTTATCTACCCATATATTACATACTATAATATTTTTGGGGGAAGGGCCCCGAATATATACATAACTAAGATATATATACTACAACAAATAATGTTGTGCATAATTAGTCACGTAGGAGTTTTTTGATCACACAGAGCCTTTATTTATATATTATCAGATAATTAATATTTATCACTTAAATAAATACTTATGCTGTATTATATTGTTCAAACATAATAACGGTATGTTGCCAGATGTATGTAATGTTGTATTTGTTTTGCAAATATCCATGAACGCTGCCAGTTTCCCGGGTGACATTTAAAGTTTCACATCGCGCCGCGGAACAACGCGATGTAGCAAAGCGCAATATACATTACAAAGATAGCTGTT
Source organism: Paraescarpia echinospica (assembly GCA_020002185.1). NCBI lineage: Eukaryota > Metazoa > Annelida > Polychaeta > Sabellida > Siboglinidae > Paraescarpia > Paraescarpia echinospica. The sequence goes on along the minus strand of CM034534.1, from coordinate 54,557,216 downwards.
GATGCGATGGGCATTAACTATTGAACGCCGCGTTGACACCTTTCATTAAGTTGTTTGTTTTGCTACACTGTGTTGCCACCGTGTCCATGGCAGTCCGTGCAAACATCGGCGCGGCCATGAAGTTCATCTCTCACTAGAACATAGGCCCGGCGCTAACAATAAGACAGTTGAACGTCGGGCTTATACTACACATCCAGAAGAATTGTGCATTTTATGACAAAAGCACAACATTTTGCACACATGTATACTTTTACATTATGAACAGATCTGGATATTGAGCCGTCGCAGATGTGGCCTCTGACGACTGTAGCAGCCATTTTCCACAATGGCCGCCAGCGGTCACTGTTCTGTTATTTTACATACCTACTCTCCTGGGGAAGACAGCGGGTTGACAGTGGAGGTTAATTCACTTATAAAATACTTATCACTTATACAATTTCAAGAGTGGTTACGGAAGAGCTAATTATTTGATTTTTTCAAAAAAACAAATAAGTCAATTTAACTAATTTGTTTAATTAGGCACAAGATGCGGTTGGGTACAGAATGGATGTTAATAATGAAAGAAAAATAAACTCCGCTTGGCACGTACTACGATTATTACTACAACGACTACTATTACCACGACTATTACTACTACTAGTAGTGTTGGCAATAGTCGTAATAATGAAGTAGTCGCTGCTGAAGGAGTTGATGGAAGCATTGTTATCTTTGGAGGTTCTGTGGATACAAGCTCCAAGACCATCGGCCACTTGCCACACCACTGCACTGGAGTGCATCCTGTCAACAACAACACTACTGGTAGCATGACTTCATTCAGCTGACTGATGAAGACTATTAATTGTGTTGATAGACCAGGTGAAGCAGTCCTGAACTAGCAAAACTGGGACCGAGCATAACACATATTGGGCTACATTTCATGCCAGCCGCCAACCACCAGAAGCCTTAATCATCGGCCCCATCGTTCTACTTCCGCTGTTCCTGGACAGTGCTCACAGAGTGACCATGATCCGGCATTCATTGGATGTCTTGAAGAATGCCGTGGCACAGCAGAATCTTAGGCACTGGAACTAGAAGTGTTGTTACTGGTCTACGTGTATTTTATGAGGCAGGCATCATTCTCGATGTACCTTGGACGATCTGACAGGCACCGTGGGACCAAGTAGGACAATACTGATCATTTATGAGTGGGCACCGTGGGACCAGGGGATCAAGACTGACCATTCCTTAGAGAACTGTTTCATTCGACATGCGGGAAACTAATCCCGTTCAACAGCTTCCACCGCCATCATCACTAAATTTATTTGCTTGCTTATAGTTTATCAGCATTCGTGGTTGGCTGAGTGTGTAAATATTGGAGACAATAATTCCGTCGGTCGATCAGCCACCGTTGAGGTATCCCTCCAAGGAGAGCATTCACCAGTTCCAATGAACAGATCAACGTAATGTAATCAATGTTCTAACACAACCATCCGACGTGTCCCATGTGTGGTTTCGTTTGACAATTCTAAAACGAACTGTTGTACATACGCAGGGAGCCAATTCCTTGGTCATTGGTTGACCCTTGTGGCACTACATCTGAGTAGAATGATCGATTCCATAAGCATGGCGCAGCAGTGAATCACATATCGCCCCTTCCTTCCTCGTGTTCGGGGAATTTAGCCTGAAGACAACCCAGTCAGTGTGGCCGAGGTTGTGCAAGACGGATTAACAACATGTACCACAGAATGCCGATGAATCACCATACGAGTTTCCTGAGAACTCAGCTGGACGTTGTACGAGCCACGAGGTAGAGAAGACGGTTGTTGGTGGAAGCTGAACAGACAGCGAGCATGATGAAGCAATAACTAGCCTGGGTGTTCTTTACTCAACACTAGCCCCACTTATAACGACCACTGGAACCCAGGGTGCATTTCGTCTGGACCTCCGTCAAAAGTAGACCTCTGAGTTGCCGTGTCTCCTACGTTTGAAAATTGTTCTCCATTTTTTGTACAACTGGGGTGTTAACTTACACACCCTAGCTCCTTCAGTTATTTCATCTCCACCGGGATAATCTCCATCTTCATTATTTAATCGTGATGGACGTATCAGTAGTCTGATCCACTGAACCAAAGAAACATCTAGAAAAAATGTAGGACACCGTACCGCCACAACTATTGCAAAATCTGCAATGAGCGCGCTAACAATATGATGGATTTCCGTGTTGTGGTCAGAAAACTGACCACAGTGCTCGGCGGGCTGACAGGAAGACACGTTTAGCGTTGATAGCTACAGCTCTTCGTCATGAATGACATCCTTGGGAGAAGACTGACCCGAAAAACACATAAGCCGACGACTGCTACGCTCCGGGCTTAATACGACAAACAAGGGATGTGTGGTAGGCCCTGCTTAAAACGTAAACAAGGCAAAGAACTCTATAACAAGCCGTTGAAACGGCGTGTAGGAAGTCGCCTCGACTTTACATGTAGCGGACTAGTATTAGGAGGACGCTCGGACGGTGAACGTGACTGGAGAAGAGCCCAGACCCGTGGGACGTGAACTAAGGATATGTTGCTTAATTACATATGTAGACAAGTTGTGTGTTATGGTGTTCAGAGGCCCGGTGCACAATAACGACTTAGACTGAAGTGTGCGGTCTGATGTGTGTGTACGAGTGAGAGACGTGTTAAGGAATGATCATTTAAACTAAAATAATCGACATGTATTCGCCTTATCCAAACCAACGGAAATGACGTAACGTTTAGAGTATATGCGTAGCATGATTCTGACCAACAGAGCGCTTGTAACGTGCATATCTAAAACAAACAGAATTTAAGCCTATATCTTGATGACGCGATGAATTTATGTAAATATAGGCGCATGAATTATTGGTACATACGCGTTTCAAATTTGTTGGCATGGGGTATGCAAATAAATATCTTAGACGAGGTACAATTCCTCTCAATATACCTATTGCCTACGAGTAAAATCAATATTTTAATCAATGGCGTATACGGCAGACAACAAAGCAACTCGGGTGGCTTACCACAAGAAGAAGGAGATGGATCAGCTTCGTATTGCGAAAGGATGATGATAAATTATTTGCAACCAAGACCGCTTTAAGATGTTCAACCGAAGGAAAAAAAAAGAGGAAAACTCAAAAGAGCACGGAGAAGACCAGTTACAGTCGATGGAAACAAAGAACTGTTAACAATGTCGGCACCAATAGGATTAAGTAAGTAAAGCAAATAAGTAACTATGCAACAGTGCAACTGTACAAAAGGGCAAGCATCACGTGACACTACCAACTCTCCAGTTGTTCTGATCAGCTGCACATATTTCGACGCCTAGGTTTTGCAAGGAATTGGTGATAATATGGGACGCAGCACAGTTAAGTACGTCTAAAAGGAACAGGTAAACACTCAATGTTTTGTCAATTCAAGGCGCTACACATTGTTTGCTGTGTTACAAACACCATGTTTTCACACCATTATCTAACCACACGCCTTGACCTCATCCCCTGACCATACGCCTGGACCTCATCCCCTGACAACACGTCTTGACCCTATCCCTGACGGCACGTCCGTCATCACGGTCGAGTGAATCACCCGGAACCCGCGGTTCTATCCGCTCCAACGGTTGGTGAGCACGTCCAGGAAGGTCTTCTAGTTGATGTCGCTGGTGTCGACCGCCTACGACGACGCAGCGCCGCTTGAAATGGTTTTTCACCGGTTCGTGAAGGGTATAGATGTCCTACTCCGACAACCACTGCTTGACGGCTCGTTTCAGTATTAGTGTTGTCCGGTGCAAGGCGTCGACGCCGCTGTAACTCCCCACGTGTTTCGGGTTGAACGCGACTTAGTAGTTTGCGTTGTCGACGATCCATCCGTTGCTCCAGGAGTAGGAGGATAACCGCCTAAGAAATTGTATAATAATGTACAAAAAGAACACGACTGCTGCTGCGACGACTACCGCTCGACCCCGCTTCATAGCGCCCTATAAACCCGTCGAGCGGTTCACCTCTCTTTAATAGTCCTCCCACCGACGACCGAGACAGTGAGCTCGACAAGGCAACTAGTAGTAGGTCTACGTTCCTGACGAATTCCATAGGGATGGTCAGACGTATCATATAACGCGCGAATGCTTCCCAGCCCACGGGTGGAGTCGATTCCTTTTTCCGAGGGCGTCGTTCACGAGATCCCCCATATTACCATTCCCCGTAGGACCGGCTACACTACACATAAAAGGAAGCTACAACTACGTATTCATATCGGCAACTGGCGCGCGCTAGGAATGTAATATTGTTTTATCTGCTGCATTTATCACACATCTCCACCAATAACTTTCTGAGAGCGTGTTTCGACCTTTCTTACCATATTAGTCGACCCCAAAAAAAACTTCTTTCGACGGTACCCACTCCACCAATTCAACGTTTCCAGTAGCCAACAAGCCTTCTCTCAACTCTTTCGAGGTCGTGAACATGCGCAATGTGACGTCATACCAAAACAACTGAGTTGATTGGTCAGAATACTTTTTTGGAAAATCGCAAAGTTACCGAGCTTGATACAAATGTCGCTAGAAACCGATGCCTTTTAATATTGACTAGTCAAAATTCAACTTTATAACTTCTACAATGTATTGTTTATACGAATTTGCTACACATTATGACGGTTAGTATCACTATATGTATAGTAGAGAAAACAACCTTAGTATATTATTTTTACGTTTGGGCGTAACTGGAAGTGTGGCAACTGACTAGCAACAATAGTTCGTCTGTACTGTTACTGTGTTTGTATTAATACTATTACATTGACAGTGTGTATTGCCAGTGGCGGATTCAGCCATTCGCCGGCCATAGGCACCAGGCACTATCATGGGCCCTTGGTAGTCACAGGGGCAGATCCAGAGAGGGTTGTCTAGGGGGCTTAAAACTTCCACTTTTTTACGTATGCCAAAACCTCCATTGGCACTGGAACTAAATGAATACTGGGTGGGTTGAGGCGGAACTTCAGCCCGACTTCGCTGTTGGACTGATCACGACATCGGAGACATACATGGGGGAAGTGCTGTTGAAGATTGTTGCCGGGGCGTAATTCAACACAACTATAATGTCGTGATGTAGCATTATCTCGCATGACATCTGGTCATAACATCTGTCTGAAGACGGGGGGTGGCGGGTTGTGTTGTTGAAGATAGTTCTCCTTTAAATGTTAATTATATAAAAACACCTCTATAATGTGTGTTAAACATTCATAAATTTAGGGCCTAGGGCCTATTTCAGGATTATTCCCAGGTTGCAAAACTCACTGGGCCAATGAAGTACCAATGAAATTCATGCAGCAGCCATCATTGGCCAAATCATGCCGTGTTAACTGGGTTTCGAGAATGTTCAGTCTTTATTGTATCCAGGTATTCAACCACCACTGGCATATTCTACGATATATAATCAAGCTTTTGTAAATGCTAATTCTAAAAGAGAGATATGAATAAGACACGTCTTTATCTATATACCGTTAGTAATATTAGTTTACTAAGAATGCGTACAACAATTTCAGATTTAAGATTTATTTTGGTTTGTGTATTTGTTATGATATGGCTGCTTCCATGCGTAATTGACATGTAAAAAAAACCCAAAGGAAAGCGGTAAATTAGAGTTTGACATATGATTTTTATGTCACATTTAACATTAACTATCAATATAATTATTACACATTTTCTTTACTTGCAATTTCACGTATGTATATCAGTACATTTGATATCAATAAAACTGGCAAAAACAAAAGTCCAACCAAATTGATTTCATACTATTAAAGAGTAACTGTAGATGATATTTATACAATTCTCATCTAAAAAAAACTACTATTTTGTACAGTGGACCTTAGCAGCAATCACAGCTGCAACTCGCTTCGGCATTGAGTGGATGGCCTGCCATGCAGCATGAAACAGCTGCTACCTGGCTTGCTTCGATCTACCATCCTGAAGAGGACTTCCTATAGATGTTCTATAGGATTCAAGTCTGGGCTCTGGACCGGCCACTGCAGAACCTCGATGTGAGAGTGCTCGTGGAATTACATCACCTTGTTCACTTAATGACAAAGAACATTATGTTGTTGGAAGACAAATGCTTCACCCTCACCATAAAGCGAAGATGCAGAAGGCAGCATGTGGTTCCACAGCACCCTGACATTTTGGTCCTGCGGCATGGTGCCTTCACACCGGTAGAGTTGCTTAACTCCGCGTCCAGACATGCACACCCCAAGACGATCAGGGAGACCACTCCGTGTATAACTGTGGGGACAATGCACTGTGGGCTGTACCTCTCATCAACCCTCCTCCGCACAGTGGCAAGCTTTGCCCCACAGAAAAGCTGAAAGGCACTCCGCACAGTGGCAAGCTTTGCCTCACAGAAAGCTGAAAGGCACTCTCATCTGACCACAAACTTTTTCTCACTGCTGTGCAGTCCAGTTCTTATGGCTGCCAGCAAACTCTAGGCGTCTTTTAATGTTCGCTGGCCGCAACAATGGCTTCTTCACTGCCACACATTGTGGAGGACAACACTGTCACTTCCAACTATGCTTCCACTTTCTGTCGGAACTGCGGGAATATGAGATCGCAGAGGCTGTAGCGGACGAATGCGCGGTCCTGTCGCACCGACATCTTCTTCGGCCTTCCACTGCGTGCTCTATCGGCCACCGACCCCGTATCTGCCAACCTCTTCTTGATGCCGTACACCGTTTACACGTTCACTTTTGGCTCACTTCTCGGCAGCTGACATCCAGCTCCATAAGAACTATGGCTCTCGTCCGCAACTAAATGATGGTTTTTCTATAAGGAGGCATAACTGAAAATTAGAACAATTTGTTTATGTTTATTTTTTATTAAATGATTATGCATATCTGATCTAAAATGTGATATATATCATTATGGATTAATAAAACAGTAATTTGTTTACTACATAATTTCCTTCAAGTGTATTGAAAAGGGGATTTATTCACTATTTTCCAAAATAAATATTGATAATTAATAATAATTAATAATAAATAATTCATATTGAAACATGTCAATGCATTATACTAAATATTGATATGGTAATACAGCAAAGTGTCCTATTATCACTCACCTACAGCTTGATCTTTGGATGGCAATCTTCATATCAGATACGTTTATTTTAATCGCCGCTCGATTCACAATAGGTGGCATTTTCCCAACTTTTTGGAAGTGCCTTGCATGATACCGAAAGGTTGCAGTTTGTGTGAGAATGTTATGATATTCCCCAATGTGTATAATTTGATGAACAAAACTTGTGATTATGGTTGGATTACCAGGTTTCCTCAGACGAACCATCGAAGTCGGTCTATAATGTGAAATCAGTTGCTACTGTTAGCAATGCTGCGCAAGTTCGACAAAGAAGACCATATGTCATTGCTGGGTGATAGAGAAACAATCCAAGCGATTCCTGAACTGGGCAGAGAGACCGATATAACTAATCTAATCGATAAAACTATCGACGAAAACGTCAGCTTTGATACAGCTGGACTGCAAACTATACAGTCCTTTGCACGGGCGAAAGCTATGAACAAATTTGCAAAAAAGAGGAGCTGGCGACCTCGTTGAGGCCGTCGAACCAAATTATGATGGCCACGAATCCGTCCAGGCGTTTGTCAGACGAAACAGATACATCAACCATGTCCAAAAAACCGAGACAGGGTTATCGTGACATCCATCTTGTAACGAAGCAAGACGATTTGAACGTGAAGACAATGTCTCCTATTCGAGTGTCTGCACTGTTCTTACCGATGGTACAGCGCAGTCAGTTATGAGTTTGATTCCATCGTAAACGTGTGCTTTGCGTATTTTGGAACGACGCGAACTTATGCTACGGGCATAGCGCATTATAAATGGAGTTGCAGTTTCGCCTCGAAAGTCGATTAAATAAAAAAGTGCTCCACATAACGGACATAGAAATGACAAGTATTTTGGTGGAACCTGCACATGAAAATGAGCGTCGACCGAACCGTTACAGGTTAACGCTACGAACAACCGTGACAGACTGGTCGGACGAGCGAAGAGTGCGACACGAACATCAACAAATATACGGTCAGAAAATTACTGTGGAGTGGCGCCGAAGTAAGCAAAGGACGACACATGCAGCTGATCGCTGGACCATTTCTTGTCGGTGCAGCAAGGTTCCAGTAATGCCGTATAGGACCGTGTTTCCGAAGTCGAGTCACGACGTGACTAGCGCGTGTACTAGCGACTTGGATATAGCCCCAACTACCACCGACGTAGTAGACAGTTTTCACGTTTACGTGATCATGACGTCTCGCTGGCTTCGAGTACGGCTCAAACGGTGTCGGTCGGTGTAGTTGATACATTGCAGTAGAGGGAGTCTGGTTTGGTCTGGCCTGGTCTAGACTGGTCGAGTCGTATGGAATTTGCCTGTTTTTCTCGGCCTTTAATATAACTAGTGGTAGGGACATGGTGTCATAGGTGACTTCATGCGTCATCGATACGTTCTGATCGACATGTTCACTTGCGCTCTTTGTTAGAAGAACAACGATGGCCACGATAATTCGAAGCACCGCTTTCTTCACTGATTGCTTCCAAATCGCCCCAATGTCTGGTAAATATATTTGGTATGTTCATATGCATCTATGCTGTATGTCTTGTTTTTTATCGGCACCTAACACGCCTATCTTTATGGCGTAATTTGCGAAATTGTACAAATGCGATGGTTGACCCTATACGTCAACATGATATGCATCCTTTTCAATTGCATCCGAATACTACCAGTGTTTACTAAATGTTTTCCGAATGAAAATACGTTCATATGTTGTATTTTTTGCTTCTTGACTGACTTGTTGACTCTATGTGGTTCACGCCTTTCGCCCGCACGGTAGCGCAATGTTCTTCGGCCAGTCACACACCTGTGCCGCTTCATTGAACACAAATGCTGGAGTGAAAGAAAATATGCATTTTGTACAGGCTAATTCAGTTGATTGAATTACTGTCGGCACAAACACAATGACAATGTTTGCGTATAAAAATAGCTAGTATAGTAACTGCGTACCCTTCCACTCAATGATTCCTGCACCATCTTCTTCTAGTATACCGATCCTGTCTTTGAGTATTAAAAATACAAATGATTCTGAGTAAGTTAAACGGTACGATAATGGGGTGTATCGATTCCTATAAGACATACTTTTTTGTTTAATTAGACAAAGTTTTTCTTGGTCGTCCGTCAGGGGGAGCTGCTGATTACATCAGTCTCAGTACCCCCTGGCACATCGCTTGCCGAAACACGGAATATAAGCTCAGCCAATAATATCGCTTCCCGGCAAATTCCAGTGGTCTTCTGGGTGGTCTTCATACACTGTTTGGGTAGTAGACGTAATTATTTGAATACACAATACCGCACAGCTGCTCGTGAGACTGGTCAAATGGGTAATTATTGTGGGATTCCTCGAACTGGGGCGCGAGTCAGCGAGTGTCTGCACTGTTCTTACCGATGGTACAGCGCAGTCAGTTATGAGTTTGATTCCATCGTAAACGTGTGCTTTGCGTATTTTGGAACGACGCGAACTTATGCTACGGGCATAGCGCATTATAAATGGAGTTGCAGTTTCGCCTCGAAAGTCGATTAAATGAAAAAAGTGCTCCAGATAACGGACATAGAAATGACAAGTATTTTGGCCTCCCAGAAGTCGACGAAGCTGTGAGCCAAGAGAAGGACAAAGAGCTTCCATTGGCTTACGTTGACAACAATACAGTTGACGTTCCTGAAGGAACAGAAAGCGAAAGCAACTGCGACATAATATACGACACCAAGCCATCGACCAATTTAGACGATGACGTCATCAACGAAGAAAATGGCAAACACTCCGTTTATACCAACGTTGACATCAGGTTGGATTACCAGGTTTCCTCAGACGAACCATCGAAGTCGGTCTATAATGTGAAATCAGTTGCTACTGTTAGCAATGCTGCGCAAGTTCGACAAAGAAGACGATATGTCATTGCTGGGTGATAGAGAAACAATCCAAGCGATTCCTGAACTGGGCAGAGAGACCGATATAACTAATCTAATCGATAAAACTATCGACGAAAACGTCAGCTTTGATACAGCTGGACTGCAAACTATACAGTCCTTTGCACGGGCGAAAGCTATGAACAAATTTGCAAAAAAGAGGAGCTGGCGACCTCGTTGAGGCCGTCGAACCAAATTATGATGGCCACGAATCCGTCCAGGCGTTTGTCAGACGAAACAGATACATCAACCATGTCCAAAAAACCGAGACAGGGTTATCGTGACATCCATCTTGTAACGAAGCAAGACGATTTGAACGTGAAGACAATGTCTCCTATTCGAGTGTCTGCACTGTTCTTACCGATGGTACAGCGCAGTCAGTTATGAGTTTGATTCCATCGTAAACGTGTGCTTTGCGTATTTTGGAACGACGCGAACTTATGCTACGGGCATAGCGCATTATAAATGGAGTTGCAGTTTCGCCTCGAAAGTCGATTAAATAAAAAAGTGCTCCACATAACGGACATAGAAATGACAAGTATTTTGGTGGAACCTGCACATGAAAATGAGCGTCGACCGAACCGTTACAGGTTAACGCTACGAACAACCGTGACAGACTGGTCGGACGAGCGAAGAGTGCGACACGAACATCAACAAATATACGGTCAGAAAATTACTGTGGAGTGGCGCCGAAGTAAGCATAGGACGACACATGCAGCTGATCGCTGGACCATTTCTTGTCGGTGCAGCAAGGTTCCAGTAATGCCGTATAGGACCGTGTTTCCGAAGTCGAGTCACGACGTGACTAGCGCGTGTACTAGCGACTTGGATATAGCCCCAACTACCACCGACGTAGTAGACAGTTTTCACGTTTACGTGATCATGACGTCTCGCTGGCTTCGAGTACGGCTCAAACGGTGTCGGTCGGTGTAGTTGATACATTGCAGTAGAGGGAGTCTGGTTTGGTCTGGCCTGGTCTAGACTGGTCGAGTCGTATGGAATTTGCCTGTTTTTCTCGGCCTTTAATATAACTAGTGGTAGGGACATGGTGTCATAGGTGACTTCATGCGTCATCGATACGTTCTGATCGACATGTTCACTTGCGCTCTTTGTTAGAAGAACAACGATGGCCACGATAATTCGAAGCACCGCTTTCTTCACTGATTGCTTCCAAATCGCCCCAATGTCTGGTAAATATATTTGGTATGTTCATATGCATCTATGCTGTATGTCTTGTTTTTTATCGGCACCTAACACGCCTATCTTTATGGCGTAATTTGCGAAATTGTACAAATGCGATGGTTGACCCTATACGTCAACATGATATGCATCCTTTTCAATTGCATCCGAATACTACCAGTGTTTACTAAATGTTTTCCGAATGAAAATACGTTCATATGTTGTATTTTTTGCTTCTTGACTGACTTGTTGACTCTATGTGGTTCACGCCTTTCGCCCGCACGGTGGCGCAATGTTCTTCGGCCAGTCACACACCTGTGCCGCTTCATTGAACACAAATGCTGGAGTGAAAGAAAATATGCATTTTGTACAGGCTAATTCAGTTGATTGAATTACTGTCGGCACAAACACAATGACAATGTTTGCGTATAAAAATAGCTAGTATAGTAACTGCGTACCCTTCCACTCAATGATTCCTGCACCATCTTCTTCTAGTATACCGATCCTGTCTTTGAGTATTAAAAATACAAATGATTCTGAGTAAGTTAAACGGTACGATAATGGGGTGTATCGATTCCTATAAGACATACTTTTTTGTTTAATTAGACAAAGTTTTTCTTGGTCGTCCGTCAGGGGGAGCTGCTGATTACATCAGTCTCAGTACCCCCTGGCACATCGCTTGCCGAAACACGGAATATAAGCTCAGCCAATAATATCGCTTCCCGGCAAATTCCAGTGGTCTTCTGGGTGGTCTTCATACACTGTTTGGGTAGTAGACGTAATTATTTGAATACACAATACCGCACAGCTGCTCGTGAGACTGGTCAAATGGGTAATTATTGTGGGATTCCTCGAACTGGGGCGCGAGTCAGCGAGTGTCTGCACTGTTCTTACCGATGGTACAGCGCAGTCAGTTATGAGTTTGATTCCATCGTAAACGTGTGCTTTGCGTATTTTGGAACGACGCGAACTTATGCTACGGGCATAGCGCATTATAAATGGAGTTGCAGTTTCGCCTCGAAAGTCGATTAAATGAAAAAAGTGCTCCAGATAACGGACATAGAAATGACAAGTATTTTGGCCTCCCAGAAGTCGACGAAGCTGTGAGCCAAGAGAAGGACAAAGAGCTTCCATTGGCTTACGTTGACAACAATACAGTTGACGTTCCTGAAGGAACAGAAAGCGAAAGCAACTGCGACATAATATACGACACCAAGCCATCGACCAATTTAGACGATGACGTCATCAACGAAGAAAATGGCAAACACTCCGTTTATACCAACGTTGACATCAGGTTGGATTACCAGGTTTCCTCAGACGAACCATCGAAGTCGGTCTATAATGTGAAATCAGTTGCTACTGTTAGCAATGCTGCGCAAGTTCGACAAAGAAGACGATATGTCATTGCTGGGTGATAGAGAAACAATCCAAGCGATTCCTGAACTGGGCAGAGAGACCGATATAACTAATCTAATCGATAAAACTATCGACGAAAACGTCAGCTTTGATACAGCTGGACTGCAAACTATACAGTCCTTTGCACGGGCGAAAGCTATGAACAAATTTGCAAAAAAGAGGAGCTGGCGACCTTGTTGAGGCCGTCGAACCAAATTATGATGGCCACGAATCCGTCCAGGCGTTTGTCAGACGAAACAGATACATCAACCATGTCCAAAAAACCGAGACAGGGTTATCGTGACATCCATCTTGTAACGAAGCAAGACGATTTGAACGTGAAGACAATGTCTCCTATTCGAGTGTCTGCACTGTTCTTACCGATGGTACAGCGCAGTCAGTTATGAGTTTGATTCCATCGTAAACGTGTGCTTTGCGTATTTTGGAACGACGCGAACTTATGCTACGGGCATAGCGCATTATAAATGGAGTTGCAGTTTCGCCTCGAAAGTCGATTAAATAAAAAAAGTGCTCCACATAACGGACATAGAAATGACAAGTATTTTGGTGGAACCTGCACATGAAAATGAGCGTCGACCGAACCGTTACAGGTTAACGCTACGAACAACCGTGACAGACTGGTCGGACGAGCGAAGAGTGCGACACGAACATCAACAAATATACGGTCAGAAAATTACTGTGGAGTGGCGCCGAAGTAAGCATAGGACGACACATGCAGCTGATCGCTGGACCATTTCTTGTCGGTGCAGCAAGGTTCCAGTAATGCCGTATAGGACCGTGTTTCCGAAGTCGAGTCACGACGTGACTAGCGCGTGTACTAGCGACTTGGATATAGCCCCAACTACCACCGACGTAGTAGACAGTTTTCACGTTTACGTGATCATGACGTCTCGCTGGCTTCGAGTACGGCTCAAACGGTGTCGGTCGGTGTAGTTGATACATTGCAGTAGAGGGAGTCTGGTTTGGTCTGGCCTGGTCTAGACTGGTCGAGTCGTATGGAATTTGCCTGTTTTTCTCGGCCTTTAATATAACTAGTGGTAGGGACATGGTGTCATAGGTGACTTCATGCGTCATCGATACGTTCTGATCGACATGTTCACTTGCGCTCTTTGTTAGAAGAACAACGATGGCCACGATAATTCGAAGCACCGCTTTCTTCACTGATTGCTTCCAAATCGCCCCAATGTCTGGTAAATATATTTGGTATGTTCATATGCATCTATGCTGTATGTCTTGTTTTTTATCGGCACCTAACACGCCTATCTTTATGGCGTAATTTGCGAAATTGTACAAATGCGATGGTTGACCCTATACGTCAACATGATATGCATCCTTTTCAATTGCATCCGAATACTACCAGTGTTTACTAAATGTTTTCCGAATGAAAATACGTTCATATGTTGTATTTTTTGCTTCTTGACTGACTTGTTGACTCTATGTGGTTCACGCCTTTCGCCCGCACGGTGGCGCAATGTTCTTCGGCCAGTCACACACCTGTGCCGCTTCATTGAACACAAATGCTGGAGTGAAAGAAAATATGCATTTTGTACAGGCTAATTCAGTTGATTGAATTACTGTCGGCACAAACACAATGACAATGTTTGCGTATAAAAATAGCTAGTATAGTAACTGCGTACCCTTCCACTCAATGATTCCTGCACCATCTTCTTCTAGTATACCGATCCTGTCTTTGAGTATTAAAAATACAAATTATTCTGAGTAAGTTAAACGGTACGATAATGGGGTGTATCGATTCCTATAAGACATACTTTTTTGTTTAATTAGACAAAGTTTTTCTTGGTTGTCCGTCAGGGGGAGCTGCTGATTACATCAGTCTCAGTAACCCTGGCACATCGCTTGCCGAAACTCGGAATATAAGCTCAGCCAATAATATCGCTTCCCGGCAAATTCCAGTGGTCTTCTGGGTGGTCTTCATACACTGTTTGGGTAGTAGACGTAATTATTTGAATACACAATACCGCACAGCTGCTCGTGAGACTGGTCAAATGGGTAATTATTTTGGGATTCCTCGAACTGGGGCGCGAGTCAGCGAGTGTCTGCACTGTTCTTACCGATGGTACAGCGCAGTCAGTTATGAGTTTGATTCCATCGTAAACGTGTGCTTTGCGTATTTTGGAACGACGCGAACTTATGCTACGGGCATAGCGCATTATAAATGGAGTTGCAGTTTCGCCTCGAAAGTCGATTAAATAAAAAAAGTGCTCCAGATAACGGACATAGAAATGACAAGTATTTTGGCCTCCCAGAAGTCGACGAAGCTATGTGCCAAGAGAAGGACAAAGAGCTTCCATTGGCTTACGTTGACAACAATACAGTTGACGTTCCTGAAGGAAGAGAAAGCGAAAGCAACTGCGACATAATATACGACACCAAGCCATCGACCAATTTAGACGATGACGTCATCAACGAAGAAAATGGCAAACACTCCGTTTATACCAACGTTGACATCAGGTTGGATTACCAGGTTTCCTCAGACGAACCATCGAAGTCGGTCTATAATGTGAAATCAGTTGCTACTGTTAGCAATGCTGCGCAAGTTCGACAAAGAAGACCATATGTCATTGCTGGGTGATAGAGAAACAATCCAAGCGATTCCTGAACTGGGCAGAGAGACCGATATAACTAATCTAATCGATAAAACTATCGACGAAAACGTCAGCTTTGATACAGCTGGACTGCAAACTATACAGTCCTTTGCACGGGCGAAAGCTATGAACAAATTTGCAAAAAAGAGGAGCTGGCGACCTTGTTGAGGCCGTCGAACCAAATTATGATGGCCACGAATCCGTCCAGGCGTTTGTCAGACGAAACAGATACATCAACCATGTCCAAAAAACCGAGACAGGGTTATCGTGACATCCATCTTGTAACGAAGCAAGACGATTTGAACGTGAAGACAATGTCTCCTATTCGAGTGTCTGCACTGTTCTTACCGATGGTACAGCGCAGTCAGTTATGAGTTTGATTCCATCGTAAACGTGTGCTTTGCGTATTTTGGAACGACGCGAACTTATGCTACGGGCATAGCGCATTATAAATGGAGTTGCAGTTTCGCCTCGAAAGTCGATTAAATAAAAAAGTGCTCCAGATAACGGACATAGAAATGACAAGTATTTTGGTGGAACCTGCACATGAAAATGAGCGTCGACCGAACCGTTACAGGTTAACTCTACGAACAACCGTGACAGACTGGTCGGACGAGCGAAGAGTGCGACACGAACATCAACAAATATACGGTCAGAAAATTACTGTGGAGTGGCGCCGAAGTAAGCAAAGGACGACACATGCAGCTGATCGCTGGACCATTTCTTGTCGGTGCAGCAAGGTTCCAGTAATGCCGTATAGGACCGTGTTTCCGAAGTCGAGTCACGACGTGACTAGCGCGTGTACTAGCGACTTGGATATAGCCCCAACTACCACCGACGTAGTAGACAGTTTTCACGTTTACGTGATCATGACGTCTCGCTGGCTTCGAGTACGGCTCAAACGGTGTCGGTCGGTGTAGTTGATACATTGCAGTAGAGGGAGTCTGGTTTGGTCTGGCCTGGTCTAGACTGGTCGAGTCGTATGGAATTTGCCTGTTTTTCTCGGCCTTTAATATAACTAGTGGTAGGGACATGGTGTCATAGGTGACTTCATGCGTCATCGATACGTTCTGATCGACATGTTCACTTGCGCTCTTTGTTAGAAGAACAACGATGGCCACGATAATTCGAAGCACCGCTTTCTTCACTGATTGCTTCCAAATCGCCCCAATGTCTGGTAAATATATTTGGTATGTTCATATGCATCTATGCTGTATGTCTTGTTTTTTATCGGCACCTAACACGCCTATCTTTATGGCGTAATTTGCGAAATTGTACAAATGCGATGGTTGACCCTATACGTCAACATGATATGCATCCTTTTCAATTGCATCCGAATACTACCAGTGTTTACTAAATGTTTTCCGAATGAAAATACGTTCATATGTTGTATTTTTTGCTTCTTGACTGACTTGTTGACTCTATGTGGTTCACGCCTTTCGCCCGCACGGTAGCGCAATGTTCTTCGGCCAGTCACACACCTGTGCCGCTTCATTGAACACAAATGCTGGAGTGAAAGAAAATATGCATTTTGTACAGGCTAATTCAGTTGATTGAATTACTGTCGGCACAAACACAATGACAATGTTTGCGTATAAAAATAGCTAGTATAGTAACTGCGTACCCTTCCACTCAATGATTCCTGCACCATCTTCTTCTAGTATACCGATCCTGTCTTTGAGTATTAAAAATACAAATGATTCTGAGTAAGTTAAACGGTACGATAATGGGGTGTATCGATTCCTATAAGACATACTTTTTTGTTTAATTAGACAAAGTTTTTCTTGGTCGTCCGTCAGGGGGAGCTGCTGATTACATCAGTCTCAGTACCCCCTGGCACATCGCTTGCCGAAACTCGGAATATAAGCTCAGCCAATAATATCGCTTCCCGGCAAATTCCAGTGGTCTTCTGGGTGGTCTTCATACACTGTTTGGGTAGTAGACGTAATTATTTGAATACACAATACCGCACAGCTGCTCGTGAGACTGGTCAAATGGGTAATTATTGTGGGATTCCTCGAACTGGGGCGCGAGTCAGCGAGTGTCTGCACTGTTCTTACCGATGGTACAGCGCAGTCAGTTATGAGTTTGATTCCATCGTAAACGTGTGCTTTGCGTATTTTGGAACGACGCGAACTTATGCTACGGGCATAGCGCATTATAAATGGAGTTGCAGTTTCGCCTCGAAAGTCGATTAAATAAAAAAGTGCTCCAGATAACGGACATAGAAATGACAAGTATTTTGGCCTCCCAGAAGTCGACGAAGCTGTGAGCCAAGAGAAGGACAAAGAGCTTCCATTGGCTTACGTTGACAACAATACAGTTGACGTTCCTGAAGGAACAGAAAGCGAAAGCAACTGCGACATAATATACGACACCAAGCCATCGACCAATTTAGACGATGACGTCATCAACGAAGAAAATGGCAAACACTCCGTTTATACCAACGTTGACATCAGGTTGGATTACCAGGTTTCCTCAGACGAACCATCGAAGTCGGTCTATAATGTGAAATCAGTTGCTACTGTTAGCAATGCTGCGCAAGTTCGACAAAGAAGACGATATGTCATTGCTGGGTGATAGAGAAACAATCCAAGCGATTCCTGAACTGGGCAGAGAGACCGATATAACTAATCTAATCGATAAAACTATCGACGAAAACGTCAGCTTTGATACAGCTGGACTGCAAACTATACAGTCCTTTGCACGGGCGAAAGCTATGAACAAATTTGCAAAAAAGAGGAGCTGGCGACCTTGTTGAGGCCGTCGAACCAAATTATGATGGCCACGAATCCGTCCAGGCGTTTGTCAGACGAAACAGATACATCAACCATGTCCAAAAAACCGAGACAGGGTTATCGTGACATCCATCTTGTAACGAAGCAAGACGATTTGAACGTGAAGACAATGTCTCCTATTCGAGTGTCTGCACTGTTCTTACCGATGGTACAGCGCAGTCAGTTATGAGTTTGATTCCATCGTAAACGTGTGCTTTGCGTATTTTGGAACGACGCGAACTTATGCTACGGGCATAGCGCATTATAAATGGAGTTGCAGTTTCGCCTCGAAAGTCGATTAAATAAAAAAGTGCTCCACATAACGGACATAGAAATGACAAGTATTTTGGTGGAACCTGCACATGAAAATGAGCGTCGACCGAACCGTTACAGGTTAACGCTACGAACAACCGTGACAGACTGGTCGGACGAGCGAAGAGTGCGACACGAACATCAACAAATATACGGTCAGAAAATTACTGTGGAGTGGCGCCGAAGTAAGCATAGGACGACACATGCAGCTGATCGCTGGACCATTTCTTGTCGGTGCAGCAAGGTTCCAGTAATGCCGTATAGGACCGTGTTTCCGAAGTCGAGTCACGACGTGACTAGCGCGTGTACTAGCGACTTGGATATAGCCCCAACTACCACCGACGTAGTAGACAGTTTTCACGTTTACGTGATCATGACGTCTCGCTGGCTTCGAGTACGGCTCAAACGGTGTCGGTCGGTGTAGTTGATACATTGCAGTAGAGGGAGTCTGGTTTGGTCTGGCCTGGTCTAGACTGGTCGAGTCGTATGGAATTTGCCTGTTTTTCTCGGCCTTTAATATAACTAGTGGTAGGGACATGGTGTCATAGGTGACTTCATGCGTCATCGATACGTTCTGATCGACATGTTCACTTGCGCTCTTTGTTAGAAGAACAACGATGGCCACGATAATTCGAAGCACCGCTTTCTTCACTGATTGCTTCCAAATCGCCCCAATGTCTGGTAAATATATTTGGTATGTTCATATGCATCTATGCTGTATGTCTTGTTTTTTATCGGCACCTAACACGCCTATCTTTATGGCGTAATTTGCGAAATTGTACAAATGCGATGGTTGACCCTATACGTCAACATGATATGCATCCTTTTCAATTGCATCCGAATACTACCAGTGTTTACTAAATGTTTTCCGAATGAAAATACGTTCATATGTTGTATTTTTTGCTTCTTGACTGACTTGTTGACTCTATGTGGTTCACGCCTTTCGCCCGCACGGTAGCGCAATGTTCTTCGGCCAGTCACACACCTGTGCCGCTTCATTGAACACAAATGCTGGAGTGAAAGAAAATATGCATTTTGTACAGGCTAATTCAGTTGATTGAATTACTGTCGGCACAAACACAATGACAATGTTTGCGTATAAAAATAGCTAGTATAGTAACTGCGTACCCTTCCACTCAATGATTCCTGCACCATCTTCTTCTAGTATACCGATCCTGTCTTTGAGTATTAAAAATACAAATGATTCTGAGTAAGTTAAACGGTACGATAATGGGGTGTATCGATTCCTATAAGACATACTTTTTTGTTTAATTAGACAATGTTTTTCTTGGTCGTCCGTCAGGGGGAGCTGCTGATTACATCAGTCTCAGTACCCCCTGGCACATCGCTTGCCGAAACTCGGAATATAAGCTCAGCCAATAATATCGCTTCCCGGCGAATTCCAGTGGTCTTCTGGGTGGTCTTCATACACTGTTTGGGCAGTAGACGTAATTATTTGAATACACAATACCGCACAGCGGCTCGTGAGACTGGTCAAATGGGTAATTATTTTGGGATTCCTCGAACTGGGGCGCGAGTCAGCGAGTGTCTGCCCTGTTCTTACCGATGGTACAGCGCAGTCAGTTATGAGTTTGATTCCATCGTAAACGTGTGCTTTGCGTATTTTGGAACGACGCGAACTTATGCTACGGGCATAGCGCATTATAAATGGAGTTGCAGTTTCGTCTCGAGCCACTCACCTTCGCCGCACGCGTTGTGTCCGAGGAAAGCGCCACCGAAGCAGGAATAATAGAAGCGACATGCACTTACACCCACATCTTAGTCGTATTATTTGTATAGTAATAACTGTTGTATCCGGTCATTTTAAGAAGTTGTGTATGTGACCTATTATACACACTATCAAAATAAAACCGAAATGTAGTTTATTACATTGTGTTACATTGCTCTTGAATTGTGTTGTATATTATCTGGATGAGGAAATAAATTTACTTTACTTTACTTTACTTTATTACTCACATTAAGTAGGTATAATCTACAACGAATAGTACAATTTTTCGGGATTATACTCCGTGTCGGAAATATACTGAACTTTATTTTTATTTCGCGTGTTGTGCAGTGAACATGGTGTTGCCTAATAATGGATATTCTGGACAGTATTTGGCAGCCGAATTAAAATTTGCACATAACCATCCACCATTTTGTTACTGCCACTTACTGACTGTAACGAAATCAACGTTCTCTTATGATGACAGCAGTCACTTATATATGGAAACGAAGTACATCTTACTATAATCGAACAAATGTATATATGTATGATAATATGTTCCTCTTAGACGGCTTGCACCTCGGCCGCCAAACGTTCAGTGATTAATCTACGATCCAACGGATGTAAAGTAAGAAGTATATTTTTTCACAAATTCCCCATGTAAAGGTTTTTGCCTTTTATAGGGTAAATCCATTGATCAAAATGTAAAACGTGATACACACGTAAAGTGTAAAACTTTATTTAACGAGGGCAGAAACCACGCGCAGCAAATATTTCGGGAAATCGGCCTTTGCGTCATGGGCTAGGTTGTTTGGCTACACAAAGTAGACTCTGAGACAATATACTGTACGTATACCCGCATGTCAATGCCATAGCAATTCGAACACTATTGGACAATTCTATACTATCACGACTAAGGTTTATCGATGGACATGAACGTCACTTTCTCTCAGACCTTCGCCATTATGAACAAACAGCCAGTACGTACGTGACACGATTGTCTCCGTGTTAGGTGCGTTGAAACCATCGCAGGGCTAAGAGTACACGTCGCGGTCTTGATGTAAGAATGCTGTGTTTTTTATAACATTTATAAAAAATTGCATTCACGACTGTCATGAATGAACTACCAAGATATCCTATCAGGGAACGGACATGTTTTACTAATTGATATATTGAAGTGCACTCCTGTCTGACCTGCCACAGCGACCAGTGTGTTTGTTAAACACGTATGACTGTCGAAATTGGACATGGAAGCAGCGGTGGTTGAGACAGCGGTAGTAAGAGAGACAGCCGTCTCCGTAGACACCGTCAGATCGACGCGAACAATCGAACTCTTCGCTCTGCACTGCCGTCACTGTCTCGTACTGATCTGGATCCCGTAAGAGAAGAAATGTCCACAAACACACAAACACATATGCACATACAGTCCCACTCATACGCACACAGTAACACACCCGCACACACACCCGTACGTTCACAAGCTTATAACCTCACACACGCGCAAATGAACGGTAACACGCGCGCACAATATAACACAGTAACAAATCTTGCCCCAAATTCCCAACCATAGGGATATCGTGTGACCCGTAAGTGGAAGTTCCGGCGAGCCACGAATGTCCATTTCTTATCGATGACTTAGTCCCGTCTTCTGTGTTACTGTCATGCTTGCGTTCTTGTGTGATCTCTGCAAATCCTTGTATGGTCTCATAACCAGTGTATTCCGTGTTTAATCCATTTAGCACCTCATTTTCTCTGCGATCAAATATACTATTGTCGCTATGGGCTTTTGCGACGATTCTCATATTGCGAATAGGAAACATTGTCTTCACGTTAAAATCGTCTTGCTTCGTTACAAGATGGATGTCACGATAACCCTGTCTCGGTTTTTTGGACATGGTTGATGTATCTGTTTCGTCTGACAAACGCCTGGACGGATTCGTGGCCATCATAATTTGGTTCGACGGCCTCAACAAGGTCGCCAGCTCCTCTTTTTTGCAAATTTGTTCATAGCTTTCGCCCGTGCAAAGGACTGTATAGTTTGCAGTCCAGCTGTATCAAAGCTGACGTTTTCGTCGATAGTTTTATCGATTAGATTAGTTATATCGGTCTCTCTGCCCAGTTCAGGAATCGCTTGGATTGTTTCTCTATCACCCAGCAATGACATATCGTCTTCTTTGTCGAACTTGCGCAGCATT
>CM034534.1:54498148-54534002 GCA_020002185.1 Paraescarpia echinospica | reverse complement strand
TCGAACGCCGTCGATGTGGGAACATCTGTATACACATGTATTCTGTACGCGGCTAATACCTGTGTATGCGGCCTAACGATATTTCCTTGAAGTGCCAGCTACAACATATGCCAGCGAAATTGTAAATGTGCAGGTATGCCTGCTTTGGAAAGGATCTTGCTAGAAGCCATGCTTAGCGTTGGACACGTGCTGCGTATGGAACAAAGCCGGATCACCAAGTCCAACGTCTTATCCAACGTGTTACGGCGATCTGAAGTAATGAATGATAACCGAAGTGCGATAGGAGAGACAGTGGTTTTTTGAAGCACGGGCATGCTGTAAGAGGCGTTACGCATACAAATGTGCCACTGCAACATGCTTAGACAATTATGATTTTAGTAGCATATTCATGCATTATTTAAGTGTCCTATCACACTCATACGATAACGTGAATAAAACTATGTATCTTAAGAAAAATATCATGATGATAGGTGTTTGTTATTCCCCTTGTAATCGGTTTGTGCACACATTCATTATGTTGTATTCTTATGTAGTTATTGTATAAATGTATGGTTTAACGATTTCCTGGGCTGTTGACAGAGTTGACCATAATCACAAGTTTTGTTCATCAAATTATACACATTGGGGAATATCATAACATTCTCACACAAACTGCAACCTTTCGGTATCATGCAAGGCACTTCAAAAAAGTTGGGAAAATGCCACCTATTGTGAATCGAGCGGCGATTAAAATAAACGTATCTGATATGAAGATTGCCATCCAAAGATCAAGCTGTAGGTGAGTGATAATAGGACACTTTGCTGTATTACCATATCAATATTTAGTATAATGCATTGACATGTTTCAATATGAATTATTTATTATTAATTATTATTAATTATCAATATTTATTTTGGAAAATAGTGAATAAATCCCCTTTTCAATACACTTGAAGGAAATTATGTAGTAAACAAATTACTGTTTTATTAATCCATAATGATATATATCACTTTTTAGAAAAGATACGCATAATAATTTAATAAAAAATAAACATAAACAAATTGTTCTAATTTTTAGTTATGCCTCCTTATAGAAAAACCATCATTTAGTTGCGGACGAGAGCCATAGTTCTTATGGAGCTGGATGTCAGCTGCCGAGAAGTGAGCTAAAAGTGAACGTGTAAACAGTGTACGGCATCAAGAAGAGGTTGGCAGATACGGGGTCGGTGGCCGATAGAGCACGCAGTGGAAGGCCGAAGAAGATGTCGGTGCGACAGGACCGCGCATTCGTCCGCTACAGCCTCTGCGATCTCATATTCCCGCAGCTCCGACAGAAAGTGGAAGCATAGTTGGAAGTGACAGTGTTGTCCTCCACAATGTGTGGCAGTGAAGAAGCCATTGTTGCGGCCAGCGAACATTAAAAGACGCCTAGAGTTTGCTGGCAGCCATAAGAACTGGACTGCACAGCAGTGAGAAAAAGTTTGTGGTCAGGTGAGAGTGCCTTTCAGCTTTCTGTGGGGCAAAGCTTGCCACTGTGCGGAGTGCCTTTCAGCTTTTCTGTGGGGCAAAGCTTGCCACTGTGCGGAGGAGGGTTGATGAGAGGTACAGCCCACAGTGCATTGTCCCCTCAGTTATACACGGAGTGGTCTCCCTGATCGTCTGGGGGTGTGCATGTCTGGACGCGGAGTTAAGCAACTCTACCGGTGTGAAGGCACCATGCCGCAGGACCAAAATGTCAGGGTGCTGAGGAACCACATGCTGCCTTCTGCATCTTCGCTTTATGGTGAGGGTGAAGCATTTGTCTTCCAACAACATAATGTTCTTTGTCATAAAGTGAACAAGGTGATGTAATTCCACGAGCACTCTCACATCGAGGTTCTGCAGTGGCCGGTCCAGAGCCCAGAGCCCAGACTTGAATCCTATAGAACATCTATAGGAAGTCCTCTTCAGGATGGTAGATCGAAGCAAGCCAGGTAGCAGCTGTTTCATGCTGCATGGCAGGCCATCCACTCAATGCCGAAGCGAGTTGCAGCGGTGAATGCTGCTAAGGTCCACTGTACAAAATAGTAGTTTTTTTTTAGATGAGAATTGTATAAATATCATCTACAGTTACACTTTAATAGTATGAAATCAATTTGGTTGGACTTTTGTTTTTGCCAGTTTTATTGATATCAAATGTACTGATATACATACGTGAAATTGCAAGTAAAGAAAATGTGTAATAATTATATTGATAGTTAATGTTAAATGTGACATAAAAATCATATGTCAAACTCTAATTTACCGCTTTCCTTTGGGTTTTTTATATGTCAATTACGCATGGAAGCAACCATATCATAACAAATACACAAACCAACGTAAATCTTCAATCTGAAATTGTTGTAGGCATTCTTAGTAAACTAATATTAGTAACGGTATATAGATAAAGACGTGTCTTATTCAAATCTCTCTTTTATAATTAGCATTTACAAAAGCTTGATTATATATTGTAGAATATGCCAGTGGTGGTTGAATACCTGGATACAATTAAGACTGAACATTCTCGAAATCCAGTTAACACGGCATGATTTGGCCAATGATGGCTGCTGCATAAATTTCATTGGTACTTCATTGGCCCAGTGAGTTTTGCAACCTGGGAATAATCCTGAAATAGGCCCTAGGCCCTAAATTTTTGAATGTTTAACACACATTATAGAGGTGTTTTTATATAATTAACATTTAAAGGAGAACTATCTTCAACAACACAACCCGCCACCCCCCGTCTTCAGACAGATGTTATGACCAGATGTCATACGAGATAATGCTACATCACGACATTATAGTTGTGTTGAATTACGCCCCGGCAACAATCTTCAACAGCACTTCCCCCATGTATGTCTCCGATGTCGTGATCAGTCCAGCAGCGAAGTCGGGCTGAAGTTCCGCCTCAACCCACCCAGTATTCATTTAGTTCCAGTGCCAATGGAGGTTTTGGCATACGTAAAAAAGTGGTTGCTATTAGAGGTTTTAAGCCCCCTAGACAACCCTCTCTGGATCTGCCCCTGTGTCTACCAAGGGCCCATGATAGTGCCTGGTGCCTATGACCGGCGAATGGCTGAATCCGCCACTGGCAATAAACACTGTCAATGTAATAGTATTAATACAAACACAGTAACAGTACAGACGAACTATTGTTGCTAGTGAGTTGCCACACTTCCAGTTACGCCCAAACGTAAAAATAATATACTAAGGTTGTTTTCTCTACTATACATATAGTTATACTAACCGTCATAATGTGTAACAAATTCGTATAAACAATACATTGTAGAAGTTATAAAGTTGAATTTTGACTAGTTAATATTAAAAGGCATCGGTTTCTAGCGACATTTGTATCAAGCTCGGTAACTTTGCGATTTTCCAAAAAAGTATTCTGACCAATCAACTCAGTTGTTTTGGTATGACGTCAAATTGCGCATGTTCACGACCTCGAAAGAGTTGAGAGAAGGCTTGTTGGCTACTGGAAACGTTGAATTGGTGGAGTGGGTACCGTCGAAAGAAGGTTTTTTTGGGGGTCGACTAATATGGTAAGAAAGGTCGAAACACGCTCTCAGAAAGTTATTGGTGGAGATGTGTGATAAATGCAGCAGATAAAACAAGATTACATTCCTAGCGCGCGCCAGTTGCCGATATGAATACGTAGTTGTAGCTTCCTTTTATGTGTAGTGTAGCCGGTCCTACGGGGAATGGTAACATGGGGGATCTCGTGAACGACGCCCTCGGAAAAAGGAATCGACTCCACCCGTGGGCTGGGAAGCATTCGCGCGTTATATGATACGTCTGACCATCCCTATGGAATTCGTCAGGAACGTAGACCTACTACTAGTTGCCTTGTCGAGCTCACTGTCTCGGTCGTCGGTGGGAGGACTATTAAAGAGAGGTGAACCGCTCGACGGGTTTATAGGGCGCTATGAAGCGGGGTCGAGCGGTAGTCGTCGCAGCAGCAGTCGTGTTCTTTTTGTACATTATTATACAATTTCTTAGGCGGTTATCCTCCTACTCCTGGAGCAACGGATGGATCGTCGACAACGCAAACTACTAAGTCGCGTTCAACCCGAAACACGTGGGGAGTTACAGCGGCGTCGACGCCTTGCACCGGACAACACTAATACTGAAACGAGCCGTCAAGCAGTGGTTGTCGGAGTAAGACATCTATACCCTTCACGAACCGGTGAAAAACCATTTCAAGCGGCGCTGCGTCGACGTAGGCGGTCGACACCAGCGACATCAACTAGAAGACCTTCCTGGACGTGCTCACCAACCGTTGGAGCGGATAGAACCGCGGGTTCCGGGTGATTCACTCGACCGTGATGACGGACGTGCCGTCAGGGATAGGGTCAAGACGTGTTGTCAGGGGATGAGGTCCAGGCGTATGGTCAGGGGATGAGGTCAAGGCGTGTGGTTAGATAATGGTGTGAAAACATGGTGTTTGTAACACAGCAAACAATGTGTAGCGCCTTGAATTGACAAAACATTGAGTGTTTACCTGTTCCTTTTAGACGTACTTAACTGTGCTGCGTCCCATATTATCACCAATTCCTTGCAAAACCTAGGCGCCGTAATATGTGCAGCTGATCAGAACAACTGGAGAGTTGGTAGTGTCACGTGATGCTTGCCCTTTTGTACAGTTGCACTGTTGTATAGTTACTTATTTGCTTTACTTACTTAATCCTATTGGTGCCGACATTGTTAACAGTTCTTTGTTTCCATCGACTGTATCTGGTCTTCTCCGTGCTCTTTTGAGTTTTCCTTTTTTGTTTCCTTCGGTTGAACATCTTAAAGCGGTCTTGGTTGCAAATAATTTATCATCATCCTTTCGCAATACGAAGCTGATCCATCTCCTTCTTCTTGTGGTAAGTCACCCGAGTTGCTTTGTTGTCTGCCGTATACGCCATTGATTAAAATATTGATTTTACTCGTAGGCAATAGGTATATTGAGAGGAATTGTACCTCGTCTAAGATAGTTATTTGCATACCCCATGCCAACAAATTTGAAACGCGTATGTACAAATAATTAATGCGCCTATATTTACATAAATTCATCGCGTCATCAAGATATAGGCTTAAATTCTGTTTGTTTTAGATATGCACGTTACAAGCGCTCTGTTGGTCAGAATCATGCTACGCATATACTCTAAACGTTACGTCATTTCCGTTGGTTTGGATAAGGCGAATACATGTCGATTATTTTAGTTTAAATGATCATTCCTTAACACGTCTCTCACTCGTACACACACATCAGACCGCACACTTCAGTCTAAGTCGTTATTGTGCACCGGGCCTCTGAACACCATAACACACAACTTGTCTACATATGTAATTAAGCAACATATCCTTAGTTCACGTCCCACGGGTCTGGGCTCTTCTCCAGTCACGTTCACCGTCCGAGCGTCCTCCTAATACTAGTCCGCTACATGTAAAGTCGAGGCGACTTCCTACACGCCGTTTCAACGGCTTGTTATAGAGTTCTTTGCCTTGTTTACGTTTTAAGCAGGGCCTACCACACATCCCTTGTTTGTCGTATTAAGCCCGGAGCGTAGCAGTCGTCGGCTTATGTGTTTTTCGGGTCAGTCTTCTCCCAAGGATGTCATTCATGACGAAGAGCTGTAGCTATCAACGCTAAACGTGTCTTCCTGTCAGCCCGCCGAGCACTGTGGTCAGTTTTCTGAAATCCATCATATTGTTAGCGCGCTCATTGCAGATTTTGCAATAGTTGTGGCGGTACGGTGTCCTGCATTTTGTCTAGAAGTTTCTTTGGTTCCGTGGATCAGACTACTGATACGTCCATCACGATTAAATAATGAAGATGGAGATTATCCCGGTGGAGATGAAATAACTGAAGGAGCTAGGGTGTGTAAGTTAACACCCCAGTTGTACAAAAAATGGAGAACAATTTTCAAACGTAGGAGACACGGCAACTCAGAGGTCTACTTTTGACGGAGGTCCAGACGAAATGCACCCTGGGTTCCAGTGGTCGTTATAAGTGGGGCCAGTGTTGAGTAAAGAACACCCAGGCTGGTTATTGCTTCATCATGCTCGCTGTCTGTTCAGCTTCCACCAACAACCGTCTTCTCTACCTCGTGGCTCGTACAACGTCCAGCTGAGTTCTCAGGAAACGCGTATGGTGATTCATCGGCATTCTGTGGTACATGTTGTTAATCCGTCTTGCACAACCTCGGCCACACTGACTGGGTTGTCTTCAGGCTAAATTCCCCGAACACGAGGAAGGAAGGGGCGATATGTGATTCACTGCTGCGCCATGCTTATGGACTCGATCATTCTACTCAGATGTAGTGCCACAAGGGTCAACCAATGACCAAGGAATTGGCTCCCTGCGTATGTACAACAGTTCGTTTTAGAATTGTCAAACGAAACCACACATGGGACACGTCGGATGGTTGTGTTAGAACATTGATTACATTACGTTGATCTGTTCATTGGAACTGGTGAATGCTCTCCTTGGAGGGATACATCAACGGTGGCTGATCGACCGACGGAATTATTGTCTCCAATATTTACACACTCAGCCAACCACGAATGCTGATAAACTATAAGCAAGCAAACCAATTTAGTGATGATGGCGGTGGAAGCTGTTGAACGGGATTAGTTTCCCGCATGTCGAATGAAACTGTTCTCTAAGGAATGGTCAGTCTTGATCCCCTGGTCCCTCGGTGCACACTCAGAAATGATCAGTATTGTCCTACTTGGTCCCACGGTGCCTGTCAGATCGTCCAAGGTACATCGATAATGATGCCTGCCTCATAAAATACACGTAGACCAGTAACAACACCTCTAGTTCCAGTTCCTCTAGTTCCTGCCTAAGATTCAACTGTGCCACGGCATTCTTCAAGACATCCACTGAATGCCGGATCATGGTCACTCTGTGAGCACTGTCCAGGAACAGCGGAAGTAGAACGGTGGGGCCGATGATTAAGGCTTCTGGTGGTTGGCGGCTGGCATGAAATGTGGCCCAAGATGTGTTATGTTCGGTCCTAGTTTTGTTTGTTCAGGACTGCTTCACCTGGACTATCAACACAATTAACAGTCTTCATCAGTCAGCTGAATGAAGTTATACTACCAATAGTGTTGTTGTTGATAGGATGCACTCCAGTGCAGTGGTGTGGCAAGTGGCCGATGGTCTTGGAGCTTGTATCCATATAACCTCCAAAGATAACAATGCTTCCATCAACTCCTTCAGCAGCGACTACTTCATTATTACGACTGTTGCCAACACTACTAGTAGTAGTAACAGTCGTGGTAACAGTAGTCGTTGTAGTAACAATCGTAGTAGGTGCCAAGCGGAGTTATTTTTCTTTCATTATTGACATCCATTCTGTACCCAACCGCATTTTGTGCCTAATTAAACAAATTAGTTAAATTGACTTATTTGTTTTTTTGAAAAAATCAAATAATTAGCTCTTCCATAACCACTCTTGAAATGATTTAAGTGATAAGTATTTTATAAGTGAATTAACCTCCACTGTCAACCCGCTGTCTTCCCCAGGAGAGTAGGTATGTAAAATAACAGAACAGTGACCGCTGGCGGCCATTGTGGAAAATGGCTGCTACAGTCGTCAGAGGCCACATCTGCGACGGCTCAATATCCAGATCTGTTCATAATGTAAAAGTATACATGTGTGCCAAATGTTGTGCTTTTGTCATAAAATGCACAATTCTTCTGGATGTGTAGTATAAGCCGCCCCACTACTATTTCATGGAGTGCTTATTTCATGTGACAGCGCCGTCTGGCTCGGGCCTTGCAATTGGACCTGCCGTTATCTGACACGGTGACCCGACGTTCAACTGTCTTATTGTTAGCGCCGGGCCATTGTTCTAATGAGAGATGAACTTCATGGCCGCGCCGATGTTTGCACGGACTGCCATGGACACGGTGGCAACACAGTGTAGCAAAACAAACAACTTAATGAAAGGTGTCAACGCGACGTTCAATAGTTAATGCCCATCGCATCAACAGCTATCTTTGTAATCTATATTGCGCTTTGCTACATCGCGTTGTTCCGCGGCGCGATGTGAAACTTTAAATGTCACCCGGGAAACTGGCAGCGATCATGGATATTTGCAAAACAAATACAATATTACATACATCTGGCAACATACCGTTATTATGTTTGAACAATATAATACAGCATAAGTATTTATTTATGTGATAAATATTAATTATCTGATAATATATAAATAAAGGCTCTGTTTGATCAAAAAACTCCTACATGACTAATTATGCACTACATTATTTGTTGTAGTATATATATCTTAGTTATGTATATATTCGGGGCCCATCCCCAAAAATAGTATAGTATGTAATATATGGGTAGATAAACATATAATATAGACTTAACAACTGGCTATTATCTAATTTGTTCGTCTCCTTTTTAATAATGCCAATATTCTTATATATTTTGTTTGATATATATTTATATATGATATTGATATATATTTCTGGGCTGAGCTAATTATGATCCAGTTCAGTGTGTAATATATTATAAGTAGATTATCTATTATATGGTTTGATATATATTTATATATGATATTGATATATATTTAATGTGAGCGATCCAGTTCAGTGTGTTATTTATAAGTAGACTATTATATGGTTTACAGTGTCAACTTTTATGCCGTCTATGTAAATATTAGTATCCCTCTGTCTTATACTTTTTGTATTAATAAAGGTCATTGTGAGATTTATATATATTCAAAGAAAGTTTATTAATTTAAGCCATAGGGATAGTCTTGTTATTTCACAGTTCACAGCATTTTTTATTTCATGTATATTGTTGCCTATATCTTTTATAGTTAATTTCATTGTAAACGGTCGTTTTTTAAGTAAATCCACCGTTTATGTTTTCTTGCCCTGATAGGTTTTAATTTAATTATGAATTATTGTGCACAGCTAAAATTTCATTAAGGAATTTAGAAAAAAAGTCTTGAGGATCTCTGCAGGCATACATTTAATTCCAAGTTATTTGATCAAGACTCTCTTTGAATGTATTAGTAGCTTGCTCGTTATATATTATAGTATCTGTTACTGTATCTACCTTTGTGTCATTAGTTTGTATAGTAAATAAAAATAATGGCAAGTGGTCAGAAATAGATGTATATATTATTCCATGCAAACGATAATTTGCAAAAGTACAGCATTGCTATGTATAGTATATATGACCGTGACAGTAGTTGCTGTTATTCTAGTAGGCTTATTGATAAAGGGTATAAATGCATGTTGAAACATTGCATCCATGTAATCTTGAGTTTCCGTGTGATTACCACAATTACGTAAATTGATGTTAAAATCACCCATTATGTCACTGTTTATTTTCAACCTTGAGTGTTTGTATAATATTCACATGTTCAGTAAAAGTGGTAATGTTTGCATTAGGTTGTCGATAGACAATACCAACAACTGTTTTTTTCATTATGTATCGTAGACTGAGTATTGACTTCAATAAACATATATTACAAATATTCAGTTATGATACTCATATATGATAAATCAGTGTACTCAAGGGAACGATGAACATAAAAAATACACCATCTCCCTTCTTGGAAGGTCTAGTCAAATTAATACTGTTATACTCTAGAGTAATTCATATAAGTCAACGTTATTATTATTTAACCAAGTTTCACTTAGATCAATAACCTTGAATTTGCAGTCGATCAACGATAAGAAATCACTCAGTTTGCTAGTGTTCTTTGATAAGCTTCTAATATTTAAATGCATGACTGAGAATTCTTCCTCGCTGACATTATTTCTTCATATAACTTCATTAATGTCATCCTCAAGATAATATCTAGTAGGAGCTATATTGCCCATTGCAGCATTACAATTTTCATAATCATGATCATCATCTGCATATGCCAGGGTAGTTTTAGGTAAATGGCTCATACTACTTGTACGTTTTATATACATATTCAGAAATGCGGTACACAATGATGTTTGTATCATTACATATATAGCATTGTCAAGAACGTTTATAACATACAGTGTTGAATGACACTTGTTAAATTGAAGTAAAATACTTAGAATACATACACACACACACACACACACACACACACACACACACACACACACACACACACACACATATATATATATATAAATCGGTTAAATAAATCAATAAAGTATATATGAACAATGAAATGATACACGAACCATGTGTTGATCATGACTGTGTCATGTTGCCAAGCATTATGACACTGGGGCCGTTTTACCAAAGTATTTGCCGCGCGCGCGTGGTTCCTGCGATTGTTAGGTTACGTATTACATAACATTGCAGGCACATTACGTTTTACCTTCAGAACAACCGATTTACCCCATAAAGGGAGAACATGTTGACATTTATTTTGAAAATATATGTCTTACGTCCTAGTCAAGGGGTCGGAAGAAGTTAACCTACATGCTTGCTCGAATACAAGTAGATACGTTATTAAGGCGGTGTATAAAGGTACAGCCCTAAAGGGATTATTTGTGTGATTGCACAATGTTTCAATTTCCAAACAAATCTATACGATTTATTTCATATATTATAATCCTACATATTGCCACAATGGTATAACTTTATATGTTTCAAATTACCACGCAACAAATAACAAATATATTACATGTCACGGTAAAGCGTACCACCTTAGGATACCAATGTGTTGTCACGCAAATCAATACACCAATATACGTTTATTTAAGCATTTGCAATCCGCGGTGTCGAAGATAATAATGTTTCGATCGGGCACCACTCCGACCCGCAATTCTGAAATATGCTGTTTGTTGGTACAAGTATCGCAGGTCAACCATTCTAACATAGGGCCTACTGTATCGAAACAATCGGCGCAGACATACAGAACATTGCAAAACAGATTTAGAAAACAAACATATTTTTCTCGAGCATTACTTTTTCTAAAAGCATTCTAATTCGTATACCAATACTCCTAATTATTAAAAAATATCAACTGTGTGTTATTGCACGTTACATGAGTGCGTTGACGTCAACTATAGATTAAACATGTCAACTGTGTGTTATTGCACGTTACATAAGTGCGTTGTCGTCAACAATACATTAAACATATCAACTGTGTGTTAGTGTACGTTACATAATGCGTTGTCGTCAACGATACATTAAACATGTCAACTGTGTGTTATTGCACGTTGCACGGGTGCGCTGTCGTCAACGATACATTAAACATATCAACTGCGTGTTAGTGCACGTTACAAGAGTGCGTTGTCGTTAACGATACATTAAACATGTCAAATGTGTGTTAGTGTACGTTACATGATGCGTTGTCGTCAACGATACATTAAATATGTCAACTGAGTGTTAATGCACGTTACACGAGTGCGCTGTCGTCAACGATACATTAAACATGTCAACTGTGTGTTATTGCACGTTACATGAGTGCGTTGTCGGCAACAATACATTAAACATATCAACTGTGTGTTAGTGTACGTTGCATGGGTGCGCTGTCGTCAACGATACATTAAACATGTCAACTGCGTGTTAGTGCACGTTACAAGAGTGCGTTGTCGGCAACAATACATTAAACATATCAACTGTGTGTTAGTGTACGTTACATGGGTGCGCTGTCGTCAACGATACATTAAACATGTCAACTGAGTGTTAGTGCACGTTACACGAGTGCGCTGTTGTCGAAGATACATTAAACATGTCAAATGTGTGTTTATGCACGTTATACGAGTGCGTTGTCGTCAACGATACATTAAACATGTCAACTGTGTGTTAGTGCACATTACATGAGTGCGTTATCGTCAACGATACATTAAACATGTCAACTGTGTGTTATTGCACATTACACGAGTGCGTGGCCGTCAACGATACATTAAACTTGTCAACTGTGTGTTAGTGCACGTTACATGAGTGCGTTGTCGTCAACGATACATTAAACATATCAACTGTGTGTTAGTGTACGTTGCATGGGTGCGCTGTCGTCAACGATACATTAAACATGTCAACTGCGTGTTAGTGCACGGTACAAGAGTGCGTTGTCGTCAACGATACATTAAACATGTCAAATGTGTGTTAGTGTACGTTTCATGATGCGTTGTCGTCAACGATACATTAAACATGTCAACTGTGTGTTAGTGCACGTTACATGAGTGCGTTGTCGTCAACGATACATTAAACATATCAACTGTGTGTTAGTGTACGTTGCATGGGTGCGCTGTCGTCAACGATACATTAAACATGTCAACTGCGTGTTAGTGCACGGTACAAGAGTGCGTTGTCGTCAACGATACATTAAACATGTCAAATGTGTGCTATTGCACGTTGTATGGGTGCGCTGCCGTCAACGATACATTAAACATGTCAACTGAGTGTTAGTGCACGTTACACGAGTGCGCTGTTGTCGAAGATACATTAAACATGTCAAATGTGTGTTTATGCACGTTATACGAGTGCGTTGTCGTCAACGATACATTAAACATGTCAACTGTGTGTTAGTGTACGTTACATGAGTGCGTTATCGTCAACGATACATTAAACATGTCAACTGTGTGTTATTGCACATTACACGAGTGCGTGGCCGTCAACGATACATTAAACTTGTCAACTGTGTGTTAGTGCACGTTACATGAGTGCGTTGTCGTCAACGATACATTAAACATGTCAACTGTGTGTTAGTGCACGGTACATGAGTGCTTGGCCGTCAACGATACATTAAACGTGTCAACTGTGTGTTAGTGCACGTTACATGAGTGCGTTGTCGTCAACGATACATTAAACATGTCAACTGTGTGTTAGTGCACGGTACACGAGTGCGTGGCCGTCAACGATACATTAAACATGTCAACTGTGTGTTAGTGCACGGTACATGAGTGCGTGGCCGTCAACGATACATTAAACGTGTCAACTGTGTGTTAGTGCACGTTACATGAGTGCGTTGTCGTCAACGATACATTAAACATGTCAACTGTGTGTTAGTGCACGGTACATGAGTGCGTTGTCGTCAACGATACATTAAACATGTCAACTGTGTGTTAGTGCACGGTACATGAGTGCGTGGCCGTCAACGATACATTAAACGTGTCAACTGTGTGTTAGTGCACGTTACATGAGTGCGTTGTCGTCAACGATACATTAAACGTGTCAACTGTGTGTTACTGCACGTTACACCAATGCGTTGCCGTCAACGATACATTACATTTTAAAAATTGTAAACGGTGTTTAGACTCGCTTTACCATTAGCAAGCGTGAAGTTTGTTTAATTATTGTCATATAATGCTGCATCTCCCCATGTCGCGCAGCTTCACGAAAGTAAAATGTTATGTCGTGCCTAGACACACAACAATAAGCTGTAGTCCCAGTCTGCTCATCAACGTAAAAACTGCCATTGCAATTACATTAATTCAGAGTTGTTAAAGCCTCGGAAAATGTGTTTTGTTCACTAAATTTAAACATTCTATGCTACCGCATAAATTTACCCTTTACTTAAATATTCAATATATATATATATATATATATATACATGTATATACATATATATATATAAGTCATACTTTACCATAATCACATATAAAACAACGTTAATCAACAATGCTTCAGCTGTTACTAAATCTGAGTGTCTCTGTAAAATCTGCGTTCTAGCTCTTGTTGTCAAAGAAAGAATACAGCGTCTCTCACTAGCTAATGCAACTGCTGACAATATTGTTTCGATAAATGAAACAGAAAAACAAAGCACACACATATTATGAGTGTGGCTACTAGAGACCGGTTATGTAGTATTCGGGCAAAGTGGCGACCCATTAGATCGAATGGGTTTGTTCCCGCTCTGTCTCGCACCGCATCGGCCCAGCCAGAGTCGTCGAACTCTCTGCGTCAACGTGAAACAAACAAGACTCCCTGGCAAGTTTTGCACACAATGAAAGGGTATTGTAAGAAACTTAGAACGTGGACGTTAGCCAAGATACCGAACAGCCAAGTGAATCCCAAAAGTGATGTTAACCGAATGTAAATGACGAATGTTCTGCGTTGCTCCTGTGGTCGTCGCGCTCTGCTGCTAATTGACATGGCATGCTTGAGAGCGACGACTGTTCGAACAAACAACACTATATTGGCAGTGATGACTGCGGCTACAGGAGCTAGAAAGTAATACACAATGGCTCGTGGACCTACAGGCCAACACATTGTCCTGTTGCCGTAGCTGAAAGGTAGTTCCGTGCCGAAATTGAGTGTCAGACACACAGCGACGAAAACAGCCGGTATGCCCCAGGCGCACACGACAAAAACACGAAGACGTGAGGCATTGCGAATATCGTCGGATGGCTTCTGATCAGCAAAAGTGCACGACATATCGAATGCAAGAACGTTCATCCAGAGAAAGGCGACCAGCCATGTTTAGTGCTGAAATGTAGCCATGACGATGCAAGCTAAGTGGGTAGACGAGGGATCACCAGTAGATATAATCTACTTAGATTTTCAAAAAGCTTTCGACAAAGTACCACATCAAAGTTTACTGGGGTACCATAGGGATCAGTACTAGGACTTATATTATTCTTAATATATATCAACGATTTGGATAATGATATAACAAGCAAGGTGTTGAAATTTGCGGATGAAACAAACGTGTTTAGAATGATTGAAAGTGGTGGAGATAGACAGCATTTACAAGATGATCTTGACAGGTTGATCTAATGGTCTGAAAAGTGGCAAATGCTATTCAATTTTGGGAAATGTAAATGCCTCCACACAGGATATGGGAACGAAGATGTAGAATATACATTGGGGGGTACTGTACTAAGAACTACTGTATAAGAAAAGGACTTAGGATTAACAATTAATGCTGATATCAAGGTTTCAGAGCAGTGCGGAATTGCAGCGTCAAAGGGAAATCAAATTCTTGGATAAATTAGGCGAAACATAGCGTATATGGAAAAAGAACTAGTAATACCGCTGTACAAAACAATAGTGAGGCCTCATTTAGAATATTGTATACAAGCGTGAAGGCCATATCGCAAGAAGGGCATAGATATGCTAGAAAGAGTACAGAGGAGAGCAACTAAAATGATATCAAAACTGAGGGATCTTAGTTATGAAATTCGCCTAAAAGAATGTGGTTTAACAACACTAGAGACCAGGAGATTGAGAGGAGATCAGATAGAAGTGTTTAAAATAATGAATGGTTATGAAAATATTAATATAAATATTTTTTTCTCAGTTAATAAAGATAGTAGGACTAGAGGACATGAAGTTACATTAGCAAAGGAGCAGCGTAAATTAGATATAAGAAATTTCTCAAAGGACAGTCAATGAATGGAACAGATTATCTGCTGATTTTGTGTGAGCTAGTAGCGTGAATTTGTTTAAAAATAAATCAATACATGTACATCTTTAATTCCATGATACACGCAGTCTTATGTGTGGCGTGGTTCAATCCCGCTGGTGTTCAACATCTAAGCACTGCTGGTTACGCACATACACTGATTTCATTAAATTGCTTGCGCCTATTTTATCTATATTTCCTCCCTCGCCTTCGTCATAGTCTAGCCTCTGACAGTCGGAACGGACCCTCTCTTTTGGGCCTCTCTGCAAACAGAAGTTCCTTGGTTTTATATTGCGCGTACTTTATTCTAATAAAATATTTATTCGTTATGAAAATGTACCCACGAGCGGTTCAATTACTTCTGAACAAGAAGTTTAAAATTAACAATACGTTATCACCGTTCACGAGGTCAGGCCTCTCTGATAGATAGGTGCCGCCTCTATTATATTAAACTTGTGATGTAAGGTTCCTTCGTTTATAACGCACATAATTAATTCTTATGAAAATATACGACTGCAGTGATACAGTGCTACTAACAGGTATAATTATACTTTCTTTAACTTTGATTAACTCAAATCAACATTTCAGTTATACCTTATACACTATACATTATAATTTGTACCTTATACCTTATGCACAACAAACTATACCTTATTCTTAAAACTTGTACATCATACAGTATTTCTTATACAATACACCTTTAACACTGTACGCTATAACTTATGTATTATACCATATACCTTATACTTATGTCTTACCCACTATGCAATATATTTCATGCCTCACACTTATGTTATACTCACTATGCACTGCACCTTATAACTCGTACTTATGCGTTATCCACTATATACTATACATTATACATTATACCTTACAGTTTTACACAATAAACTGTACATTATATTTTGTACCTTATACCTTCCATACTTATGTCTTACCCACAATGCGCAATACCTTATATATTATACCCAGTATACCTTACACACTATTCACAATACCTTATACATTAAACCTTACAGTTATACCCTATGCATTATAAATTATACGTTGTACCTTACCCTTGTACAGAGGACACTATATCTTATATTATAGCTTATACATTATAGAGTACAACTTATACATTATACTTTTAACACTCTACCTTATACATTCTACCTTATACTTATATCTTGCCTACTGTGCACCATACCTTCAACCGTATAGCTTGCACACTGTACACAATACCTTATATATTATACATTACAGTTATACCTTCTACACTATAATATACTTTGTACCTTATATAATTATGTCTTACCAACTATGCACAATACCTCATACATTATACCATGTATACCTTACACACTATACACAATACCTTACGAATACAAAACGTGCAAACACGTACCCGGCTGTGTACGTGATGCCTAACACGTTCTTTGACTAATGGTTACGTGACACCAAGCACACTCCGATGCTCAGGAAGAGAAAAACGTGCAAACAGGCACACCTTCCATCTAGCGAAGGTCGTTGAATTTATAAAAACTAAAGAAGCCATTGAGTGCCTTTCGTTTTTTGTCAGTTGTGTGATAGGTTTATTTGCCTAAATAAACACGCCAAACGATTCATGACAAGTTTCCTTTTGTGTACCGTATAATTGTATAAAATAATAACCCTTTAATACCTTTCTTTTGATTATAATACGCTCATACGCATACCTCTCAGTGTCTACGTGACGCGAGGTACGTCCCGCAGGTGTCCTTCAGAGTACGTGAGCTGTCGCACGACTTGTTTTGTACCGCCCGTGTCCTTGTGGTTACGTGACCCCAAGCACATTCATTCGGAGTGTCATTGACCGTTCTGTTACAACGCGCTGATTGCATCGTCATGCAGGCCATCGTCCTGTATTAATTCGGCTTACTGGTAAAGAAGCAGACGGACGTTGACCAATTTCAAGAAGGGTAAGAAAACATATTGCCTATTATGAGTTTGTTGAAGAAAGTATAATTAAACCTGTTAGTAGCACTGTAACATTGCAGTCGTATATTTCCGACTGTCACAGGCTAGATGATGACGACGGCGAGGGAGGAAATATCAAAAAATAGGCGCAAGCAATTTTATGAAGTCAGTGTATGTGCACAACCAGTAGTGCTTAGATGTTGAACACCAACAAGATTGAACCACGCCACACATAAGACTGTTTGTGTCATGGAATTAAAGATGTCCTACATGTATTGGATGCCGCGTCGGACAGCGAGAACGAAGACGAGTGAGTTTAGATAGATTATTTAGCCCGAAACCTCTTTTGATAAATTTATCGCTAACAACAAAAGACTTCCCAGTTATTGTAATTGTATACGGCTATTAAACAGTAATCTTGTTTCATTCAGCCTTTTATTGTACCCCTGCTCCAGCACTTCATACAGCAAACCACTGCCCAGTTCTTGTGATTTTATGTGGCTAGTAAACGTTCATCTCGTTTCTTTCTGTGCCTTACAATGGCTGGAAAATGCGAGGCGTACTCTTGCACGGTCCGTAATCCAGCTCGCTTTCGTTTACTCACTCAATCACTCACTCATTCGCCAGACACCCTAATCTAATAATATACTTTATGTTGTAGTTTACAAAATACTCACTCACTCATTCACCGGAAACCCTAATTTAATAACTATCCTAATGCCACCGTATACGTTGTGTTGTAGGGCGAAGTACTTGGAGGAGAAGAATCTACCTCTGGTTTGGGCAGGTTTCGGAGTGCAGGATGCTGCGTCGGACAGCGAAAACGAAGACGATTGAGTTTCAATATGTTTCATGCAGCCTTTTAATACCCTCGGCTGCCCTACTCCACCGGTAAAACACTGCCCAATTCCGGTGGTGATTTTATACGGTTAGTAAACATTTAGCCCGACGTCTGTTTTGATTAATATAGAGCTAACAGAAAAATACTTCCTAGTTATTGTAATTTTATACGGCTATTAA
Source organism: Paraescarpia echinospica (assembly GCA_020002185.1). Taxonomy (NCBI): domain Eukaryota; kingdom Metazoa; phylum Annelida; class Polychaeta; order Sabellida; family Siboglinidae; genus Paraescarpia; species Paraescarpia echinospica. The sequence continues at coordinate 54,515,744 of CM034534.1, read as the reverse complement.
ACAGTAATCTTGTTTCATTCAGCCTTTTATTGTACCCCTGCTCCAGCACTTCATACAGCAAACCACTGCCAAGTTCTTGTGACTTTATACGGCTAGTAAATGTTCATCTCGTTTCTTTCTGTGCCTTACAATGGCTGGAAAATGCGAGGCGTACTCTTGCACGGTCCGTAATCCAGTTCGCTTTCATTTACTCATTCAATCACTCACTCATTCACCAGACACCCTAATCTAATAATATACTTTATGTTGTAGTTAACAAAATACTCACTCACTCATTCACCGGAAACCCTAATTTAATAACTATCCTAATGCCACCGTATACTTTGTGTTGTAGGGCGAAATACTTGGAGGAGAAGAGTCTACCTCTGGTTTGGGCAGGTTTCGGAGTGCAGGATGCTGCGTCGGACAGCGAAAACGAAGACGAGTGAGTTTCAATATGTTTCATGCAGCCTTTTAATACCCTCGGCTGCCCTACTCCACCGGTAAAACACTGCCCAATTCCGTTGGTGATTTTATACGGTCAGTAAACATTTAGCCCGACGTCTGTTTTGATTAATATAGAGCTAACAGAAAAATACTTCCTAGTTATTGTAATTTTATACGGCTATTAAACAGTACTCTTGTTGATTTTAGCCTTTTAACCCCTGCTCCAACACTTCATTCCGCAAACCACTGCCCAGTTCTTGTGATTTTATACGGCTAATAAACGTTCGTCTCGGATCATTTAACCCCACACCTGTTTTAATACATGTGTCTCCCTTGCAGAGAGTTCTGGCCTCAGGCCTGCGTTCAGCTCGCGATACTCGACCGTATAGGATGCACAGCCGCCCATGGTGACGACGTCCCTCACTTTCCATCCTGTGGGTTTGACTTCGGACTAGCGCATGACCGTGGATGGTATTAAAATATAAAATGAATCACCTACCGTCTTTTTTTCACAAGAGTTACATACTCCCAGTTCAGTGCACACTACACCAACAGCGTAGCATGAATTAATCAACCGAATGATTATTATAACGGTCTAACAGACAGACAATCATTCCGCATACACCCACTGTAAGATTTATTAGGCAGATCGCATTTGACTACCTGTAAGGCCGCGCTTACATTTATCAGGGCGTTAAATAATATACATTTAGCACCAGCTACGACTGTCGCGCTTTCATTTATTCGGGCGTTATGTATGAATCGACTTCAAGGAAATTGACTTTCTGATGCACGCGCGCTCTCACACACACATACGCCTGCACACCCGCTAACACACACACACACGCACACACACACACACACACACACACACGTACACACACACACACACACACGACGGTTAACATTATTTATATGTCGTCATGGTGCAAATCCTTTATGAATTTTAACGATGAAGTCACTATTTCATGGAGAGCTTATTTCATGTGACAGCGCTGCCTGGCTCGGGCCTTGCGCTTGCACCTGCCGTTACCTGTCACGGTGATCCGACGTTCAAGTGTCTTATTGTTAGCGCCGGGCCATTGTTCTAGCGAAAGGTGAACTTCCTGGCCGCACCAACGTTTGCACGGACTGCCGTGGACACGGTCGCAATATTGTGTACCAAAACAAACCGCCTTTATGAAAGATGTTATCGCGGCGATCAATAGTCAATGCCCATCAAGTCAATACTTATCTTTGTAGTCTACAATTGAGCTTGTTGTTCCACGGTTCGATGTGAAACTATACATGTCAGCCGAGAAACTGGCAGCGAGCATGAAACGCGTCATGCGAGTTAATAACTTAGAAGTGTTTAGTTTACCAAATGTCAGTCGATTTCTGCGCGCCGGCCAGCCGAAGAAATAGCCCGAGGTCGTTTTAGGCATACGGGCCACCTGATCTTACCCAAAGACAAACTGCCTGCGACGATAAACGCATTCCCGGCCGCCTTCTTGTGCCACGAAGGCGACGAACCGGGCGAACATTGGATAGCGCTGTACCTGGACGGCAACGGACCTGGCAAATACTTCTGCTCGTATGGCCTGCGCCGCGATGTGTCGAGTTCCGCGCCTTCATGAAGAAACATTGCACAGAATGGACTCATAATACCAAGATACTTCAGAGTCCTCTTTCTAACGTTTCCGGACAATATTGTGTCGGTTATCTCATGGTTCGCGCACTCGGGGTTCTGATGAGGACGTTGTGAAAGCTATCGGCATTGATTTGGTGGCAAGCATATAATTTACGCTGTTGTACCGTTTCGACACTGATTCATGCGTAATAACTATTCTTTGGTTTTATTTTCGGCGCTGATTGTATAGCACCAGTGTTTTCGGTACTGTTTGTGTAGCTTTGACACTAGTTTTGACATCAATTTTACTGTTTTTGACGTGTTTCGGTATTGATCGGCACCGTGTTTCATTGATAAGGTATCATCATCGATCAAGCAGATGGCGCGATATTCAACACCCGCAAACTCAGACCGCTGGCCCGGTGGTAAACACCCTCAAGTCGTCGTAGTATAATGCACGAGCATATGGCGCGGTGTCTTGTTCGTGTTTTCATACGCATACTCATGCACACACGATGATATAGTCGATAAGAGGCGGTCATTAGCCGTCCACCAGCACGTCCTTCCCTTACGCCCACGCACGCACCCACTAAGAGGCGGTCATCCAAAAACCCGCCCCGTCCTACCCACCCGTGCCAGTCACTAGGGGCGTTAACTACGGTGACGTCACCGGTACGGATGCAGCAGTCGCTGGGGGCGCTAACTAACCGGAAATGAGTCAGCATTTCAAAGAGAATGATTTCAGGTCTGATATGGCCTGATGCAATACTTACGTAGTTAAACGGATGCAAAGTAAAATCGTAACGCATTCGTGGCTGCCTGAATGTGTATGTGTGAATGTGTGTGTGTGTGTGTGTGTGTGTGTGTGTGTGTGTGTGTGTGTGTGTGTGTGTGTGTGTGTGTGTGTGTGTGTGTGTGTGTGTGTGTGTGTGTGTGTGAATGCGTGTGTGAATGCATGTGTGTATGTGTGTGTTTGTGTGTGTGTATATGTGTGTGTTGTATGTGTGCGTGTTCGCGAATGTGTGTGTGCGTCCTTGTGTGTCCGTGTGTGTTATGTTTGTCCTCCACAACTCCGAGACGATTGCTTAAAACTTCGTCTGCATACTAAAGTTTTCACGAGGATGTGTATCTGCGTATAAAGTATAAAGTTCGCATTGGTGGGGACCCCTATTCTATATAGAACAAGACTATATTTGAATGTGCAAACAGCGAATGCTATTGTTTTTATGCTATCCTAACTATTTCTCAAGTTTGATTTTTGTTATTGCACTTTGTATTTAAATGCAATATCACTATATGGTCTTTGTAAGCGGCATTATTTCCTGTGACATTCAGAGAAGCAGTGCTTGTAAGCAACAGGTAATTTAATATGTGGGTGATCGCTACAGATCCTCGAATACGTCACCTTTTTGGTACTAGTCTACATCGGGCGTTTCGTATTATTTATTTCATACCGTTCAGGGCTGGGTACTGTAGGTTGTAAGTAATATATTTACTGTTATGTGGTCATATCTGGCGAGTTTTTTCATTTCTCAATACAGGTATTTTGGCATAACAACAACTCCAGCCCATCAGAACAACATTATTAAGACTAGCAAATATTCCCGTCACCAGACGGGATACCTTGATAGATGACATTTGTGATATTTACCAGATATTTGAGAACATAGAGCGTCATTACATGAACACTATAAAGCGCTCGCAGTTACTCGCTATGTGTTCAAAATGACGAAGGTCGGAGATAATATGAAGTTTATGTTCATCGATAGGCCCTAGTCGTGATTTTGTAGAATTGTCATATACGGTTACTTTCGCATTGCTATGCTGTTGGCATAAGCAGTAAGGATTATTGTGTCATGTTGCCAAGCTTGTGACGCTAGCACCGTGTTCCCAAAGTATTTACCCCGTGCGCTCGATTGATCATCGTACGTATTCGAAAGCACCACCACAGGTAACGTCATCTGCCGAATCCACAAAGAAGAAAAGTACTGGTGTGAGAAAAGTAGTAGAGGCTTCGGGAGACGGAAGAATCTACTGCAACACACAAGGTCGGCCGTCTGTAATAGGCGCAGTGGACAGGATGTAACTTTTTTCGTCTGAATTCCCCACGCAATAACCGTCCCTTGGTCCATCATATCACTTTCACGCACGTCCGACATCTCACGTTCGCGCATGCACACCTAATGTTCACGCCCACACCTACCATTCATTGGTTCGTTCTTCAAGCGTTTGCACCTGCATGTCCACTCACGAATTGGTGTATAGACGTATGCTTCACTTGTAATAATAGTAGTTCGTTCGATAGTTAGGTTACGTTTTACATATTACATGCAAATTACGTTTTACCTTCTGAGCAACTGATTTACCACATAAAAGGTGAGAATCTGGTCATCTATTTTAAAACGATATACGTCTTACATCGTCGGGGGTCGGAGAATAAACACTGGAAATTTGGTGCTCGACTTTCAAGCCGTCTAAGCGTAAAACGTTAACCTACACGCATATGCAAGCTTGAATATAAGTAGATGCGAAAGGAATTCCGCCTGTAAAGGTACAACTGTAAAGGGAACATTTGTGTGAACATTTAGTTGTGTTTGTACACATTTCACGATAATTCTCTACACAATGTGAATGCACGATGTTTCAATTTCCAAACAAATATATACGATTTATTTTATATATTATAATCCTACATATTACTACAATGGTATAATTTGTATGTTTCAAATTATCACGCAACAAATGACAAATGTACCACATGTCACGGTAAAGGGATCATTTTAGGATACCTAAAAATGTGTTGTCACGCAAATCACTAAACCAATAAACGTTTATTTAAACATTTGTAATCCGCGGTGTCGAAGATAATTATGTTTCGATCGGGCACCAATACGACCCGCAATTCTGAAATATGCTGTTTGTTGGTTCAAGTTACCCTGGTCTCCCATACTAAGATAGGGCATACTGTATAGAAACTATCGATGCATACATACAGTACATTGCAAACCAGATTTAGAAAACAAACACATTTGCCACCACCATTACTTTTCTAAAAGCATTCTAATTCGCATACCAATACAACTAATTGTTAAAATATGTCAAGTGTATGTCATTGCATATAACATGAGTGCGTTGCAGTCAACAATACAACACATTTTTAAAATTGTCAACGGTGTTTAGACTCGCTTTACTATCAGCGAGTGTGATCTTTGTTTAATTATTCAGAGATGTCAAATAACGCTGCATCTACCCGTGTGGCATTTCATAAACGTTAATTGTTATGTCGTGCCTAGACACACAACAATACGCTGTAATCCCATTTGCTCATCAACGGAACAACTGCTGTTGCAATTACATTAATTTCATAGCCTCGGAAAATGTGTCTTGTTATAAATTCATACATTTCATGCTACCGCAACGTGATAAATAGTTAGCCATTACTTAAGTATACAGTATGCATATATATACTAAATATTTGTAATATATATATATATATATATGTTATTATGGTATAGCATGCGTTATATATATATATATATATATATATATATATATACATAACGCATGCTATACCATGATAACATTAAAAAATCTGAGTGTCACTGCAAAACATATATTATAGCGCTTGTTGTCAAAGAAGGAATACAGCATCTCACACTAGCTAATGAAACTGCTGACACAGTTGTTTGGATAAATGAAACAGAAAAACAAAGCACACAAAATATTAAGAGTGTGGCTGTTAGAGACTTGTTACGTGGACCCATTTAGTTCGAGTGGGTTTGTTCCCGCTTGGTTTGTTCCCGCTGTCTCTCGCACCGCATCGGCCCAGCCAGAGTCGTCGAACTCTCTGCGTCAACGTGAAACAAACACAAATAAAGACTCCCTGGCAAGTGTTGCACACAATGAAAGGGTATTGCAAGAAACTTAGAACGTGGACGTTAGCCAAGATACCGATCAGCCAAGTGAATCCCATAAGTGATGTTTACCGAATGTAAATGACGAATGTTCTGCGTTGCTCCTGTGGTCGTCGCACTCTGCTGCTAACTGACGTGGCATGCTTGAGAGCGACGACGGTTCGAACAAAGAACACTATATTGGCAGTGATGACTGCGGCTATAGGAGCTACAAAATAAAAAAAACAATGGCTCGTGGACCTACAATCCAACACATTGTCCTGTTGCCGTAGCTGAAAGGTAGCTCTGTGAAGAAATCGAGTGTCAGAGAGACAGCAACGTAGATAGCCGGTATGCCCCAGGCGTACAAGGCAAAACCACGAAGATGCGATGCGTTGTGAACACCGCCAAATGGCTTCTATTCAGCAAAGGTGCACGACATATCGAAGGCAAGAACGTTCATCCAGAGAAAGGCGACCAGCCATATGTAGTGCTGAAATGCAGCCACGACGATGCAAGCTTCACGATACGACACAAAGGTGTCGCTTGTAAAGATTGCTGGGCAAAGAATAGCGCCCCGCATAAATTCATTACACATTACCCAGCTCTCGTGCGAATCTCTTCAAACATACAGTAGGTGGTCATCGTAAACGCGAGACAAACGATAGACGAAATGTTCCCGATTAACGTGAGAAAACCTTGAACGTATGCGCTAATGTTATTGCCTTTGTCAATGATACATCGATTTCCAGTCACATTATATAGAAGTGAGGCACAAAATTCGATCGCCTTCGAATCCAGTCTCACAACACTTCTCTCGGGGATATTGATTTCTTGCGATGTTCCACCATATAGCACCAGTGACTCGCCCATGTTTATGTATTCGTCCGCCTGAACCGTGACTGTGTCACATCTGAATATATCTGGTTCACAAACTAAGACTGTCGGATTATCGACACATCCTGCACTGGATAAGTTGTTTTGCCATGACATAAGAATCGGCGTTTCTGTGACGTTGTATACCTGTGCTGTATTCAACACCATAAATGTTGAAGGAAAAGTGCTGGTAAATTGTTTGTCACTCGGGAAGATTAACTCGCTCCGAATCGTTGGTGATCCATTTAAACATATACCAGATTCAAATTGAGCGTCTTAGTTGAATACAAATATGTCGATTTGCATCGCATTACAGAAGGACGAAAACCCAACATGACTAATATTGTGCGGCAAATAGTTGTACCACAAATACGACATTGCCTAAATGTCTTGACCGTGCACGTGTAAAGGTAACCGTCTCCTGAAAACTTAAAAAAATATGACAAGTTCTACTTAATTTTGCACTTTGCAATTGCTTGTTCAAATCGGGAATATCGTGCATTAGGGCGCCAATGACCGGATGCCGGTCTAGTTTTTTTCGCGCAGTTAAAGGTTACACCAGCTTTTATCATGTTATAGAAATTATTGCCTGGATTATTGCAAATTGCGCAGTACTTGTTGCGATAGATGACACCATGAAACATAACCTGAATTTCTGTAGGAAACGTATTGTTCATCAACGATGGTCTTTCGCAGAGTTCACTTATCAGTGGATCAGTCGTCATTCCTTCGCTAGACGACACAACCATTAGTTTGTCTGCATTTTCATGTGGAATTGCTACGCATTTGGCCGCACATGGTTTTCGTCTTCGCAAAGCATCTGCGTAATTGTCGCGCGTTACCTTTGGACCAGACAATCAAAAAGCTTCATAATCTATACAACAATCGCCCAGTTGCATACAGCCTCTGTCATAGTAGCACCAGCTCACAATGTCGCCAATTAGTCCACAACTGCAAAACGTTTTGCTTAATAGTTTGTCGTTGAATACTCCCCCAAGTTCCTCCATTGCTGAATGACTATATGTTATATTTATAGTTGACATGTTCCCGTTATTAGTACATTCATTGCAAATCTCAGTCGTGTGTGTGTGTGTGTGTGTGTGTGTGTGTTGTGCGAGTGTGTGTGTGCATGCGTATGTGTGTGTGTGTGTGTGTATGTGTGTGTGTATGTGTGTGCCTGCGTGTGTGTGTATGTGTGCGCGTGTGTGTGTATGTGTGTGTATGTGTGTGTATGTATGTTCGTGTTTGCCTACATACAGGATATATAAATTATGCACACATATATGTACATGGAAGCAGGCATGCATACGTGCCTGCATTAAATATACATACACACATTTTACAATGTCTTTACTAGTACATCTAAGAACTTTCAAAACAATTATGCCGGTATTCTAATGTTATTCCATGTCTTTCACAAATCCATTGCAACAATAACTTCACATCACTAATCTATGATTAAGAACAGTTTACATAGCTAATCCATTAGTTCAGTTACGCCAATCACTAGGGCATCGAGGCGAAGGAAGCTCTTCAAATCCCACGAGAGAAGTGCCATTAACCAAATTATGTGCTGACACTAACAGAGAGGTTCACGGTGACCGAGACAGCAGCAATACTAGAAATGCTAAACACAATCATATGCAACCAGTATATGGTCAGATGACAAATCCTTTTTGTCCTAGTTCTGGGGTTCCGCTGTTGATTGCTTTGTTTTTAATTATAAATCAGTTCAAGTGCGATACCTGAAAACATCCACAGACTGGTAGTTCAAATCACTTTGTTAACGGGATTGCTCTAGTTGATATTGTTGACAGTGCTTTGCTTTTCTCTGACCTTAATTGTATTCCACAAACCCTTTCTATCCGTCAGGTGAATATGGTATCATGTTTGCTGTCTCTTATAAGGACAACATAGTTCGTGTTGAAAAGGTCTTACATGTTTTTATAAATGGTGGCGATGCATTTTGGAGGGTCTCTTGCAAGATGTTCCCGTGAAGTATGTGTGGCTACTGGCAGGTGTCCTCACCTGACGAACGAATACAGGTCTGATTGTTCAGAACAACGGTTTTTAACCCCTGGGTCGCTACCCAAAATTGGGTCGCCAAGCAATTTTATGTGGGTCGCCAGGAGTCTCAAGTGACTCCGAATTGTCCTTTTTTGTTCCGCTTGCCTAAACAATACCTTTTGCATGCGAGACGAACAATTTACGTCATTTGAAATATGCATGAATTTCAAATGCTGTTTCACTAATGATATTCTATATTATATATATATATATATATATATATATAACATAATCAATATATTTTAGTGATATTCAATACATTATATTGAATATCATACGGATTTTAAGTTCACGTCATTTGGCGCAAACTTTTCAACTCACATGCTGTGTGGACAATTCATATTATGTATGATGCCGCCGAGTAGGCGTACTGTCTGTGCCGTTTTCGAATCATTACATGTGGAAATCTTCAAAGAAAAGTTGAACAGACAAATACCTTAGTCAAGTAGTCCAGGAACACCTTCGGTCTGTTTGTCAGCCTCGTTATTATGTCCAATATGAAGGAAGTTAATGTAATATTCTTCAAAGGAAATCTTACGACCTTCCCGACTCCATCCGCCATCTATCTTTAGTATGCAGATGTGCTAAGTAACACTTCGTCAAATGCGATAGATATACCGCTTTTCATGATTTGATTGCGGTAGATGAGGTTCTTGCGCCAAGAATCTAGCGCTGCAGTCGTGTGGATACGTGCGGAGTAGGGAACCGCTCTATGAGCTGGATACTCTGTCTATTTTAAGGTATAATTACTTATTTTGTGGATATTTCCATGTTAATTGTTGGTTAGGCTGTAAAATTGGTTTGACAATTAATAAATCCTTTTTAAACAATTAAATATCGATATGACGACAAATTTCAGCAATAAAGCGGTAGCCTGCCTGGGTCGTGAGATGATCCCAACAATGAAGTAAAGGGGTAATGTCTACCGCGAAAGCAATACACATGGCACATCTGAATAATTTGCAAGGAGTGTCTACTTTCTACATTTATAATGTACGGCGTTGAGTTAGCGATTCCTAGATGTCCAACAAGCAACTTAAATCAATGTTTTAATTTATGTGTTTATTTATTTATAATTATTTATATTATCAATATAACTGTTTGAAGGCATGGGTTGTTTGTTTCTTGAATTCTATGAAATTGTGGACATGGTCTGTGCGGTGGTTCAAATGTAGTTCAAATTTGGTCAGTCTTACATTGAAGATATGCTAAGTGAGTCGTCGACAGGTCTTGCAGCCTATATGTCCTTCTGATATTATTACTTATGCTTCTGGGTCGAACATGTTTAAGACAACTCGTAGCATTACGATGCTTGGCGATCTCACGACGATCACACCTTATTTTTAGAAACTAATACACTTACATATATCTCAGTTTTTCGAATTTCGATATTTCGGTTATTTTGTACCAACATTACCATTTTTGGACCTCTCAATGTCATATTTGCTCAATTATGATATCACCATACGAATCCATGTACGAATCACTTTACATATGTCATCAGTTTGGTTGATTCACTTTTGATGCAGTTATGACAAAAAATTAGAAAATAAGCGATACCGAAAATTTCACAAATATTTTATGGGTACGTATGTTCAAACCAATATTTTGGTGTGTTCGCAATCGAGATGCGAACACACCATCTTGATTCTTCATCCTGATACATCATATTCAATCAAAAATGAGGCCTGCAATGTGTAGGTAGCGGTGTCCGGTCCATCCTAAAATAATATCCTTTTGACGCTCTGGATCCTTGATTATCTGTAAGTTCAAACAACAACAATAGGCACCATCCGAGAGAGATTAGCCAAGGCCACACACCTTTGAAATAATGCTTTGTTTTTCGCGATTTTATCAGAAACAGGACAGCCCGCTAGACGACAAATATGTATTCTCAACCAGTTGGTAAAGTTGAAGTTTGTAATGTCAATCCATTTCAGGCGTTGTGTGATTGGCATAGTACTAAAAATCGCGCTAGAATAGCTGTCACTGCTTGTGTTATACGTCACCAAAGCCTGCAGCTCTACTTCGTGCAGACACTGCTTCTGCTTATTGCCTAACGCACTACTTTAAAGTAATTATAATATTATAACGCGTTGTGGGCGCGGCTCCCGTGTGTACAACGATGCCTAATGGGTTATATATTAACCAGGTTTTATTGCTTTCCCTCAGTTTGCCACGATGCCGCCGGCCGAGAGAACATTGCTGCTCTACATGTTGGTCGCCGCCGTATACACTCAACAAGGCACCGGCTCATCAAGCGCTGCCAAAGGCCCTGACTCATCTACCGCCGAGAACGCTGTTCAAGGCCCTGGCTCATCCTCCGCCGAGTACGCTGCAATAGGCCCTGGCCCATCAACCGCCGAGTACTCTACCCAAGGCCCTAGCTCATCAACCGCTGAGTACCCTGCTCAAGGCTCTGGCCCAACTACACCGAAAAATAGTAAGTACCGGCGGCGTATTATGCCTACAAAAACTACATGCTAGAGGCGGACCAAACATACCCAAGAAAAGATTATAATATTGAAACAACTTGAACGTCATTCATTCAAATGTAGATGGTAGATACGAATGTCCAGAGAAAGAGATGGGTGAGTAGAAACGTCGGTACATAGGACAGGACATCAGGCCGTATCGGAGGGAGGACGGGTGTGTAAGAGTTTTAAAATGTCGACTAGATCACTTCGCTAGTACAATATTTTGACGATTCCTAAATTGGCACGATCGTCGTGAGATCGCCAAGAATCGTAACGATACGAGTTGTCTTAAACATGTTCGACACAGAAGCATAAGTAATACTATCAAAAGGACATGTGGGCTGCAAGGCCTGTCGACGATTCACTTAGCAGATCTTCAATGTAAGACTGATCATATAAATACTTTTGAACCACAGCACAGACCATCTCCACAATTTAATAGAATTCAAGAAACATACAACCCATGCCTTCAAACAGTTATCTTGATAATATAAATAATTATAAATAAATAAACACATAAATGAGAACATTGATTTAAGTTGCTTGCTGGACATCTAGGAATCGCTAACTCAACGCCGTATATTATAAATGTAGAAAGTAGACACTCCTTGCAAATTATTCAGATGTGCCAAGTGTATTTCTTTCGCGTTAGACGTTACCCCTTTACTTCATTGTTGGGATCATCTCACGACCCAGGCAGGCTACCGCTTTATTGCTCAAATGTGTCGTCATGTCGATATTTAATTGTTTAAAAAGGATTTACTCTTTTTCAAACCAATTTTACAGCCTAACCAACAATTCACATGGAAATTGCCACAAAATAAGTAATTATAACTTAAAATAGACAGAGAGTATCCAGTCATAGAGCGGTTCCCTAATCCGCACGTATCCACACGACTGCAGCGCTAGATTAGTGGCGCAAGAACCTCATCTACCGTCATCAAATCATGAAAAGCGGTAGACATAATATGAATTGTCCACACCGCATGCATGTGAGTTGAAAAGTTTGCGCCAAATGACGTGAACTTAAAATCCGTATGATATTCAATATAATATATTGAATATCACTAAAATATATTGATTATGTTATTCATATATATATATATATAATATAAATATATATAATAATATGTAGAATATTATTAGCGACACAGCATTTGAAATTCATGCAACTTTCAAATGACGTAAATTGTTCGTCTCGCATGCACAAGGTATTGTTTAGGCAATCGGGACAAAAAAAGTACAATTCGGAGTCACTTGAGACTCCTGGCGAACCACATAAAATTGCTTAGCGACCCAATTTTGGGTTGCGACCAAGGGGTTAAAAACCGTTGTTCTGAACAACCAGACCTGTATTCGTTCGTCAGGTGTGGAGTAGCCACATATACTTCACGGGAACATCTTGCAAGAGACCCTCCAAAATGCATCGCCACCATATATACAAATATGTAAGGCCTTTTTAACACTTCAGTTTTGCGGACTATGTTGTCCATATAAGAGACAGCAAAAATGGTACCATATTCACCTGACGGGTAGAAAGGGTTTGTGGAATAAAATTAAGGTCAGATAAAAGCAAAGCCCTGTCAATAGTATCAACTAGAGCAACCCCGTTAACAAAGTGATTTGAACAACCAGACAGTGGATGTTTTCAGGTATCGCACTTGAACTGATTTATAATGAAAAACAAAGCAATCAACAGCGGAACCCCAGAACTAGGACAAAAAGGATGTGTCATCTGACAATATACTGACTGCATATGATTGTGTTTAGCATTTCTAGTATTGCTGCTGTCTCGGTCACCGTGAATCTCTCTGTTAGTGGCAGCCCATTATTTGGCTAATGGCACTTCTCTCGTGGGATTGAAGAGATTCCTTCGCCTCGATGCCCTAGTGACTGGCGTAAATGAACTGATGGATTAGGTGTATAAACTGTTCTTAATCATAGATTAGTGATCTGAAGTTATTGTTGCAATGAATTTGTGAGAAACATGGAATAAAATTAGAATACCAGCATAATTTTTTTGAAAGTTCTTAGATGTACTAGTAAAGACAATGTAAAATAAGTGTATGTATATTTAATGCAGACACGTATGCATGCCTGCTTCCATATACATATATGTGTGCATAATTTATATATCCTGTATGTAGGCAAACACGAACACACACACACACACACACACACACACACGCACGCACGCACGCACGCACACATGCACGCGCACGCGCACGCACACGCGAACGCGCTCGCGCACGCACACGCACACGCACACGCACTCGCACACGAACACGAACACACACACACACGTACATTTCACATAATCAAAATCTTCTATTGCACAATTATTTTATATTGAAACACGGCTTTCTCTTTTCAGTCGCCGACAATAGAGCATCGGGGAAAATGTTATTCCATCATATAACAACTCCTTCACTCACTACTGGGAAGCAAGCCAGTAAAACTGACGAGGATATACGCAAGGAACGAGGCAAACACACATCCAGCATTACCGTGACAACTACACTGTCAGCCTTGCAAACAGACTACGGTGAAAATAACACGACTGAGATTTGCAATGAATGTACTGATAAGGGGAACATTTCAACTATAAATATAACATACAATCATTCAGCAATGAAGGAACTTGAGGGAGTATTCTACGACAAACTATTAAACAAAACGTTTTGCAAACATAGTTGTGGACTAATTGGCGACATTGTGAGCGGGTGCTACTGTGACAGAGCCTGTATACAACTGGGCGATTGTTGTATAGATTATGAAGCTTTTTGCTTGTCTGGTCCAAAGGTAACGCGCGACAATTACGCAGATGTTTTGCGAAGACGAAAACCACGTGCGGCCAAATGCGTAGCAATTCCACATGAAAATGCAACCACACTAATGGTTGTGCCGTCTTGCGAAGGAATGACGACCACCGATCCACTGATAAATGAACTCTGCGAAGGACCATCGTTGATGAACAAAACGCTTACTACAGAAATTCCGGTTATGTTTCATGGTGTCATCTATCGCAACAAGTACTGCGCAATTTGCAATAATCCAGGCGATAATTTCTATAACATGATAACAGCTGGTGTAACCTTTAACTGCGCGAACACAACTAGACTGGCATCCGGTCATTGGCGCCCATATGCCCGATATTCCCGATTTGATCAAGCAATTGCAAAGTGCAAAATTATCTACAACTTATCACATTTTTTTTCATTTTCAGGAGACGGTTACCGTTACACGTGCAGGAATGAAATTAGTGTGTGCAATGCCAACTTAACTGATCCACGGTTAGACTTAGAGTATTTACGAAACACTTGTCAGAAGTATCGAGCAGAAATATACCAGTTGCCTGTGATGAACGCATACGATAATCCGCACTGCGCCATGTGTAGCGGCATGACACAACCGAGTGTTATGATCTACATCTCCTTACTTCAAAATGCTCCTCTCCCATCCCTTACTAGGATGATGGTCTACCCTCACCAACCGACTAAACTACGTATTCGTTGCAGCAATAACGGTGTGTTCGACTATGTGACTGGAGTATGCGTCACACCCACGTGTCCTCCTGGTCACGTGCGTCTGCGAGACAAACATTGCGTGAGATTGAATGTGAATGTTCCACAAATGTTAACGAACCGTGACGTTAGAACATACGTTGTCATAGCAACCAAGAATAAGACATACGGACAGGTCGAACGTATCATAAACGACATTGGTATTGACGTCGATGTGAAATACGCTAAACATATTCCATACTTGCCATGCAACGCCTTCAAATCGTGGAATAATTGGGGCAAAGTCTTCTCCAATACATCTATGTGTTGGATAATGGAAGCACGGTCAAGACATTTAGGCAATGTCGTATTTATGGTACAACTGTTTGCCGCAAAATATTACAGTCATGTTGGGTTTTCGTCCTTCTATAATTCGATGCAAATCGACATATTTGTATTCAACCAAGACGTTCACTTTGAATCTGGTATCTGTTTAAAGGGATCACCAACGATTCGGCGCGAGTTAGTCTTCCCGAGTGACAAACAATTTACCAACACTTTTCCTTCAACATTTATGGTGTTGAATACAGCACAGGTATACAACGTCACAGAAACGCCGATTCTTATGTCATGGCAATACAACGTATCTAGTGCAGGATGGGTCGATAATCTGACTGTCTTAGTTTGTGAACCAGATATATTCAGTTGTGACACAGTCACGGTTCAGGCGGACGAATACATAAACATGGGCGAGTCACTGGTGCTATACGGTGGAACATCGCAAGAAATCAATATCCCCGAGAGAAGTGTTGTAAGACTGAATTCGAATGCGATCGTATTGTGTGCCTCACTCCTATACAATGTGACTGGAAATCGTGGTATCATTGACAAAGGCAGTAACATTAGCGCATACGTTCAAGGTTTTCTCACGTTAATCGGGAACATTTTGTCAATGGTCTGTCTCGCGTTTACGATGACCACCTACTGTATGTTTCAAGAGATTCGCACGAGGGCTGGGAAATGTGTAATGAATCTATGCGGGGCGCTGTTCTTTGCCCAGCTATCTTTACAAGTGAGCGACACCTTTGTGTCGTATCGTGAAGCTTGCATCGTCGTGGCTGCATTTCAGCACTACACATGGCTGGTCGCCTTTTTCTGGATGAACGTTCTTGCATTCGATATGTGGTGCATCTTTGCTGATCAGAAGCCATCTGACGGTGTTCGCAACGCATCGCGTCTTCTTGTTTTTGCCGTGTACGCCTGGGGCATACCGGCTATCTTCGTTGCTGTCTGTCTGACACTCGATTTCTTCACAGAGTTACCTTTCAGCTACGGAAACAGGACAATGTGTTGGATTGTAGGTCCACGCGCCATTGTTTATTACTTTGTAGCTCCTGTAGCCGCAGTCATCACTGCCAATATAGTGTTTTTTGTTCGAACCGTCGTCGCTCTCAAGCATGCCATGTCAGTTAGCAGCAGAGCGCGACGACCACAGGAGCAACGGAGAACATTCGTCATTTACATTCGGTTAACATCACTTATGGGATTCACTTGGCTGATCGGTATCTTGGCTAACGTCCACGTTCTAAGTTTCTTGCAATACCCTTTCATTGTGTGCAACACTTGCCAGGGAGTCTTTATTTGTGTTTGTTTCACGTTGACGCAGAGAGTTCGACGACTCTGGCTGGGCCGATGGGGTGCGAGACAGAGCGGGAACAAACCAAGCGGGAACAAACCCACTCGAACTAAATGCGTCCACATAACCAGTCTCTAACAGCCACATATTTTGTGTGCTTTGTTTTTCTGTTTCATTTATCCAAACAACTGATTCAGCAGTTGCATTAGCTAATGACAGATGCTGTATTCCTTCTTTGACAACAATATTTTCAGAGACACTCAGATGTTTTATGTTATTATGGTATAACATAATTTATATATATATATATATATATAGTTACCCATTACTTAAGTATTCAGTATATATATATATATATATTTTATATATATATAATATATATATATATATATATACTGAATAATTAAGTAATGGGTAACTATTTATCACGTTGCGGTAGCATAAAATGTATGAATTTACAACAAGACACATTTTCCGAGGCTATGAAATTAATGTAATTGCAACGGCAAATGGGATTACAGCGTATTGTTGTGTGTCTAGGCACGACATAACAATTAACTTTGTGAAATGTCACACGGGTAGATGCAGCGTTATTTGACATCTCTGAATAATTAAACAAAGATCACACTCGCTGATAGTAAAGCGGGTCTAAACACCGTTGACAATTTTAAAAATGTATTGTATTGTTGACGGCAACGCACTCATGTAATATGCAATAACATACATTTGACATATTTTATCAATTAGCTATATTGGTATGCGAATTAGAATGCTTTTAGAGAAGCAAAGGTGGTGGTAAATGTGTTTGTTTTCTAAATCTGGTTTGCAGTGTCCTGTTTGTATGGAGCGATAGTTTCGATATAGTAGGCCATATCTTAATATGGGAGACCAGGGTTACTTGAACCAACAAACAGCATATTTCAGAATTGCGGGTCGGATTGGTGCCCGATCGAAACATAATTATCTTGGACACCGCTGATTGGAAATGTTTAAATAAACGTTTATTGGTGTAGTGATTTGCGTGACAACACATTGTTAGGTATCCTAAAATGATCCCTTTACCGTGACATGTGGTACATTTGTCATTTGTTGCGTGATATTTTGAAACA
>CM034534.1:54430648-54493148 GCA_020002185.1 Paraescarpia echinospica | reverse complement strand
ACAAAAAATGCAAGAAACCATACCATATTGCCAAAACTATTAAAAAAAACTGCAATGAGCGCGCTGACGAGATGATGTATTTCGGTGCTGTAGTCAGCAGGTTGACAATAATGCCAGGCGGGCTGGCAGCACGACACGTCTAGCGTTGATAGCTACAGTTCTACGTCACGGATGACGCCTTTGGGAGCAGACTAACCCGACAAAAACCGATATGCCGACTGTTTTTACGCTCCGGGCTTAATACGACAATCAAGGGATGTTTGGTAAGCCCGGCTTCAAACGTAAACAAGGCAAAGAACTCTAAAACAAGCCTTGGAAACGGCGTGTAGGAAGTCGCCTCGACCTTACATGTATCGCGGACTAATATTAGGAGGAAGCTCGGACGGTGAACATAACTGGAGAAGCGCGATTCGTGTTAAGGAATTATCATATTGATTTCTGGTCCCATTTTCAAAACCTGCTCATCCGCCAACTTGTTTGACAAATATCGCTCAAAAGTTTCAACCATGGGGATATCGCGTAACCCGTATGTGAAAGCTTCGGCCAGCAACGGATGTCCATTTCTTATTGATGGCTTAGTCGTGTCTTTTGTGTTACTATCATAAGTGCGTTCTTGTGGGACGTCTGCAAATGCTCGTATGGTCTGATAACCAGCATGTTCCGTGTCTAATCCATTTAGCACCTCATTATCTGTGCGATCAAATATACTATTGTCGCCATGATCTTTTCCAAAAATTATCATGTTGCGAACAGGAGATATTGTTTTCACGCTCAAATCGTCTTGCTTCGTTACAAAATGGATGTCGCGATAAGCCTGTCTCACTTTGTTGAGTACGATTGATGTGTCAGTTTCGTAAACTCTGACAAACGCCTGGACTGATTCGTGGCCATCATAATTTGTTTCGACGGCGTCAACAAGGTCGCTAGTTCCTCTATTTTTCGGAAATTTGTTCATAGCTTTAGCCCGTGCAAACGACTGGATAGTTTGCTGTCCAGTTGTATCAACGCTGACGTTTTCGTCGATAGTTTTATCGACCGTTAGATCAGTGTCTCCGTCCAGGTCAGGAGGTCAGGAATCGCTTGGATTGTCTGTCTACCACCCAGCTATGACTTCTCGTCTTCTTTGTCGACGTTGCGTCCACACAACATTGCTAACAATGTCAACTGATTTTGCATTGTAGCTGCCCGACTTGGTTCGTCTGAGGAAACCTGGTAATCTAATTTGATGTCAACGTTGGTGTAAATGGAGCGTTTACCATTTTCGTCGTCGATAACGTCATCGTCCAAATTTGTTGATGGCTTGGTGTCATGTATTGCGTCGTAGTTGATTTTACTTTCTGTACCTCCGGGAACGTCAATTGTATTGTTGTCAACGCAAACCAATGGAAATTCTTCGACCTTTTTTTGGTTTACGTCTTCGTCGACTTCTGTGAGGCCAAGGTTGATGTAATTTCTTTGTCCATTTTCTGGAGCACTTTTATCATTTAATCGACTTTCAAACGCCGTCCGTGTGGGAACATCTGTTGCCATCGATTCTTCGCTGTGAATGGTTGTTGCATTTACGTTTTCGTCTTTGGAGGTAGACGAATGTAGTCGTGATGTGGGCTGGACATGCACTGGCCTGGCAGTCTTAATGGTGGCCTCGACTCTTTCGACAGGAGGATCTGTTGGAACAGATAATGTTGAGGTTTGAGTTGTTTAAAGATATATGCTACACATAAATTGATAATTGTTTTCATAAGACGTTACATATGAATGTGAACATGTATGTTCTAGTTTCATTATGTAGGTTCTAGTAAGGAGTAAAAACATGATATGCAGCATGCTTACAGACCAGTTTTGGATACAAAATATAATTTTATACCGAATTTTTCGTAGTCCGTGTATTCCGTTAAACATTAGTATGTTGATATTATACATTTTGTCTGAAAACAATTTTATCATCAGTACAATTTGACTAGCATGTTTTGCTATATAATTGTTTGCAGAACGCTTACATTATTTCAACCATACAGTGACATTGGAATATAAAGCTACATAAATTCAAATTTGGCCATGACGAAGATATATTTGATACTGGTTATCTGCTAGGCATTTACTAAACATAAGATTGCCATACTTGACACGTGTATCCTTACTTCCAAGACTCTCGTGTATCGCGTCTTTCTGATCACGTTCGAAACGATGCAGCGGAAACGAAATAAACATCGGTCCGGAAATGACATCATGTCCAGGTACGGGTTGGTACTGAATACTTTTCGTCTGCCATCGATCCTGAGCCATAGGAAAGTGTACGACGGTTCAGGGTTTCCATCGGCGTGACAAAATCATCCATCGTTGACGACGTCAAACACAATGTTGCTATCTTTAGGCGTATCTAGGCTCGGTAATAATAAACATTGGTTCATCTAGACAAGACACTTACATCCCGTACCACATCTCCAAACCTGCTTGTTGTCCAGACTGCGTTCTTTGAAGTAGTTGTCCACTTGTGTCTCGAGACCCTTGTCGCTACAAACGCTGCACCAGTTCACATACATATACGGTGTGTTGTGTTCGTTGTCTTTACACTTTCGAAGAAGGCCACGAATCGCCCATCCAAGTAGATTCTCTGATGCTGTTGGCGCATTTGTTCCAGTTAGAAGCTCAACCTCGATGTCAATGTCGGGAATGTGTATTTCTCGTAGATATGGCCGCCTGTCGACAACTGCCTGCCGTGGAACGTTTTTCGTGCTGACTGGCATTTCTTCCCTTGTATACACCATCTGGAGCTTGACAATGTTGGTGCCGCTTAAGTCGCATACTTCTAGTCCATTAACCACGTATATCGAAGTCGAATTTTCTCGTTCTTTTCCCTCTCGCATTGAGCTGATCCATAAGTTTCGTGGTACAAAACGTCGCGTCGCTTCCTTCATCCAGGTAAGCGTACGTTTCTATGTATTTGTGACTGTTTATCAGCTTGACACTCACATAAATTATGGCCATCGTGCTGTCGTACTCTCCGACCCCTGTACTCATACACGTCTTGCTAGTATCGGGCGCATCTGACTCCTCACGCCTGTTCTCTTGCGTGTCATCTGTCTTGTTGTAATGCAACATTGTTGGATGACTTCAATCGCAAATTGTGCATTTCAGTCTATTTGTGCAGTCTGTGCTTCTGTGTTCTCTGACGAGACATGCGAAACACGATCCGTTTGACATCAGAAATTTAAACTTTTCGCGATGTGACTGAGTTCTCATTTTTTTGCATATTTCCATTGTATGGTCTCCTCTGTAATAATAATAATAATAATAATGTATTTATTTCAGACAATCATCATGTCCATATACACAAATATGTAATAATAATAATAATAAGTTTATTTTCTTTGTCAGCCATAGAAGCTGAAAAGTACAATAGGTACATTAAAATTGGTAAAACAAGTAAATAAATAAAGTAGATTAATAAAACACTAAATGGAATAGACAACCTAAATAAGTTAAATTATAAATAATAAAAATGTATTTGCGTATAAATAAGTAAATAGGATAAATAACTAAAACAAGATTCACTCTCAATTGCGAGTAATTCGTAGGAAATGAAAAGTGTCCGGTAACTGCCAATGATACAGTCCATATGTTATAAGAGTTCTTAAAGCGTTCGGTCCTACACCGAGGAGCACTGTAGACACGTGCGCTTCGGATTGCGCATGGAGGTGTCCGGGGGAGGCAGTATATGGTGCAGTTTGTGGTTAGGTTGTTGTGTGTTCGTGAATAAAGTTATGCACAACGTCTCCCTCCAGTCTACCGGCGTTGGTAGTCTCGCTGTGGCGATGGCTTCGTCGTAACACACGTCATGGAATATTATTCGCATAGCTCGTCTCCGGATATTTTCCAGCTGCTTGGTTTGCTTTCTCGTTAAGCTCGTATGCCTCACCTGGCAGGACCGGTCGAATTGCTCAAGGACCGGTCGAATTACTGTTGTATATATTTTGACAAGATGATGGGGATCGACTCCTGCTCGCTTGAGCAGGATTATGAAATATAGTCTTTGCGACGCTTTAGCGGTGATTTCGTCGATGTGAAGTTGCCACGTAAGATCATGTGAAAGTGTAACTCCCAGTAGGCGATTGCAGTTAACTTGTTCTATCTGTCTGTCATTGATCATCATCGATTGGATGTCTAGTGTCTTGTTATTGAAGAATATTCACATTTCCTTCGTTTTGTTGTAGTTCAATGCCATTTTGTTGGTGGCAGTCCACTGTACTACTTCGTCTGCCGCTGTTTGGAGCGAGCTATCGAGGCCTGAAGGTGAACATGATTCCCATATTGTGCAGTCGTCTACGTATCTGACGTGTTCACAAGCTGTTTGTAAGTCATTTATATGATTCACAAAACCGAACGGGCCGAAGATTATTCCTTGTGGCACGCCTGGTTTGACAGTAGCGTACTTCGACTTGATACTGTCGATCTTCATTCGCTGTTTGCGTTGGCATAAGCAGGATGTTAGTCATTAGATTATAAAATTCGGGAATCCAAGTGACGCGCATTTAATTAGCAGAGTGTGGTGGTTTACTCTATCAAACGCTTTGTTAAGGTCAATGTGCAGTACGCGGATCATGGTTCCGGTGGAATAAAGCGCAGATTTCCACTTGTGCACTAGCTAGATTAGTGCATGCACTGTGGACGTTCCCTTTACTGAACCATATTGTTGAGGGTCAAATTGCTCTCCAGTGATGGCCGTTATCCAGCCACAAATGAATTGTTCCAGACACTTGGACAATACCGGCGTGAGTAATATTGGGCGCATTTCCTTATGGATGAACTTCGGCGGTCGTAATTTGGGTATAGCCCATTTCCACAGTAGTGGAACAGTCCCTTCCAGCAGGCTGCTGTTGAAGATCGCACACATGGGGGAGCTGGTATTGTGGTGTAGTCGTTTAGAATCCAGTTAGGTATTTCATCGGGGCCGACAGCTTTGTCTGTTCTAATTCGTGATAAAGAATTGGCTACTTCTGCGACGCTGATGATGTAGGTAACTGGGACGGTAGTATCAGCTTCTAACGGACGGAATGTATCGCCCGGTGACAACGGAGTTAGAATGTTCGACACGGATTGGAAGAAATCGCACACGTCGTTGGCGAGAACATCTAGGTTTCCGGATCAATGCGCATTAGTGAGTTCCCGCAGATTGTCGCGGTTTACTTTGACACCACCAATGTCTTTAACGTTGTTCCACCATCGTTTTGGGTGATCTTTCTCAAGAGCCTGGATTTTCCGTTCGTAGTATCTCCGTTGCAATGACTTTCTCTCGCGGTTGACTTTGTTTCTACATTGCTTGTACAGTAGCTGGTTTCCACCAATAAGTACACTCTGGTGGCGGTGAAATGGATAGCGAAAATGATCATCTATCCAAGGTCTGTCACTTGAGGATCGTCTGTTTTGGCGCTCTGGAAGATGCAAAACAAGTAATGTTCTTATACTAGCAGTACACGCATGGCTTTTTGAAAGCAGGCATTTTATCTTTATGTGTGTGTGCTTTCATTGTAGTCGAGAACACACTTCGTGGTATTGGCAGTATGTACTCTCCGCTGCCATGGTTCTTCGGGTTTTATTGCTTGCCCCTTGGTTCCATATCGTTTCCATATAGTGGGTCCGTCGCAATTTCAGCTTACTCTTCTGGGAATTCTACGAAGTCGTCGAACTTCACGGTTTTTACTTCCCTCTCTTGTTTGTTGAAGACCACTCGTCTCTATCGATCCATGCCCTTTTCGCGAAGTTTCTAGACGAGTGTTTTGATGTTTTTGGATGATCCATCTAACTCATGTGTTCAACATCCTTCGTGGTATTGTTGCAGCTTCGTAAGAAAATTGCATAGCTGTTCAGTGCGCGTCCGTTATTAGCTTCAATTTGTCGTCGTGCACGCTGACGTAATCTTATATTATTTACATACTTCCGTTTCAACAGTCTCTTTACTTCTTCGTAACCTTTGTCTGGGTCCATCAACATGCAACTTCGCATCAAATCATTCGGTTGCCCTTTCGTGAACTGTTCAAGATAATACGTCTATATTTGTTGCATTCCGTCTTGTCGTTGCTGCTGTGCTCGAACGATCGCCAGAACGGTGCCGATTCCAATGGATTACTATCAAATGTTTTTTGTTTCACGTAGAGGAACAGTGAATCTTTTTTGTTGGTCGATCACGAGCTTGGTCCAATTTTCATGATGTCGCCTAAACAATCTGATGCAGAATTTGTAGTGGCGCGTTGATTATTTTCTGCTCGTTCCGAGGCTTGCTAGTCCTTTGCTGCTGGAGTTGAATGTTGAATTTCTTCATGCTCACTTGAAGGAATGTACTCTTCAGCGTCAGCATTCAGTGGAGTAAAATGTGGTTCACTCTACTGTGATTGTGAGTCTGGCTGTGCCTTATCTTCGAACATTGCATCCACGTTCTCTCTTGAAGATACCACATTGAGCTGTTTTTATAACATCAGCTGCTTTCGTCTTTGGCGAAGATGATGCTCTTCATTATCGAGAGCTTGAATTTTCGTTAGCGCAATGGCTCGAGCTCTCAGCTCAGTTTGTAATTACCGCCATGTATCGATACAATATACAATAAAATAAAGAATCTTGCTATATGTTCCGTTTCACAGAATCTCCGTTAGTTAGCGCCACGTTATTCGAATGGGACGTAAATCTGGGGTAAGACCACAGTTGATTTTCCCGTAAAATTACGACTTTGGAAATGGATATCATTTCTAGCACTGCGTTACGTATATATCCTCAAATGTGTAGTTTAGCCCACAAATCATTTTTTCATAATTATAATACACTGAAGCCCCAAATGTATATGTGTATATATATTTGCTATGTGTTGCATTTCACGGAAACTCCGTTAATTGGTGCCACTTTATTCGAATGGGCCGAAAATCTGGTGTAACATCACAATTGATATACTCATAAAATTACGACTTTGAAAAAAAACAATTTCTACATCAAGTTTACTACGTTGCATTGGGGTACCAATAGTGATCAATTCAGTTTTAATTGCATTTAATTTCAACTTGCTGTCAGTCCTCCAATGGAAGATATCTTGAAGGGAATGACTAAGTTGATTAAGGGAGCGAATTGTATCCGGGGTAGCCAACGAAATGTAGATCTGAGTATCATCAGCATGAAGATGATGATCCAAGTTATGTCTTTGTATAACAGAGCTTAGTGGCGTGGTGAAAATAGTAAAACGCAAAGGCCCAAGAACAGAACTATTATTGTCCATCAACATTTAAGGCAACTTCTAACAAACCAGCTAGTAGCCTAGATGCCCAAGTATAAATAAAAAATGTTACATGAATGCTGTAAGGGGGGTTCTTAACCCCCACTTTTGTATAAATCAAACTGTAGATATTCTTGCTAGTACTATAGAAGGTGTGCAGTCTACACACTGGGTGTCTTTTTCACCTTTGTTTTATATACTGTTAAACTAAGACAGTCGATATGCTGTTATTAGATATATCAACAATCAAGGGTGTTTTGGTTAATGACTAGCTAAACTGAAGAATTATTATCATTGTATATGCGCACTAAATTGTAGTACATATCATATGTAGTACATCAATCATCAATCTGTATGACCCAGGCTGTGCACAAGATGTGGCGACTGTTGTATACACTACGTGTGCACAGTTGCAATCCCTGTTAGTTAATATATTGTATTGTCTATTACCATCCTTCCCAGTAGTTGGTGTTCAATCAATACAAACAGAGAAAGGGCTGCATGAACATATTCATAACACAGATCCACCGGGGGCTAGGTGGTACCGAGTGGAGTAGCACACGAAATAAATATCTTCAACTTTCTTCTACGTTTAATCACATCTGTTCAACTAGTTAATTTCTTGCTCCAGTTTGCGTCAGTTTGTTCTGTTGTCAATGTTGAGCTTATATCTCTCTTATATATGTACGTGACAGTCAGTCATTCTGTGTGTATACATACATAGTCGGGATGCATGGGCATCGAAGTGGACACCTCATGTTATTTTTGGTTGTTCTGTGTTTTATAGAATTTCAAACTTTCCTGAATAATAATCCAAAGGGTAACCCTCTCAAATCAGTTTGCCTTTATTTAAAAATGGGATATACATTTAGTCCTACGGGATTACAGTTTTGTCATAGTTGGATACCTTCAAATTGTTATAGTTGGTATATA
The DNA here is from genome assembly GCA_020002185.1 of Paraescarpia echinospica. Taxonomy (NCBI): domain Eukaryota; kingdom Metazoa; phylum Annelida; class Polychaeta; order Sabellida; family Siboglinidae; genus Paraescarpia; species Paraescarpia echinospica. The sequence goes on along the minus strand of CM034534.1, from coordinate 54,484,963 downwards.
GTTACAATGCTATATTCATTATCATATTATCCGGAATGATAAGCACAACATTTTATAACGATTACACGCAAGCACGCACACACACACACACGCACGCACAAACACACACACACATAATTTCGATATGTTTATTTTTGAGGTCATTGAACAATATGTTGAAAAAGACACTTTCGCATTCACGTACATTTTGACATAGTTACCGCCGTACACATTCAATATCCATGAATAATATATAAAATTCATCTATATTAATTTATCTGTTGCAGAGTACACCAACTGTGCAATGCTATAATGCACACCACACATTCCTAATCCAGCCATATAACCCATACCCCAATGTTTGTGTCAGACGCCTGCCGGATCGGATTTCATGAAGTATCCCTTTTCCACTTTCCTCGATGTAGTCAATATAAGATCGAGGACTGACACATCTACTAACAAAAACAGTGGCATGCTTCATCATAATATAATCTTTCTGACAAGATGAATTATTCAAAATGACTAGATGATAAGCGTACATACCTGGAGAAAACCTGTGTTCGAATACTGTGTACTGTGTCGGACCTTGTACAAGTTCATTCACTCTACGTCGCTCTATTTCACTCAGCTGTATGAAAGAGTACCTGGGTATGGTCACTGTTGGATATTTGCGTACGAATAATCTTCGCGCATTTTTTATTTTGTGTTTCATTTTTATCCTGTTCTGCTGCTTCGAGAGGTCGTGATTTTACGTTGTGCAAGCCACTTAGTGCCCAACGGTCGGCTGTCATTCCAACTGTTTCTCAGTACATGAGAACACAAGATTCATTGTCATATCTACACAGTTTGCCATGTCTTAATCTTTGTTTTAATAGAAAGATACCGCCAATTCCCCGCTCTAAGCCAACATTTAAATTGACAATTATCTTATTATTAGCAGGAGATGTAAGTCTAAATCCTGGACCTGCTATCAGGCAACAACATTCGAGTGGCCACCACTAACGTCCGATCTTTTCGAGATAAAACAGCCTCGTTTACCGATTTATTAACTTCCAAGACAATATATAACCTCGCTGTCACTGAGACCTGGCTCAGACCACATGACACAGCTGCATGTGGTCAGTGCTGACATTTCTCCTTCCAGTTTCACCTTCCATGATCGCCCACGTTCAGTTGGGCGAGGTGGTGGTGTTGGATTTCACATCGCAAAACAGTTCAAAGTTAATTTGCATTCAAACCCTGATTACTCCAGCTTTGAGGCCATCTGTGCAGAAATTTCCGATTCATCTTTCTCTGCTTATTTTGTGTGCATTTATAGGCCTCCAGGACACCAAGCCCATTTCTTCGAAGAATTCCAGAATCTACTTGAAAATCTGGCAACTATTTATTCAGAATTTTATATACTCAGTGATTTTAATCTTCATCTGGACACACCTTCATCAACAACAAGTACATTTAATTACATTCTGGCATCCTATGACATGAAACACCACGTTACCTTCTCAACACACATACATGGACACTGGCTCGATCTCTTAATCACCCATTCAGATTGTAAAAATATTCAGACACCTACTGCTTCAGATGGTTTATCAGACCACCACACTGTCATTGCTGATCTCACAGTTCCTAGAAGTCCCGTAGTGTCCAAACACAACGTGTTTTACCGACCGATCCATAAGATTGACATTGCTGCATTAATGACGGACATCCTTAAATCCGACCTCATCAGTAACCCCAAAGAACATCTATTAGATTTGTGTCGACAGTACTATCAAGTACTCAAAGATTTACTTAATAAACGTGCACTCCTGAGATTTAAATATGTGTCCCAAAAGCCACATGCTCCATGCATGACTCCTTAAATTTTACAATCTAAAAAGCGCCGGCGCCATCTTGAACGTGTATGGCGCAAATCACGCACGCCTTTGGACAGATCACTATATTCTAAACAGTGTCACTACTGCAACAGACACATGGCCAAAGCAAAATCAAATTATTACACAAACATGGACTCGAGTAACTCTGATAATCCTTGTCAGCTATGGAACTGCATAAATCATATTCTACACAGACGGCCGCCTCCATATCTACCTAGTTATGTGTCAGTCAAATCGCTGTGTGACTCGTTTTCTAGTCATTTCAAAAATAAAAAAATAAAATAAGTCTTATACGTTCTGCTTTTCCATGTCACATTTTAAGTACTGTAAATGTGGACTCCTCACAAATAAATTCTCCACTTGTATTGTATGAGCCAGCCACAGTTGATGAAGTGAGGAAAATAATAATGTCCTCCCCAAATAAGTCATGCGATCTCGATCCATTACCAACCATACTACTAAAAGAATGTCTTCACTCTTTACTTGGTACAATAACAACTATCATAAATGTATTACTTAGTTCTGGTAAATTTCCAGATGATTTTAAGTATGCACATGTAAATCCTGTTCTCAAGAAGATTTCTCTGCCAAAAGATGATTTCAAAAATTATAGACCAATTTCTAATTTTAGCTTTATGTCTAAGATACTTGAGAAAGTCGTAACAAGCCGTGTAAGGTGTCATATCAGCTCAACTTGTTTATCCAGTGTGATACTATTAGCAAACAAACAATTTCATTTGACAGAGACTGCTATCTTAAAAGTACACAATTATGTTATATTAAATATTGATAAAGGCAAAGTAACCGCACTCACTTTGCTTGATCTGTATGCCGCCTTTGATACCATTGATTACAACACTCTTGTCAAACGTTTATCAATGTGGTATGGCATATCTGGCACAGCTCTGACCTGGTTTTCTTCATATCTAACCAATAGACATCAATCCTTAAAGATAGATAATTACTTTTCAACTGCACTCCCCATTTCATGTGGCATTCCCCAGGGTTTCGTTCTTGGGCATTTACGTTTCACTCTCTACACTACGCCACTCAGCTCTGTAATCCAAAGTCATAACTTGGATCATCACCTTTTTGCAGATGACACACATATCTACATTTCTTTGGCCACGCCCGATACAAGTCACTCCATAAACCGACTCAACGATTGTCTCCAATATGTTTTATTATGGATGACCGACAGCAAATTAAACTTAAATGCAGACAAAACTGAATTTCTCATCATTGGTACTCCAATGCAGCGAGGTAAACTTAATGATTCTTTTCCAACATGCATCCTGAGTCAAAATATCCCACCAGCAGCATCAGTACGGAATCTAGGAGTGACTTTTGATTGCGACTTCAATTTCAGACAACACATATCCAGAACGTGTCGTTGCTGTTTTTATCATATCCGTGATCTCTGCCGCATTCGCCGACATATGTCGCTTTCTGTCGCTAAGACTATCGCAACAGCTCTTGTTAGCAGCATATTAGATTATTGCAATTTCCTCCTTTATAATATCGCTGTCAAGGATATTGCAACCCTACAACGTGTCCACAATTGTTTAGCAAGGGTAGTCACACAATCTCCTCGATTCTCCCGCTCAGTGCCACTTCTAAATTCACTGCATTGGCTCCCCGTGCCATATCGCATTATGTTTAAGATCTGTACAATCACATACCAAGCCCTTTCATCCATACAACCTAGTTATTTACACTCAATGATCACACCAGCTAGACAAGCCAGACAACTTCGGTCGTCTAGTTCGAAGTTGCTATCTGTTCCTAAAGTTAAGACAAAGGCTGGAACTCGAGCTTTTTCAGTTGCCGCGCCAACTATATAGAATTCGCTTCCCGTTAATGTTAAATCATCAGAAAATATTGTTACATTTCGTCGTCACATGAAAACTTATCTTTTCAATATCGTCTATACTCCCTAGCTTCCTAGCACATCCATCCATTTGTTTTGCCTAGCACACGAGTACGATAATGCTTAATCCTTTGGTTTTGGTGCGCCACTGAGTTCGGATTGTCTGAGGAAATTGGCGAGTTATAAGTGATTTATTATTATTATTATTATTACTAATTGCAGCGTGGTCTAATACTTCCCAGTGAAGTTGAGATGATGTTCGATTGAAGAGGTCTGCTGGGGAGTAAAGTGTAACACGCTTTGAACAGTCCCAAGGATTGGATACTGCGCTATATAATAATTCACCTTTTTACTTTCTTGTCCAACAGATTTTTCGGTAGTGCGTAATAAAATGGGCTAGAGTTTTGTGTAGGATATACACAGTAGTCTCGGCTGCATAGGCTTTGTATGCGTTTGTATTTGGGTAAGAGAACAATAATTCTCTGTTGTCTTCACGTTGATGTACATATATTATGTTTCAATATATACTCTAAAATATTTATTATTTTGCTATTGGTTCTTGTACGTATTGACCAAAATAAATTATATTCATTGTCACCGTTACTGCCATCATGACTAGGGCCTGTCGATGGACATGAACTTCATATTCTCTTCGACCTTCCTTAGTTTGAACAAACAACGAGTATCTGCGAACGCGCTATGGTGTTTTTGTAACGATACTGTGTGTTTTCTAACATTTGGTAAATATTTATTTCACGACTGTACTCTACAAAGGCATCCCGTCCGATGACGGGCATTTTTGCTAGTGTCATAATAATAATAATAATATATAATAAAAATATAATAATAATAAACTTATATATCGCCTGCATCCTTATGACTATGTGCTCAGAAGCGAAACATACAAGAATCATTAGGCACAACCATGAAGGGTCATTATTAGAGTAAGGGATCCCTGAAGATTTAGGGTGGAAATGCGATTTTTAAAATATGTCTTGAGTTTTTTCATAGTTTCAGATGTTTTAAAATGATAGCGAGTTGTTGGTGCAGCTACTGTGAATGTTAAGCTTTGTTTTATGAAGAAAACGTTGTTGTGAAACATACGATCTTATTGTCTTAAAGATGTCTGAAAAACGCAGGAGACTAACCAAATAGGATGGTTGTTGTGTAGAAATGGCACGATATGTGATAGAGGCTAAATTGCAGTTGAATCGATAGGCAACCGGAAGCCAATGAAATGTTTTAAGCAGGTCTTGGTGAAAAACGAGGGGTCTTGAGAACCACGCGTGCAAAGCAATTATGCACACATTCCAGTCTAACTAAGTGGTTTTAGCAATATTGTTTCACAAAAGATAGTCTGGATAATTTCTCCAATGGTGTACCTAGTGTTGCGGCTGTAGAACATACGTTCAACGCGGCTGTGAAAGAAAGTGCGAGTAGATTAAACCGTGGATGCTATAAAAGAAACAAATCGCTTTACAACAAAGTCAGTTTTATATGATATGTCATCATGTCAGTTTCAAGAAAATTATGATTCTCCCACTAGCATAACACTTTCACACAGAATCATAAAGAAAAAAAGCCCTATCAAATAGCGGCATGCATTCAACAACACACGATCTACCCCTTCGCGGTGAACTCCAACTACACGGTTGACATGGCCAACGGATATTCGTTTACTTATTTATTTGGTTTCTGTTTCACAATGTTGTAACGTGCATGCACGTAATTATAGCTTCATTGAATAATTCAAGGTCAAGTTCATAAAGAACGTTAGATAATGACCGTAGCTTAAGTGACCTATCCAGCACGTGACATGTCACCTAGCAAAACCTCCGTCAACCCATCAAATAATGAATGTTGAACACGTGATGCGTTAGTGTATTCCGTCGTATATGTTGTTAAAAATCCAATCCCAGATGTATTTTTTCATAAGAAAAACACAAGGCCAGCATCATCATCACCTCAACAGCCTCCATCACTACCTTAACCACAGCCATAATCACCACGGGCATTCACACACACACACACACACACACACACACACACACACACACACACACACACACACACACACACACAAACACACACACACATACACACAAACACACACACACACAAACACAAACATAAATTCACACATGCGCGATATCTCACACTCACAAGCGCGCACGTATAAACACAAACTCGCACGATCACACACACACGCGCGTGCGCACACAGCTTCTTTATTAAGGGCTAATAAACAACACTCGTCCCCCGACCTTAAGGATCAGTTTCACTGCTGACATCTTGCATTTTGTTAGTGTTGTCAACAGGCGGCGCCGCTAATTCAGTCAGACACGAATGCGTTACGATTTTACTTTGCATCCATGTCATGCCATATCAGACCTGAAATAATTCTCAATTATTGCTGACTCATTTCCGGTTAGTTAGTGCCCCTTGCGACCGCTGCATCGGTACCGGTGACGTCACCGTAGTTAGCGCCCCCCTAGCGATTGGCACGGGTGGGTAGGACAGGGTGGGTTTGTGGACGACCGTCTCTTAGTGGGTGCGTGCGTGGGCGTAAGGGAAGGACGTGCTGGTGGGCGGCTAATGACCGCCTCTTATCAAGTAAATAATCGTGTGTGCATGAGTATGCGTACGAACAAACTAACAAAACACCGCGCCATAGGCTCGTGCATTATTCTACGGCGACTTTAGGGTGTTTACCACCGGGCCAGCGGTCTGAGTGTGCGGGTGTTGACTACCGCGCCATCTGCTCGATCGATGATGATACCTTGTCAATGAAACGCGGTGCCGATCAATACCGAAACACGTCACAAACAGTAAAATTGATATCAAAACTAGTGTCAAAGCTATGCAAACAGTACCTAATCTAGTCATTAAAAAAACACTGGTGCTATACAATCAGCGCCGAAAATAAAACCAAACAATAGTTATTACGCATGAATCAGTGTCGAAACGGTACTGCATCGTAACTTATCTAAACTGTTTAAGCAATCAAACACGCGGCAATCGCTTGCCACCAAATCAATGCAGAAAGCATTCACAAAGTCCTCATCAGAACCCCGTTACAGCGAATCATGAGATAACCGACACAATATTGTCCGGAAACGTTAGACAGAAGACTCTGAAGTATCTTGGTATTATGAGTCCATTCTGCGCAAAGTTTGTTCATGAAGGCGCGGAACTCGACGTGTCGCGGCGGCAGGCCATACGAGCAGAAGTATTCGCCGGGTCCTTCGCCGTCCAGGTACAGCGCTATCCAATGTTCGCCCGGTTCGTCGCCGTCGTGCGTGTTGTGTTGCACAAGAAGGCGGCCGGGAAAGCGTTTATCGTCGCAGGCAGTTTGTCTTTGGGTAAGATCGGGTGGCCGGTGCGCTTAAAACGTACTCGGGCTATTTCTTGGGTGGGCCGGCGCGCAGAAATCGACTGGCTTTCGGTAAACTAAACACTTCTAAGTTATTAACTCGCATGACGCATTTCATGCTCGCTGCCAGTTTCCCGGCTGACATGTAAAGTTTCACATCGAACCGCGGAACAACGCGATGTAGCAAAGCGCAATTGTAGACTACAAAAATAATTATTGACATGATGGGCATTGAGTATTAATCGCCGCGATAACACCTTTTATAAAGGCAGTTTGCTTTGCCACATAATATTGCCACCGTGTTCATGACAGTCCGTGCAAACATCGGTGCGGCCAGGAAGTTAACATTTCGCTAGAACAATGGCCCGGCGCTAACAATATGACACTTGAACGTCGGATCACCGTGACAGGTAACGGCAGGTGCAAGTGCAAGGCCCGAGCCAAGCGGCGCTGTCACATGAAATAAGAACTCCATTAAACAGTGACTTCATCGTTAAAATTCATAAAGGATTTGCACCGAATTTCTTCGATTCCTGCGTTACGGCGGCGCGCGCCCGTCGTGTGTGTGCTTGTGTGTGTGCTTGTGTGTGTGCGTGTGTGTGCGTGTGTGTGCGTGTGTGGGCGTGTGTGTGCGTGTGTGTGCGTGTGTGTGCGTGTGTGTGCGTGTGTGCGTGTGTGCGTGTGTGTGCGTGTGTGCGTGTGTGTGCGTGCGCGTGTGTGAGTGTGTGTGTGTGTGTGTTAGCGGGCGTGCAGGCGTATGTGTGTATGAGAGCGCGCGTGCATCAGAAAGTAAACTTCCCTTGAAGTCGATTCTACGCAATGCTTACACGATCACAATATTAATGAAAGTGTGCTGAATTAAATAATAAAAACGTTCCCGTTGCGTATAATGTAGAGGAAATACTGTTTAAGCGATTGCCATGCTTCACCGGTTTATCGCGTCAATCTCTATTACTAGGCATTATCGCACGTTTATTGTCAAATGCACAGTCGGCTTTAAGCGTGTAATTTATACTATTCTGCACTGGTGAAATTACGGCGGCCTCGTGTTAGCATTCATATTTCTCCATGTTCAAGTAGTATAATATTCGATGTGAAAACGATGTTGTTGCCGTGGTCGTCGTCATCGTATGCGTTGTTGTTGCTGCTGCTGCTTCTGCTGGTGTTAATATTGTTGCTGCTGCGGCTGTTGTTGTTATTGTTGCTGTTGTTGCTGTTGTTGCTGTTGCTGCTGCTGCTGTGGTTGTCGCCTTCGCCACCGCGAACGTCTGGGTTTTGTTGTTCTTGCTACTGTGATCGTCGTCATCGTCTGCCTTAGAAGTGTTGTTGCTGTCGTTGCCTTTTCTTTTGTTGATGTTTTCGTTGTCGTCGTCGTCGTCATCGTCGTCGTCGTCGTCTTCGTCATCGTCGTCGTTGTAACTTGCTTTGCAATGAACAAACTGCTCTAGTTTACGACATAGCTAACGTTAGACAGGAACTAGTTGGGAGAAACTGTCTTCTGTGTTTTTTTTTTTAGTGAATAATTGTATGACTGTCAGTCGTTAAGATTTGACATATGTGTGTTGCCGCGATAGTGTGGCTAAGATAAATAAACAATCGTAACTTCAGTAAAGTGATTAACCATTTACGCGTTGATGTAAATATTCGTGATTATGTATTGTATTAAAACAAACTATATGAACATATTCAATTCATGGTTTGTTTTCGTTTTCACTAACGTAGTTATGATGTATAGGTAATATTTATTAATCAAATTAAGTAGATATAATGTACATGGAATAATAAGTTTTTTTTTATAATACTCCGCGTCGGAAATATACTGAACTTTGTTTTTGTTCCACGTGATTTGCAATGAATATGGTGTTACCTAATAATGGGTACACTGAACCGTATTCCGCAGCCGAATTCAAATGTCCACATAACTATCCAAAGATTTGTACTGCCCCTTTACCGACTGTAACAAAATCAACGTTCTCTTACGATGACAATATTCACAGAGATATGGAAACGAATTAAATCTTATTATAATCGATTAAATGTATTTATGTTTGGTAATATTTTATTCTTAGACGGCTGTCATCTTGGCATCTCTCGCCGCCAAAGCGTTCAGCGATTAATCTACGAACCAACGAATGTAATGTAAGTCTTTTTTTTTCTTCAAAATACCCCATATAGGTAAAGGATTATTCCTTTTGTAGGTTAAATCCATTGTTCTAAATGTAAAACGTGATACGCACGTAAAGTGTAAAACGTCATTTAACAATCGCAGAAACCACGCGCAGCAAATGTTTTGGGAAATCGGCCCTTGCGTCATGGACTAGGTTGTTTGGCAAACGAAGTAGACTCTGAGACAATATGCTCTACATCTACCCGCATGCCATGGTCATAGCAACACGACCATTATTGGACAATTCTACACTTTCACGACCAGGGGTATCGATGGACATGAACTTCACTTTCTCTCCGACCTTCTTCATTTTGAATATATAACGAGTACTGCAGCACGTGCGTGACGCGGTTGTCCACGTGTTAGGTGCGTTGAAACCATCGCTGGGCTTAGTGTATACGTCGCGATGTTTATGTAAGAATGCTGTGTTTTCTGACATTTAACAAATATTGCATTCACGACTGTCACGAATGAACTACCAAGATATCTTGTCAGGGAAAGGAATTTTTTGTATAAGTTCATATAATGAAGTGCACTCCTGCCTGACCTGCCACAGCGACCAGTGTGTTTATTCAACATGTATGAATGTCGACATTTGACACTGAAGCAGCGGAGGTTGAGACAGCGGTAGAAAGAGAGATAGCCGCCCCCGTAGACACCGTCAGTTCGACGCGATCCCGGAATACATGCATATCTTCCTGACTTTCTTTTAAAATCGCCAACAACGCCTCCCCATCTTTCGATGTCATCATCTGAGACAGCGCGATACCATGGGAGATGTGCTGAAATAGGCTGAACCGCTGAAGTTCCGGATGAGATATATCCAGGAGCATCCCCGCCGTCTTCTGATGTCAAGATCCGAAACACCCCGACCAGACAGCGGGATTCGGGAAACGTGCAGAACCACTCATGAATCTCCCGGAATTAAAACAAAAGTTGGCAGATAGGTATATTAATTTAAGTATTAACAAAGTAACACTATGGGGGTGGCTCGAATAAAGCTCCCCTATGATAAAGGGTCCCAACCTTTGGCTGTACTTTGTAATGAGATCTAAACGACGACCACAATATTATAAATTGAGAACAAACGACCGTATCCACAATAATTTATTAATGAGAATGAATGCCGCGGATATTTGCTACATGCGGTGGCTCTAACTTGTGGAGTCTGATTATATTAATCGAGATTTGTGACAAAGAGTGGCGCCGCGTCACGGTGCGTAGACGATTGAGGTGGTTTCGCAGACCAGTGGCAGTGTGTAAATGTTTAAGCGTTCGAATTCACATAGCGCATCCTTGGGCTTGCATGTCTAATTTTGTGATGGCGTTAGTCGCTATCTGACTGTATGGTTTATATTTACATGGTAACCCTTTATATTACTGGCATATGTTATTTCCGTGAGCCTTTGGCTTTACTTTTCTTCCGATGTGGGCAATAAACGGGTGATATCAAACATGTAGTCTAGAGTCGAGGTAGGCCTAGTCAATTATTGCGTTTTATTTATGCCTATGCAATTAGTTATTATAGAATATTGACACCAGTAAACATTTTAATCAATTACCTAAAATATTCGTGAAATGTATGTCAATTTTAACTAATGGAAGACGATTGAACAAAAATCACCCAGTCCGTTCACGCTCTCCAGAACATAGACGTGGTAACATGGGGGGGGGAGGCAAGGTGGACAGCTGCCCCGTGGAATTTAGCTGCGGGGATAGACATATGGTTCTGCCCTCATAGTATATCTGAGCCTTTGAACGTCGTCGCAATTTTTTTCTCAAAATAGCACCCCCCCATATTCTGATGTCACCAGACGAGAAGAGAACTATCGGACGGGGCAGCTTTGCAGTAACAGGCTCACATATGTGGAATAGCTTGCTAAAATGTGTGCGATCGGTTGGAACATTGGCGGTTTTATTTATGCCTATGCAATTAGTTATTATAGTATATTGACACCAGTAAACATTTTAGTCAGTTACCTAAAATATTCGTGAAATGTATGTCAATTTTAACTAATGGAAGGAGATTGAAAAAAAATCACCCAGTCCGTTCACGCTCTCCAGAACATAGACGTGGTAACATGGGGGGCAAGGTGGACAGCTGCCCCGTGGAATTTAGCTGCGGGGATAGACATATGGTTCTGCCCTCATAGTATATCTGAGCCTTTGAACGTCGCAATTTTGTTCTCAAAATAGCACCCCCCCCCCCATATTATGATATCACCAGACGAGAAGAGATCTATCGGACGGGGCAGCTTTGCAGTGACAGGCTCACATATGTGGAATAGCTTGCTAAAATGTGTGCGATCGGTTGGAACATTGGCGGCTTTCCCGAAACAACTTAAAACCCATCTATTTCGCCTGCACTACATGCCTTGATGCAAACCCTGCTGCCACATCTAAATGACACTCCTTTCTATTTTATAGTATTATTTAGTTTTTAATTTAATTGTTTGAAATTGTATTTTTATACCCTAATTTATATATTTTTATTTATTTATTTTATCTTAGCTTATTTATTAAATTAATTGATATTTTAGCATTTAGTCACCACGTCATTTTAATATGTGAAGCGCTTTGATTGGCATTTACTTACTTAGAAAGTGCTATATTAAGAAGTGGAATTATTATTATTATAATTACCTAAATATTCGTGAAATGTATATAAATTTCAACTAATTGAAGAAGGTTGAACAAAAATCACCCAGTCCGTTCCACCCTCTCCAGAACATAGACGCGCTGCCCCCGTGGTATTTAGCTGCGGGGGTAGACATATGGTTCTGCCTTCATAGTAAATCTGAGCCTTTGAACGTCGTCGCTAAAAATTGTCAAAACAGCACCCCACTATATTCCAATGTCATCAGACGAGAGCTGAGAAGCTGAAAATGTGGTAGTTTTTCTTCAAGAGTTTTCAATGTCATGATTAACAGCAGAGCTGAAGCTCTGGTTCTCAGCTCCCCCCAATACTAATTTCGTTCCTGTGCCAGTGCTCCAGAATACACCTTTCCCAGTCTCCCACAATGTTATCTACTCGCAACTGATGATCACTGCTTTTTCCAAGATTTATATTCACTCTGGCTCTCGGTCTTGATTTTGTCCTTCCTCTCCTTCAACTATCATTGTCTGTTTCCCACGCTCACTTTATAAATCTTCTCTCACTCATTCTCTCTACCTGTCTCTTTTGTCATACGTACTTATACGTTATTAGATGGTTCGGATATTACTTTGTTGTACAAATGAAGCTTCTTTACATACATTAGAAATATTTTCAGAGCATCTGTAGAAAAATGTTGTTAGAACATTGTACATTTTATTTTTGTAGTCTCACTAGATGGATTTTATCTGGATTTTCCCTACAAAACAGATTCTTACAGTTTAATGCTGCATACTGGTGGAATTGTTCGATCTATTAAATTAACCACTTTCAAAGGACTGGACCGATGTGACGTCTGATTGTGTCACTGGCTTTGCATATCGTAGTAATTACTGTTATGTTGTCGCAGGACACTGCTTTGAGAGTTGAAAGCGGTCTGTGAAAGAAGTGTCAACAATGAAGTGACAACGCAGCAAAGACTCAAACACATTGACAACAACAACTGTCAAGTTGTGTCCACCAACACGATGTAGGACATCGAGCCAAGTCACTGAATGTCAACATATCTAACTTCAAGAACAAGTGAAAACGTGACTAAGTCAATCGTGAGATAATATTTACACCTAAAGAGACAACTACTTCCTCTGGCGTGGAGCCATTCAAAAGTGACAGTTGTGCAGCAGATGCAAAGACTCATTTGCTTTCCCAGGCAGATGGAAACACGATGTGACACACGTGGAAGATATTCTCATCTGAGTAGTGGTTTAAAGCTGCAATTGCACGCTGACACATGTGACACACCTTCTGTATAAGACATAATGCGAAAACTGTTTAACAGGGTGGTGTTTCGAGGCTATACGTCAACAATAAGACTTGTGAGAAAGCCTTCAAAGTTGATGCACGCATACATAATGCATACCTGGTTATTATTGAGCAGTGCATACATACTCTCAAACTAGTGATAACACTTCAACATGTTTATAATCGTTATTGCTTTGAAGACGCAAGTATGACATCGTAGAAAATGTGATTTATGTGTAAACAGGTTATAAACGAATAGTTTCAATATGTATGCGAATGTGCTCCCGGCTAACGTTGAGAAACGATTTAACTGTGACACTTGTGGGAAATGTTTCCGAAACAATGATAGCTTAGCGCTACATAGTAATTTGAAATTACATATTCGAGTTCATACTTGTGAGAAACCCTATAAGTGTGATACTTATGGTGCAACATTTTTTGTAAGTGGTCTTTTAAAGACCCGTATCCGTAACATGTGATAGCTGTGGTACACAATTTGTAAAAAAACAATCAGTTGATGTCACATATCCGAGTTCATACGGGGAAGAAACCGTACAAATGTGATACCTGTGGTGCGGAATTCTCACAAAGTGATAATTTGAAAAGACATGTCCTTATCCACACTGGGGAGATGCCTTACAAAGGTGATACCTATGATGCACAATTCTCCCAAAAGAGTCGTTTGAGCTCTCATGTCCGTATCCACACTGGGGATAAACCCTACAAATGTGATAATTGTGGAACAGATTTCTCACAAAGTGATAATTTGAAAAGACATGTCCGTATCCACACTCGGAGAATCCCTACAAATGTAATACCTGTGGTGTACAGTTCTCAAGAAATGGTGGTTTGTAGTCACATATCCGCATCCACATTGTTGGGAAATCTGTGTGATACCTAAACATAACAATTTTCAGTAGATAGTAATTTGAGGTCACATATTCGTATTCACATTGGTAAGAAACCTTTGAGACATGATATGCGGTGGTCAGAGTTTTTTATAGAACATTTTGATCAACAAATAAGTGTGTTCGCATACACAACGCAACGAACGCCAAAGATGTGACACACGAGGTAAATAATGTAAAAACATACACTCAGTAGTAGGTCTAGCTTGCATGTACATGTGCTTACACGCACTTAGGAGACATTATTCAAATGCGATATATATATATATATATATATATATATAAAAGGGGGCTGTTACCAATATATAAATATCTATTTGGAGAATTGCTGTCTGCGTGGTACTTGTCAATGTTTCTGTGTGTTGTCTGACGAACGTTCTTACTTCCCGTTACCAATATTCCTTAGGCAAGAGATTCTTGGATAAATCAGGGCAGTTGCTAACCATTAAATATGCCTTCAAGAATATTTATTTCATGTTATGCAGAAACAAATGTTAAACATGTTGATTTCATGGCCCGCTGATTATAATGGGAATTGAAACAGCGACTAAAATATAACAAATTGGGACCCCAACGACATGTCCTCAACTGCAAGGTTAGAATGAAAGTTCCCGGATATTTATTCAGATTCTTTGCAAACATCACGCTTCCTTCATTTCAGTGATACAGCCTACTTGGAAATGCATGTTGAAACCAGGCGGTTGGGAAAGCGCCCAAAGGTGGCTCTGCCTTGCGGAGTCAGGGCCGCGTTCAGAATTTCTGTCGCGACGTACCGCGACGTCGCGATCCGTCGCGGTTCGTCGCCTGAAGTTCAATTGTTTCAAAATGGCTGTGTTGAAAGCATACGTTGTGCGTTTGATGTGACTGATTTCGAATGTGTTTTTGATGAAAATGCCGTCACCCTTTCCATTTCCAGGCTAATGATTATTAATGCCATCAAAAAATAATCTACCTCAAAACCAACTATGGCGGCCATTTTGGAGACACGCTTGGGCGGCGCGTGTCGCGGCGTCAGCACGATGTAACTTTGAATGGCAAGATGGCTTTCGGGGCAAAAAGCGACGTCGCGGTGCGGTACGGCGCGAACTCTGAACGCGGCCCTGGTTATATTAGTCGAGGCTTCTGACAAACAATATCAATTCTACTGATCGACTTGAAACAGCGCATTCTTCAGCTAACTTATCTGATTTGGTGTTAGCGTTGGTCAGTGTCAGATTCTCAAGTGTTGGTTTAGCCATTGGATTTACTTATTATACTGGTGTGGACAATAAACGCACCAGAACAATGATTTGGCTGGGGCATTACATACGAAAGTTATTATTATATTACTGTTATTAATTTGTTGATACATACCAATAATACCTAGCTTAAGGTCTCACCATGACCAATGATTCAGAGCTAATAACACCTTAATCATAGGACTTTAGTTGCATAAAACTGACCACGCAATACAGGTCTCAGAAAATGGCTCCTGGTTTGTACAAGAATCGACTTTCCAATATGTTTTCAAATGAACCATTAGACATTATCATTCTATCACAAATCTATTAACTATCTGAATTACCATAACAATATAGTTCAAGCTTTAAATTAGCCATAATACTGGTAGTGTTTATATTGTAATATGTCTTTCATGTTAGGTCGTCCTCGAAAGCTCAAGTAGTCATGGAAAACAAATGCTCGGTTGGTTAATAATACCTACCCCCCCCCCGCCATCGCTCCCCATCCCACAGTCCACATTTTGGACAATCAAGTCTATTTCAGAAGTAGATACAGTGACAATCCAGCATATTTGCCCAGGGATACAGTTACATTCACGAAGTTACTCATTAATCTTAATTATACTTACGTAAAATTTGTAGTGCTAATGTATTTCAGGTGAATGACGACATTCTCTGCCTAGACTGCTGGCCCCTTACCACTACCACCCTACCGAAGTGGTGGTAGTTCCATCCCGTGTTGTCAATATTTCAAGTAAATGATAATTTTCTGGCCCACATTATTTATTGATTTAGCAAATCTTTATACTCACTAGTTGGCGCCCAAAGTCATTCACCACGACAATATTTGGTCGCCATTGGCGAACCACTGCTCGCAAATTTAAGCCTTGGCAGTTACTTGTATAATATCGACACAATACCATTACCAATCAAATTTGATATCAACCTGACCTTCCTTTCCAGAGGTAAATGTCGTCAAAGTTTGACCCGACCTTGATACCTTCGAGATGTTATAACAACTCCGATTTTGCTGATTTTGTTTATGTTGAAACATTCATAATTAACAATAATCAACGAAAGTTTGATCATAGGCATTTGGGTACTTTAGTAATTATGCAATATTAAACACATTTCTTACATTACATTTCTAATGTTGTAATATTTAGGAACATGACACTAAATACAGTGACAATGCAAAAGTTTTATCATATCCTTTATCATAAATTCACTCCTAAATAACTTACAGATGGTAGACAGTTGGTGTCATTTTAATGTTCTTCCAATGGCTTATCGTTGTTCAAAATCAATCAAACAAACACCATAACTGAAAGAAGAACATATACAAACATTTTGACTTGACTTTGCAAAAATCATGTAACTTCAGATTGTGTAGATTTTGTTTATTTTGAAGTAAACTTAATTGGCAATAATTACAAAGATTTATTATGTAGTAAGAACTGAATTATTCACATGATCTTTCAATACGAAAACATAAAATGTTCTGTGTTTTGTTCTCTACATATTCTCAGCACATAAGATACTTATATATATATGTTGGTATATTTATTTAAAAAAAAAAAAAATATTATGACCTGCAGCTAGCGGATACATAAACTAATAATTTATATAAGTGTTTTTTATTGTTAATTACCTACATGTAGGTACCTACGTGACTCCGTAATCAACATGTTCCAAATATATATGGCATTGTGTGCTGTCAAAATGTTAATCTAACTTCTTATCACAATGATAGTTTATATTCCATCATTTTGTTATTGCTATTTAATGTTTCTATCTGAAACACTTATATATACACACACACAAACACACACACATATATTTATATGTATATATATGTATATATATACATGTATATAAAACACTTGCAAATTGCCATTGTATGTGTAGAGGTGCATTGTTACATATCTTATCATCTCTCTCTCTCTCTCTCTCTCTCTCTCTCTCTCTCTCTCTCTCTCTCTCTCTCACACACACACACACACACACACACACACACACACACACACACACACACACACATACACATTCGATATGTTTATTTTTAAGGCCATTGAACAATACGTTGAAAAAGCCACTTTCGGTTTCACATACAATTTAGTAAAGTTACTGTGGTACGTATTCAATATCCATGAATGATATATAAAATCCATATGTATTCATTTATCTGTTGCACACTACATCAACAGTGTAATGTTATAATGCACACCACACATTCCTAATCCAGCCATATATCCCACCCCTTAATGTTTGTATCAGAAACCTATCGGATAGGATTTCATGAAGTATCCCTTTTCCACTTTCCTCCATGTAGTCAGTATATTCTAAGTTTGAGGACTGACACATCTACTAAAAAAAAACGGTGGCATGCTTGATCATAAGATAATCTAACCGATAAGATGAATTATTCAAGATGATCAGCATACATCCATGTAGAGCGCGGCGGTGCAGTGACTATGGCATCGGACTCTCAATCGAGAGAACCTGGGTTGGAATACTTTGTGCTGTGTCGGACCTTGTGCAAGGTCGTTCATTCTAAGTTGCTCTAGTTCACTCTGCTGTAAGCATGAGTACCTTAGTATAGACTCTGGTGGATGCTTGCATATACGAATAGTCTTCGAACAAAATTGCAGCATGGATGAATGATTCCCAGATAAGTCGAGATGGTGTTCGACTGAACAGGTCTGCTAGGGAGTAAAGTGTAAAGCGTTTTGAACAGCCCTGAGGACTGAGTACTGCGCTATATAAGAATTCACCTTTTTATTTTATTGTCCAACGGTTCTTTCGGTAGTGCGTATTGAATGACAACACATTTTTGTAGGTTACACACAGTAGTATCGGCTGCATAGGTTTTGTATGCGTTTGTGTTTGGGGTAGGAGAACAAGCACTTTATGTTGACCATACTACGTGTGTCTGAGTCTATAACATTCTCCCATATATTGTTGCTTATGGTCGCAACAATCACTTTACCTGTTGGAAATGAACATCCTAAGGAAATCTGCGTCAAATGTATATAGTACTACTTCGTGAAAGATCAGTATCTAACTATTATCGACCTAGCGTATGTATCTTAACATGTTCATCTTAGACAGCTTGAACCTCTAGCTCCAAACATCCAGGGATTAATCAATGGCCCTTAGAGAAGGACGTAATACTTATATCTTTTAAAAATACCCCACCTATGTCAAGACACCCATATGGGGTAAAGGTAAATCAAGTTGTTCCTTAACGGTTCTGAATTTAAATCGTAAAGGGCACGTAATACATAAAATGTAACCAGCGCGTAACACGTAAAGCGATCGATACAACTGCAGGAACCACGTGCGCGCGGCAAAAACTGGAAAAACGGCTCCTGCGTCATAAACTTGGCTATGTGGAGTAGTCGCAGACACAATAATGTTTATGTTTACCCTCAGCCAATAGCATAGCAATACCAATATTTGTTGATCATTGTGCAATATCACGACTAGGGCCTATCGATGGAAATGAACTTCATATTCTCTTCGACCATCGTCATTTTGAACAAACAACGAGTATCTGCAGACGCGCTATAATAATACATTTATTCGTACTAAAAACTTGTACAATTCGATTAAATCAATGTATATAAGTTACTGTGTACATAAAACAGTAAGCAATGAGCGCAGCTCGTAAATGCTTAAAAAAGAAGAGCTACCCGCATTATCTATATTATGTAATACATCTTTTACAAATGAGACTGTACATACTAGTTCATCATCCATCCCCTCCTGGTAGTGGTCTTGAATCATACCATCAAACTGATTAGACTTCATTCGAAAGAATATCATGGCATCAAGTTTGAATTTGGACATGATATAATTAAAACTGTTCGACGTGTATGACCCACTACCTTGGAGGGCCAGATGAGAGAGCATGTTCAATCTGGAGTTACTGCATTTCAAGCAACTCTGCATAAATCGTACCATTCGATTCATAATTTGAATAGGTAAACAGTCTGCTAAAAGTGGCTCCATATTACAATGCGTGCAAACTGGTAGATTAAACAGTTTTCTGATACCTTTGCGCCTAGTATAAAACATATCAAGATGTTTGTTTTGTAAGTTCCACAGACATACACCATAGAAAGATGTACAGTACGACATATATAACTGACGTTTCATGTTTATATTACAAAACCCAAAATTAGCACATAATGTATTTACACGCCATATAAAATCATGACACATATCTTTTACCATAGCCTGGTGAGTGTCAGGACCAATAATGTGGCCTAAATGCAACCCTTTTTTACTATGTTTCACTTTTAAACCATCAAAATAAAATGGGCAGTCTGTACCACTGCCATATTTAATAAGTTGACATGTTGCCATATGCAAAGTTTAGACATATATCACACATTTTGTTCAATGCATATATCGATGGAGCTACCAAAGATATATCACCAGCCTAGCCAACAGCACCATAGTACTTATGACCAATCATACAGCCAAAACCAGACATGCAGAGTCTTGTTTTCATCAATGTAGATAGAAAATAAAATGGGGAACAACACCCCACCCTGCTTCACACTATTGGTAGTGGAGAAATGCAATGACATGGAATCATTCCATGATACATTTAAATGTTGATTAGTGTATATATAAAGTAAACATCTGATTAAAAGGGGATTCATTCCTCTTTCCATCAGTAAGTTAAAAAGTGTAACATAATTTAATTTATCGAATGTTTTAGTCGCATCTAGCAATAACACGTAAACATCCGATTTATTCTGCTGGAAATAGTTCACAGTCTCCATTACCACAAATGTACATTTAGCTGTAGAGCTTTGAGGTTTGAAACCAAACTGTAGATCACTTGTTTTAAGAGCATCATAACTTTTTATCACAATAACCCAATCAAATATTTTCGACAGGGGCTGCTAAGAGCAATGGCTCGATAGTTATCAGAATTATTTGCTGATTTCCTCTTGTTTTTTTCCAGTTGTGAATAGCAAAGAAAGAAAAACATGTAATTTGTTAGGTGCATGAATAAAGTGGTCGGTATATATAACGCCATATCCATCACATTTGTTACTCTTAACATGATTAATGCCATTCAAAACATCATCCACCGTAATAGTATGTTCACCTTCTTTACAATGTGCATCTACTTTACTATGTATGTTTTGTAGCAATGACGTCATAGCTGCATCATTATAGGCTACTGAATTATATAAGTCCTCATACTTAGTAGCAAAGTGTTTAGAAATATGTTCGTCACCTGTCACTTCATCAACCATGTTGGGTAGAATATTATTGTTCTTTGTAACTTTACCTACTTCTTTCCAGAAGTCCCTATTTTTATTTCCATGTAAAGCTGTCGCCATACTTTCTTTTCTAACATTAGTTTGATTACGTTTAACAAAACGAATTGCTCTGTGATATTGAGAGCGTGATCTACCCATGACGTCAGCAATAACAGCATTGCGAGGAGAGCCACAATCTTTCCATACATTATGCCAAAACACTGACGCTTCTCTGTATGGTTTAACGAGCTCATTCCAACCCGCTATTACCTTCGAATTTCCCTGTTTTGAAGTATGTGGAATGGAGTTTTGACAAGCTCTTATACAATAATCCATTATGGAATCACGAAATATATGAATATCATGACAATGCGTTAACCTGCTAGGTCAATGTTTATCGCGGCATTTTAGAGAATGCCATGGGATAGATATTTCGTCAACCATTCTTTCTAAAACCTTGCTGAACTGACATAGGTTACAGTCTGAAGCTTCTTGCCATTTAGGTCTAGATATGTACCTTCTAGAAGAAGGTGAACAATAATTAACATCTAAACTCAAGGTAAGAACCAGTGGCGAATGAAATGATAAATTTGCACCATCGTGCATAGTATAATATTCTAACATATGGTCAAAGAGTCCATTGTTTAACAGAAAATGATCAATGACACGAGTAAAATTGTCCACAGGACTAGTAAATGTATAACAAATATTATGCCCTTCAAAATCAACACATGGCTTGATTGTTTCACGTTCACATATGTAATTTAAATGTTTCGTAAAGTTAGAAGACACACGATTGAAAGACGTGTTCAGATCACCTCCAATAATGAAATTGGAACTGTTCATTATATTACATGTACTCATAATTTCAATCAATATATTGCAGTACAGATCATCATTAGATCTGGTATCACATGGCATGTACACATTAAAAAATAATAATGACATGCTTTGTATAGTTATATTAACTGCACATATGGTGTTTATGTAACGATACTATGTGTTATTTAACATTGTGTAAAAATTCCTTTCACAACTATATTATACCAAGGCATCCCGTCAGATGACGGGCAGCTTTGCTAATAATGTCATCATAATAATATCAATAACTATATAATAATAATAATAAACTTATTTATTGCCTGCATCCTTACGAATCTGAGCTCAGAAGCGAAACATACAAGAATCAGTAGGCACAACCGTGAAGAGGGGCACGCAAGAGTCATCATTAGAGTAAGGGACTCCTGAAGGTTTGGGTTGGAAATGCGATTTCAAAAAATATATCTTGAGTTGTTTCATAGTTTTAGATTATCTAAAAATAATGGCGAGTTGATTCCTGATTTTGGTGCAGCTACAGTCAATGTTAAGCTTTGTTTTATGAACTAAACGTTTTTGTGAGACAGATGATCTTACTCTCTTAGAGATGTCTGAAAAACGCAGAAAACTTACCAGATAGGATGGTTGTTGTGTGGAAAGGGCACAATATGTAACAGAGGCTAAATTGAATTTGATTCGATGGGCAACCAGAAGCGAATGCAACGTTTTCAGCAGGTCTTGGTGAGAAACATATGTCCTTGAGAACCACGCGTGCTAAGCAATTATGCACACATTCCAGTCTAGCTATGTCCTTTTAGCAATATTGTTTTGTAAAAGAAAGGCGGGCTAATTTCTTCAAAGGCGTACCTACTGTAGCGGCTCTAGAACACACGTGCGACCTGGCTGCGAAGGAAAGGGGGAGTAGATAAAACTGTGAATGCTATAAAAAAAGTGGCTTTACACAAAGCCAGTTTCATATGAGGTGGTATCAGCCAGTACCAAGAAAATTATGATTCTCCCTCAAGCAGAACTAATAATAATATACTACACTAGAATACGTTATCATATACAAATATTGCCGTGCCTTCAACTCTTTTGTCGAGCCCGCGACATTTTGTGCCTGATTTTTTGTTTACAAGCGACGTAAATAAATTAAACTACCCACCACCGCCTCTAACAGCTCTCCACTGTTGGTGACAATGTATGCAACATTGGCCGCTCGCTGTATGACGTTGTATGATGCTGTATGATGCTGTATGACGCTGCACACAAATTAATAATAGACTTGCAGCCAAGCACGTATTTTGAGCTGAAACGTGCAGTGGAGTGAAGCCAAGGTTTCTTCGTACGCTACCAGCGATAGCCCCCATAGAAATCTTTACGTGCAAAGACATATATAAATATAGCATAAAATTAGAGAAGGACTCTTTAAATATGTTTGAGCATAAACTAGGACAATGTAATGTACGAGCAGCCAAACCCTGATCTAACGTTCTCGCGTCTTATGCAGGTAGCAAAAGGAACAACTCTCCTGTCAAAATAAAAACGTACTGAGTAAACACTAAACTGAATAATAAACCTTGATTATCAAGAGAGTTAAAATGCTTGCATATAGATAAAACAACATGTATTTAGCATTTCTAAAAGCTACAAAAACAAACAAGCTAACAAAACTGTAACGTCTAGAAAAGAAGAATTATTACAGGCAAACACAAAGAGCCTAATAGAAGAGAAACTTGGAACATCCATAGAAATATAACAGGTAAAAATAAGCCTCAATCAAAACATTCGAACGAGATTTGTGTTGATAATAACAGAGGAATATTAGACAACTAAGAAACTCAAAACCATTTTAACAATTTCTTTCAAAATACGTTCAAACTTATCCAACCTCATGGAATCCTGCCCGAGAACAAAGCACATCGGCATTGTAAAAATAACGTATCACACCCCGTCACTGAGAAAGAATTACTTGACATTGTGTTTGGGTTCAAAAATAAACATCATAAGGACACGACGAGATCAGCATTAAAACAGTTGGACGTGTAATTAAGCAAATTATAAAACCGCTAACCAATATTTTTTAGCAGATCATTGATCAGCGGATCATTTATAAATTATATAAAATTGACAAAAGTCATTCATGTATTTAAGTAAAGTTATGATATTGTTTTCAATTTAATAATTATATACCCAAATCTCTTGTATACATATTTTCAAAAAATACTTGAAACAATATTTAACAAAAGGCTAACGTCTCTCATTGAAACACACACTGAGATTTGGGCAGTATGGCTTCAGAAGTAATCATTCAACCTCACAAACTTTAACTGAATTTGTTGAAAAGATTACTTCCGCAATTGATCAATGCCAAAGTACAATTACAGTATTTATCGACCTAAAACACATTTTACACAGTTGACCACAAAATATTGCTAAGTAATGCGTGCGTGCGTGCGTGCGTGCGTGCGTGCGTGTGGGTGTATTTGAGTGTTTATGTGTGCGTGCGTGCGAGTGTGCCATTTTGTATATACAACTGGACATCCTTCGAACTAAAGCGGATGAACCCCAACATGTATAATAACAAGGAATCTGCATGTGCTATTGGTGCAATAGTAAAGTGAAGGGATTCAACAATATACGTTTAGGAAACACAAAACTAAAATGTCGTGAACCACTTGCGGGTAAATCAAAATAATATATTGATTTGATACATATCATGTGAATCAATGCCTGTAATCTTAAGAATAGTGAAGCACACCAAAAGCTGAATATCAACTGATACGGGAGAAACCTGACCCACAACGCCAGTATATAAAGCACCAGTATATATTTTGTGTTCCCTCGACCGCACTCACTCCAACAAGTAACACACTGTCAATATATAGGCGAAATTATTGGAATAATAAACGACATCTGACAAGTGCGAATACGGCACTGATGCGGCATCACGCGTAGCTCCTGCTCTTGCTTGATGTTACTCGGCAGATGAATATGATTATTCCGTTTGCGGTCGTTCAACGTACGTGTGCATTCTTAAAAAAATGGCTTGCAGAGCTACTATATGTGGCAATGTTCGACGACCATCGGCCTGAATCCTACTGGCAACAGAAAGTTTCAAGCAGTTATGAGACTGCCGATACCCTCTCTTCCAATACGAGCCAACAACAAAGAGGTTGAAATACAAGAATAGCTCCGTCATATCGTTAACCCCGCATATTTAACACGCACGCACGTTCGCACGCACGCACACAAAAACACAAACACCACCCACGCAAACATAAACACACAAACGAAACGAAAGGCAGGGTAGTATTTATTTACTAATAATGTTATCACTTTAAGAAAACACATAACATCTAAAATCCTGACTAACTAGTTAATAGTCTTAATTATTTAAGACCATGTGTCAATTCACGAGTAAAAATAAGACGATGCACTAAGCGAAATGTTACGAAAATGCCGTCATGCTGTTAATCCCCTATATATAAAACACACACGCACACACTCACGCACGCTCGCACACTCGCACGCACACACATATACGAAACGAAAGACAGTGTAGAAACTATTTACTAATAATGTTATTACTTTAAGAAGAAAAAAAACCAGTCATAACAACGAAAATTCTGACTAACTAGTTTTAAAAAACTATTAAATATACGCAAATCCATATTTGCATAGCGCGATCTTACCAAACAAATTGTTCATGTGGGACGTAATTCCTGCGATACATTAATTGAATAAGGGAATTACGCGTGGCAATTCGATCTGTGATAAATTGTTTTATGATATGCCATTAATTTTACTGAAAACATGAGCCTGCCTGATTGGTACTGCGTCCGTTCATCAACTTAGTTTAAGTATGATCACGGAAGTATTACGGCCAAGATGTTCGTACTCTCCGTAATAGAACAAACTATACTAAACGTGTAGTTATTTGCAATGGCTTATCTCTCGTAATAGATATAGTTAGTAGGTATTTGTTACAATAAACAACTAAAGGTTTACT
This sequence comes from Paraescarpia echinospica, assembly GCA_020002185.1. Taxonomy (NCBI): domain Eukaryota; kingdom Metazoa; phylum Annelida; class Polychaeta; order Sabellida; family Siboglinidae; genus Paraescarpia; species Paraescarpia echinospica. The sequence continues at coordinate 54,459,558 of CM034534.1, read as the reverse complement.
ACTAATTAATGTCAGAAAATCATCCTATCTTAAAACTAAGACCAAGTGTCAATTCACGAGTGAAAACAAGACCATGCACTAAGCGAAATGATACGAAAATGTCGCAAAATTAAACATATGTCAGCTAACTTAAAGAGAGAGAGGGAGAGAGAGAGAGAGAGAGAGAGAGAGAGAGAGAGAGAGAGAGAGAGAGAGAGAGACAGAGAGAGAGAGCAAGAGAGAGAGAGAGACAGAGAGAGAGGAGACAGGAGACAGGAAGAGACAGAGAGAGAGAGACAGAGAGACAGAGAGAGAGAGAGAGAGAGAGAGAGAGAGAGACAGAGAGAGAGAGAGAGAGAGAGAGAGAGAGAGAGAGAGAGAGAGAGAGAGAGAGAGAGAGAGAGAGAGAGAGAGAGAGAGAGAGAGAGAGAGAGAGAGAGAGAGAGAGAGAGAGAGAGAGAGAGATATATATATATATAGATAGAGAGAGAGAGAGAGAGAGAGAGAGAGAGAGAGAGAGAGAGAGAGAGAGAGAGAGAGAGAGAGAGAGAGGTAGAGCAAGAGCAAGTGAGAGAGAGTGTGATAGTGAGAAAGAGAGAGCAAGATAGAGAGAGAGGGAGTGATTGAGATAGAGAGAGAGGGAAAGGGAGAGAGAGAGCGAGAGCAAGAGAGAGATAGACAGAGAGAGAGAGAGAGAGAGAGAGAGAGAGAGAGAGAGAGAGAGAGAGAGAGAGAGAGAGAGAGAGAGAGAGAGAGCCAGCAACAGTGTAATGGTTAGCATGTGCTTTTGGCATGCCCGTGTTCTGATTTAAAAACCCGGACCGGGCAGGTATGGTATATTTGATGTATAAACCTGGCTCTCAAAATTTGGGACTGAGTATCCCTCGTTACTCGGAGATCACGTTAATGTCGGTGCCCATCTCAATTTGGGACATAACAGAACGACTCAGGACGATACTCACATGGCAATAACTATCTCAGAGCCATCACAGAAAGGTCGGCTTGGCGATAATGTTCTGAAAAAGGCTGACTAATTGAATGAGACATCATAATCCCATAACATGATAACCACAACATCTATGAATTAGTCAGTTAATAGAACGTTGCCGAGTGCTGGAAACAATTAAAACTAGAAGGTGCGGTTCCATAAAAAGGTCCAATTTAGGGATGCGGCCGCGCCTTTTGATAATAACAGCCACCATACCAATCCAATTAATTAGTTTCACCGCCTCATAAGATATGGCATACAATAAACATTAACGGTCTGCACTCGATGCCATGCACTTATTTTGATAGCAACTTGTAAATGTTAGTTGTTAAGTGTAATAAACAACAATTTCCACAATACGTGAATACTTAATACAAGAGTAACCTTTCATCTTATTTTTAACGAATTTAATGGAACTGGCACCTTTAGAATACTATAAATTATAAAAAGCATGTAGTGCCCACTAATGTCTTCCATGTGGTCCGTACGTTTAACGATACAAATGTCATTATTAAATTGTTGTGTGCAGATTTTAGTACGAATACAAATAGCATCCTGCACCGGCAGCTGGTTTTATATTAATCGTTCTGATAGTTTACTAACACTTGGCCAGGATGCCATCGAGAGGGAGAATGCTGCTGCAATTTATGTTGATCGCCGTCGTGTACGTTGCCCAAGGCCCTGGTTCATCAATCGCCGAGTACGCTGTCCATAGCCTTGGCTCATCAACCGCCGAACATGCTGCCCAAGCTTGTAGCACATCCACCGCAGAGTATACTGCTCAAGGCCCTGAATCATCCGCCACCGAGTATGTTGTCCAATATCCTAGTTCATTCACCGCCGAGTGCGCTGCCGAAGGCCCAAGTTCATCAACCGCTGAGAACGCTGCCCAAAGCACTAGCATTTACACCGCGCTGCCTACTGCCCAAGGCCCTGAATCATCTACCGCCGAGTACGTTACCCAAGGACCTAGTTCATTCACCGCCGAGTTTGCTGTCAGAAGCGCTGGCTCAACCGGGCAACGACTCGGTAAGTAGAACACAATGTGATCCTTCTTTAGAAAGCGCCACAGCTAAAGTGTGTCGCCGCTACCCGCCAAACCTTATTTATACATGCCTAATATGAGTGCGACAATTCCACAAGGAGTGTTTTATTTTAACAATATAAATCGAAATCATATACACTGTATCAGATTTAAACGTTTACACCCGGTATGACGGTATGCCGCGATGTGGTGCAATAAGGGTTTACCAGTGGAAACCAACTGTCGCTATTATATAAGACACGATGTCATCAAGCGGAAGATAAGACTGGGATGAAGGTTCAACAAGACTGTGTGGGGAGCAGTGGTCGTACCTGGTTTTACAAAACAGTAATGCCCTTAAAAAGAAAATTAAGATGACTGCAATGACTAAGAAGGTGAATATGAGGACGACGGTGAATAAGAAGATGAATAAGAGGAGGACGATGAAGATTATGAATATAAAGTACAGTATATGATGACAACGATGATGAAAATATAGATAAAGACCGTGATGCAGATGAAGACAAAGACGACGACGACAACGTTTATGATGATGATATCGATGACAAGAAGGATGAACAAGTTAAAGCGATTCCTTGTAAGCTAATATACATTCGAGATATACTCTATCAAAACGTGATGATTTCCCATAAATACTGTCTCAGCAACTTATGTCTTGCATGTTTATGCATAATTTGGGTGTTATGTGCGCAAAAAGCCAATAAACAATTGTGTTTACGCGAATCATTTTGCGCTTGCTGCCACGTGGATGATTAATTATGCAGCCGGAGTATAATTAATATTCATGCACGCACAGTGAACCACGCAAAGACATGTTAGATTCCGAGGTGAGTTGATTCAAGCAATGGCATTGTAAATAACCAATTTATAGACATATGTATATTGATAGCTATTTTTATAAGTGTAACAAGTGTATGCATTGTTTATTTATCCTGCTTCGCAATGCCGTCAGCCGAGTAACGTTTAGATTAAGTAGAATCATAACGTCCGCCGACGCCAACGGCTGCAGTCGAAGTCAGATGGGACTGGGTCTGTCGAGCCTCTATTACTAGGCAAAATAGTAGAGGCTCTACTCGGTGTCGCCTTTTTAGTTAGTAAAACTGCATTGCCCAGTATTTAACATGCAGTGAACGAAAATCCACCTAAAATATCAGTATATGCAACAATAGCAAGAGGATTAATCTGGTCGTGGATGTTATGTTTGCCTAAATCTGGGACTTGTGACATATTACGGATTGGGTCTGTGTGTCTTCGCTACGCCTACGTGTCTTCCCTTTCCAAATTCCAGTCAGGCGTTTTTCAAAAAGTCTCCGTTTTCCCACTTATTTGAACTGAAACATAAAAATGTGCGATTTATATGTTCATAGAGTGTTTCTAATGGTACAGGTACGATTGATAGTAAACCTGGCTGGCTGGCATGCCATCATTCAATGTAAAAGTTTCAGGTTTGTTAAAACGTACACAATACAGTGTTGCCACGGAATTTTGTGTTGCCCGAATTTTGGACACCAGCAGGTCTGCATTCTAGTATACATCAGTTTTTATCCATAAATATACTTTTTTAAATCTACTAATAGATCAGATCAAGTTGCGCTGCTTCACGTGAATAGCACATTTGATATTAATTAAGTACTCGCTTAAAACATACAAGTTAAACATTTATTTTGGATATGTTACTTTACCGTTACTGTACATTATTCGCAAGAATGGCAAGTACCTATAATTATATACAACATTACTTAGTACAGCAAGAATAAGGAAAACATAGAGTGCACTCTGGGTAAGATCGAACTTCTAGGGACCCATATCAATACTGATAAATGGAATTTCTGATAACTAAAAAGTTATCATAAGGTCCTATTATTGGGAGCTTTGCCCAGGACGGAGGAAAAGATTGAGTTAACTTAGCGAAAATCAACTTATGTGAGGTCGAGCTATCTGGAGTGCACTGTATATGACCAATGAATACAGGTAATTGTGTAGAAGCAAATTAAAAGTTGGTCAAAGTAATAAATTGGGATTTTAGTCTGACTGAATCAGCATAATAAGGTTCTCTTGTATTTCTTTTCCATTTAGCCAGCTGTACATTTGGTGATCAGTCACATAATGTAATGTCTCCACAGTGTTGAAATAGTTAACTCATATTTAGGCTCAGTTTCCTAAATTCAAGTTTGTTTCTTTGCAGGATCATTGGAAATAGCCGAGCTGATGGAAAGAGGAAATCGAGAGCTCCACTCAACGGTGCCAATAATTGGACAATGGGACACCTGACATAAGATGATGTCTGACTTTGTTCTGCCCCACTCTGTTCTGCGCAACATCTACTGTGAAGTTGTACATCACTTCGTGTTTCAAATGGATGTGTGTATATGATCGCTTTGTGTATCAAAATGCATAGCAGTGCTATTAATTGAACAATCTGTTAGCTGACACAGTAGTGAAGAAGGTGTCTGACATTGTTCTGCCACATTACTTTCGTGTGGCTTCTGCTAGGAATGTGTACATCACTACATGTTTCAAATGGATTTGTGCAATCGACCGATTTGTGCATCCAAATGCACAACATCCCGTCATCATGTTGCAAAATTAGAGTACATAATAACAGTAATGCTTTCTTATGCTCATCATATTAGGATTGGGTTCTACAGCATATTCTTCTAAATTTGTTGAAACTAGTTTATGTTAAATGAACTATACAGGGAGTAGTGTATAAAAAGGTGTCGACAAAGTTGCTTTTACAATAATTTTGTAAATTCATAAAATATAAATGTTCCACAACATTCAAAATAGTTTAGAAATTTCTTTGAGTTAAACATACCAATGATGACTGAAAATAGTGTTTTATAATATGTGTTACTTTTAAAGTTTTGTAATTTTATAACGTTATTTCCATCGTACAATGGCTATTTTAATTGTCATCGATACGGGAGTTCAACAAAACCAAATTCAATATATTTTACTCTAAATGATGGGCAGAACAAATAATTATTGCACTCCCAATAAAATATAAAACATGTTACACTGTTACAATATATTTTAATATTTTGTCGACAATAATGTTAATATGCTCTTTATAGATCTATATTTTTCAAACTAAACGTAAACCTTATGTAGATAGGAAAGTACATAGCCACCTACCTATAAAAAAACTAAACAAAAAAATGTATAGCCAGATGTAACTAGTGAAAAAGGAACATGATAGTTCCATAGGAGAGATTACCTATGTTTTCAAATTCCAACAAAAACAATGCCAATCATTCAATATGTCAACGTGGGCTTCGGGCGTGGAGAGCTGATGTTTTGTCTTTAAAATCTATCCGTCTGTCACGAGCAGTCGCTATGTTCATTCTCCGTTTATTCCATATATCTTCCTTCTTTTCTTTTTTGAATATGTGACATAAACCGCAGCTGGTCCACATTTCCTTTTGATAATTTTATCGGTCTCGCCTCATTCGCATGGCGGTGGTTAATCCCAATACACATGTGTTAATGACGTTTTTCTTGCATCTATTAACTCAGCGTAACAAATCGAAGCCTGACGGACAATCCCGAATATTCATGAGCATGCCTTATACGCATCGTGAAGCCAAACTGGAAACTGCGCGTACGCGCTGTTATTTTTTCGATATATTGTCAGGGTAATTAGTGATTAGTAAAACACAATTCTATTCAAATAAAAGCATAGAATTACATTAATTAATCATATTAACAGGATAATATAATAATTGCCTACATTATAAAGAGAATAAAAATCTCAAAGAATCGCTTTAAAGATTATGATGAATATGATGACCAAATTAAACAAAACCGAACATGGTAGTAATGATGACAATGACGTTTATGAAACCGAATAAGAAGATGATGGTGATGAAGAAAAGAATGATCACGATGATGACGACTTTGAAGACTGTGACTAAGATGACTTCGATGACGATAACGAATCCAAGCATAAATAGAGTGTTCCACATATTTCACTGTATGTACAATAACACGATTCTGTGTCCATACGCATCAGCGAAATATTTATTTGTGTGACATTTACACCAAAATACCAAAACCAAATTGGTTCACAAACGATCTACGTGTGATATTGATTGGTTCACAAGCGATCTACGTGGGATATTGATTGGTCCACAAACGATCTACGTGGGATATTGATTGGTCCACAAACGATCTACGTGTGATATTGATTGGTCCACAAACGATCTACGTGTGATAATGATTGGTCCACAAACGATCTACGTGTGACATTGATTGGTCCACAAACGATCTACGTGGGATATTGATTGGTCCACAAACGATCTACGTGTGATATTGATTGGTCCACAAACGATTTACGTGTGATATTGATTGGTCCACAAACGATCTACGTGGGATATTGATTGGTCCACAAACGATCTACGTGTGATATTGATTGGTCCACAAACGATCTACGTGTGATAATGATTGGTCCACAAACGATCTACGTGTGACATTGATTGGTCCACAAACGATCTACGTGTGATATTGATTGGTACATAAACGTGAACGACGTTAGATGCTTTTTAGGCCAAGGGCCAATACCCAAAAATTCACATGCCGGTACCATTTTGAGGGACAAAGTGTCACTATTTTTTTGAAAGATCATTACCTTGGGCACATTTTTCAGTATGATGGACATTCCCTAGTGGTAGCTTAATACCTTTTTTGTGGGAAAATATGCTTTTTTTATTTATTCAAAAATTGTCTCAATGGTTGCCATGGAAACGGCAATTTAGGGGCAAAAAATACGTTTTTTGGTGATAAAACTTTAAAAATTCATACTTCAGGATTCACATGAAATATTTGGATGGTTTCAATGGCAAACCCATTCTGCGATATCCAGGTAGTTTTTCAGTTACCTCTGTGTACAATATATTTAGGCAGAATGGTCAGTTTCGGGGTAAAAACGTCAGTTTTGTAATGCCGTTTTTAGGAAAATGACAGAAAAGAGTGATTTTGAGATTTCCTTGCTATAAGACACCTACCTATGCCCAAAGCTGTCAAAATTGATTATATCGGTAAAAAAACAAAAACAGTAGTTTTTGGCCCCAAAATGGCCGTTTCCGTGGCAACCATTGAGACAATTTTTTAATAAATATTACCAAAAAATCAACAATTATACTGGTAATAATTTCCACTTTTGGAATTTGTTTCAAGCTGTACATTCCCTTTTTAAAAGGACAATTTCAAAAAACGTGATTTTACCCCCAAAAAGCATATTTTCCCACAAAAAAGTATAAAGCTACCACTTGGGAATGTCCATCATACTGAAAAAGGTGCCCAAGGTAATGTTCTTTCAAAAAAATATAGTTAGCCTTTGTCCCTCAAAATGGTACCGGCATGTGTATTGGCCCATGGATTATTTGCAAGGAAATAATCCTAAATAAAATCACAACTGATGCAGGATGGCACAACTGTGACGATAAAACTCAGTTGCGGTGGCAACCATTAATCATCGCTCCACATTTACTCTTTCAGTTGACAGATCCACTACATTGCTCGTCTTGAAAAGGACTCAAACGTATATTTCCAATTCGATTTATTATATTTAGTGTCATCCATCTTGAATGTGTTAGTGCAAGCAGTTGATGGTTCGTCAATGCTTTTTTTGTAGAGACGGACAACAGTGTATCACTCCGCGACACAACACCTTCTTCACTTAGTGCTAAGTCTGATGCGAAAGAAAACAACCCATCAAGTCCAAACGCATTTGACGTCGCCACGATAACTACATTGGCTGTCACTCAGGCAGCAGATGGTGACAACACCATAAAAACGAGAAGCGACGACAGAATTGACAACCGGACTACAACGACAATAAATGTCACGCACAAGCCTCTTAAGGTAATGGAAATTGAACGCATAGTTTACAACACACTTTGCAACAGATCTTGTGAAAACAAGTGTGACCAACAGAGAGACACGTGGGACAGTAGTTGCTATTGCGACAAGGCATGTTTGAAACTTTGCGACTGCTGTCTCGATTATGAAGCGTCTTGTTTATCAGGCCCAATGGTAACTCGCGACAATTATGCAGACATTTTAAGAAAGCGAAATCCACGATCAGTCACATGCGTCGACATTCGACGAGAACAAGCGACCGACAGTTCATTGCTGGTTGTGTCGTCTTGCGGCAGTAAACCAGCGACAACCACCGACACATACACAATTGATCTTTGTGAACGACCGTTTGAGGTGAACTACACGCTTACCGCAGAAATTCCGGTTATGTTTCGTGGCGTCATCTACCGCAACAAGTATTGTGCAATTTGCAACAATCCTGACAACGATATGACTGATATGGCCGCAGCTGGTGTAGCTTTTAAATGTGTGAATCAACAGGATCTGCCTCCGATCAGTGGCAGCGTTACGACAGAGATTCTATATACGACCAAGATATTTCCAAATGCGAACTGGTGTTCAATTTGTCGACTTTGCTCCAGAACAACAGCCGCTACAACTGCCGGACGGAAAGCAGCTCGTCGAACGCGTGCGACGCCGACTGATCAGATCCACGGTTTGACTTCGATTACCTACGTTCAACATGTCAAAAGTATCAGGCGAACATTTTCCATATTCCTTCACAGAGGTACTACAGAAATCCGCACTGTGCCATGTGTCGCGGCATTAATAACATATTCGAATTTGTATGTGAGATGAAGACGGAACATGTAATCATTAATATAATGATGGTCTTCTCTGAGTCGGTACGCTTTTATCAACCATTTAAAAGATTCAATCTATGTCCAAATGGCATGGTGTTCGATCACACAACCGGGTTTTGCGTCCAACCCACGTGTCCTGCTGGCCACGTGCATTTGCGCGACAAAAGATGCATGAAACTAAATGTGACCGTGCCACAGATATTTTCTGAAAAATATGACATAAGCACGTATGTCGTAATATCGACCTAAGATAACCAGTTTGGATTTCTTGACCTAGAACGTATTATCCAAGGAATTGGCTTAGACAACTGCAAACAATGTAGCGAATGCAACGTCGTTAAAGAGTTCAAACGTTGGAATGAAGTTATTTCTAATACATCTACTGTTTGGATCCAAAAAGCGATATCCCGAAATTTCACTGATGTTGTGTATAATATACTGAGGTATGCTAACATGATCAACAGTTTCCCAAATCAGTCCCCGCAATTCAACATAGTTGTTTTCAACCGAGGTACTATCGAAACATTTGGTACGTGTATAAAAGGACCACCAAAGATACGACGTGATGTAATATTTTTAAGTGACCATTACATGATGTTTGCGTCCAAGTTTCCGTCTAAATTTCAAGTTGTGAGTACGTTGCAGATGTATGACGTGGCAGACGTTCCTGTTAGTATATCCTAGCGGATGAATAATTCGTTAAATGAACGATTGACTGCACGTGCCACAGCGTTGGTTTGTGAGCCAGACATATTCAGTTGTGACACGGTCACATTTCAGGCGGACGAGTACGTTGACTTGGGTGATTCACTGTTGTTATATGAAGGAACGTCTGAAGAAGTGGAAATTAACGAGACACACTTTGTTAGATTGGAATCAAATGCGATTGTTTTATGTTCCTACCTACTTCCTAAGCTAAGCAGGATTCGTAGAATCAGTAAAACAGAACTTTTTGTACAGGATACGCTTACGATGGTTGGTAACATTGTGTCAATGGTCTGTCTCGCGCTTACGATGACGACGTACTGTCTGTTCAAAAAGCTTCGCACTCGAGCTGGGAAATGCGTAATGAATCTATGCGGGGCGCTGTTCTTTGCCCAGCTGTCGTTGCAAGTGAGTGACACGTTCTTGCCGTTCTGTGAGGCTTGTACCGTCGTGGCTGTCATTCAGCACAACACTTGGCTGGTATCCTTCCTCTGGGTGAATGTACTTGCCTTCGACGTATCGTGCACATTTGCTCACATGAGACCATCCAACGGTGTTACCAGTACATATCGTCTCTGTACTTTTGCAGGGTACGCCTGGGGCCTACTGGCTGTCTTTGTTGGTATATGTCTGGTGCTCGCCTTCTACACGACACTACCTTTAAGTTACGGCAGCAAGACAATGTGTTGGATTGCAGGTCGCAGAGCCAACATATACTATTTCGCAGTTCCTCTAGCAGTAGCGATCCCTGCCAATGCAGTGTTATTTGTTCGCACCGTCGTTGCTCTCGGACGTTCCTTGTCAGCGGGCAGCAAGGCTCGATCAGAGCACCAACAACGCAGGACATTCGTTATTTATGTACAGTTGACGTCACTGATGGGTTTCACCTGGCTGTTTGGTTTCTTGGCAAACATCGACCTTCTCCGTTTCCTGTGGTACCCATTCATTGTATGCAACACTTGCCATGGAGTCTTTATTTGCGTTTCATTCACTCTGACGCCGACAGTTCGAAGATTGTGGCGAGAACTTTTCAATGGGACACAGAGGAGGAAAACTCCCGATATATGCACTTTGCCACAAGATGCAAACTATTTAGTCCAGACCGGCAACACCCGCCTGTAATATTTCATTCTAGTTAAGTAAAATACTATCAGTCATGTTATGTTTGCTTGTATAGCAACATGTGGATACGTATCGGAGCTGATGGTTTGGTCTTGTGTATTAGTGCTTCGACATGGACGTTGCTTTATCCTACTGTAATTATGACTGACCAATTATTTGGGATATCGAAGTTATCACCCATATATAATTTGTTATTAACAAATATGTCGGTGTTGAATCTGTCATCGACTCCAATTTTATAAGACGTTTGTATTGTTAATAAAGTGATTGAGACCGTTGACTATATAGTTCATGGTCGTTTAAGGGGGCTTCATTTAGTCGCAAGGCGTGTTTATTCTCACTGCTATTACCAATGTTGGTTGTCGTAATTTGATTCTATTCGATATCGTATGCGTTGTTGTTGCTGCTGCTGCTTCTGCTGTTGTTGCTGCTGCTGCTGCTGCTGCTGCTACTGCTGCTGCTGCTGCTGATGCTGCTGATGCTGCTGCTGTTGCTGCTGCAGTTGTCGTCATCGCCTTAGTAATGTTGTTGTTGTCGTAACCTAGTCTTTTGTTGATGTTTTCGTCGTCGTCGTTCTAACTTGCTTGGCAAAAAATAAACTTCTCTAATTTACGACTTAGCTAACGTTAGACAGGAACTAGTCGGAAAAATTGTCTTCTGTGTTTGTGTTTATGTAACGCGAACAGTTTTTTGCTAGTGAATAATTGTATGACTGTCAGTCGTTCAGATTTGAATACGTATGTTTGTTGCCACGAGGATGTGGCTAGGATGTAAGAATGCCTAAGATAAATAAACAATGGTGTATCCAGTAAAGTGATTAACTATTTACGCGTTGATGTATATATTCGTGATTATGTATTGTATTAACACAAACTATATGAACGTATTCAATTCAGGATTTGATTTCGTTTTGACTATCATAGTTAAGGTGTCTAGGTGGATACGTCAGTAAATGTAATTAATGATCACTATTACATAAATACGAACACTTGATTTAGGTTTGTGCAACAGAGAGCAATTACCAGTATTGTACATTCAACGTTAATACAATCTTTCGTTATACAGCAAACACATTTTATTTCCGAAATGTACCTGCAGAATGTAAACCTCGTGGGCTGCAAAATGGTATGAGAAAGATGACAGATATGACAGATGCAACATGAGGAATATTGATACAGTGGGCTTGCTTAGTTAACTCCCGCTTACCCGCGTTAACTCGCTGAGAACGCTCTCTGGACGCAAACGCGCAGTTTGGCCGTACACTGTATCGAAGGATGGTCGAATCCATCTGAAAAGCATAACCCTTCCCCTAACCACTTATAACCTTACCTATTTACTACTACTGACCATAACTCTAATTGGCCCTAACTCCATATGTGTACATTGTATAATATTAACTCTAACGAATAATGAGGTTGACACTAACCATTTATTCCCGTCGTCTGATTGGTTGCAATGATTACGCACTCGTCCCTAGTGATTGACACCACTGTTTGGTTGCAATGATTACGCACTCGTCCCTAGTGATTGACACCACTAATTGCGTACTCGATATGAAATAACATGTGGGGTCCTTGGTGGATAATATTGCATTACATTTGTTGAAACTATTTTAAGTTTAGATGGTCATTTCTGACGCAACACAGTTTGAGTGCAATCCTGTATCCACAATAATTGTTGCCAACACCGGAGAACGTACTGCTGTGTAGGATAATAATATGGGAACAACATGCGAACTGGTCAATACGGAAGGATAAGAAAAGTGTAAAACATGGACAATGATTGCACGGCTTTGGCACAGCCTAACTGGGCAAGATCCGAGGGTTCACTATTTTGGGAAATGATGATGGTGATACTATATAATTGGACTTGCAGATTTTGACAGAGACAAAGTTCGAGTGGTGTTCTGAAACTCCCTTAAATATAGTTTTGAACGCTGTTAATATATCACCAGTAACATTTAACTATACTTGAAGAAGAAGACGATTGAGATTTGCCGGATACATAAGGATGAAATGGCATCTAAAACCATCTTGTGGCAACCGACACATGAAAGAACCAAGGCAGGATGACCAGCAGCAACTTACACCGACTGCTTAAAGGAAGATGTGGGTCTAGATACGGAGGAGGTGAAGACAGCAATGGCAGTCAGGGGGGTCTGGAGACGGATGATTGAAGCCACTAATGTTCGACCCCAGGGCTGACATGAGTGGTGAGTGGATAATTGAATGCTTGATGATTTAATAATAACATTTATTTTATATATATCGATCAAAACAATCGCGGCATTGATATAAATATCAAATACTTGTATTATTAATTTTGTTTAAATTATTTAATCCTCTCGCAGTGCCTTAGCCAGAGGGGTTCATGTTATAAGTGCAAATCCCCCTTTTTGAACCTCCTCTTAGAAAAATTAGCCCTAATTGTCATTAATTGTTGGATTACATGAGAATGAAACGTTTCTGGTAAGTATCAAATGTTGTATTACGCATTAATGAAATATTTCCTGAGCTGGAGGTATGGAAAGAGGAATGGAGAAAAAGAGCGAACGACGGAGGAGAATGAAGAAGGGTGGTAGAGAAAGTAGTGCAAGTGCAACAAGGAGGAAGAGAGAGAAAGAAGAGGAAGAGAAAGAAAAGAAAGAAAATGTCGATATATCCAAGCCAGCCTCACCCCTTTGTGAACAATCGAATTGATAAGTCTTACAACCGGTGCGGAACCTGGGAACGGTAAGAACGCCGGACAAACGGACAATTTCGAGAGAAAAAAGTAATGACGTTACTACTCATCCGAACTACAGTGGATTAATCCACAAACGTTTGGCTGGTGCCCAACATCCAAATCGTCTGCGACGAATATGTTAATATACCCCCTCGTACATTCCCACATACACGCTCACACAAACGAGCACGCTCACACTTATGCACATACACGCACACTGACGCACACGTGCACCCACACGCACACACACAAATGCACACACAAACACACTCACTTACGCACGCACGCACACAAGCACACAAGCACACGTGTCAGTTTAATATTTATTATTGTTATTACTAACATCCTACACTTGCTTGGGTGAAATCCGTAAATGTGGCATGAAATTATGTAAACTCTTACTGCATTTTTCAGTCATTTAGCCTATTGCATTCCTACTCAAATCGGAAATTTGCCTAACATTAATTTGCTTTTTTTCACCAATATACATTTGTTGTTCAACTTTATACTCGTCGTTTTCACGACAAGCATATCCGTATACTAAAACGGGACACGCTACCATTTTAATTACAACATAACAAAATCCGTATTGTATAAATTAAACGTATATGACGTGATAATTTTTTGCCTGAAATCTGACAAAAACATACCTGTTTTTATTGTCGCCAGTTCATGTCGCAACTCTTGCATTTTGGTCAGCAGAGCGAGAAACGCACTAGTCTTCACTTCGTTTTCATCAGCGCCGTAATCGCCAGTTTGACCAACAATTTTGGCTGGAGGAACGTTCACGGTGCACACGCACTGGGAATCTTGTGGTAACGTGCTTTGTACGTCAACAGTGGACAATGATGCCGGCAAAACACTGAAGAATATAATCCTGGTGATCGTTGTGGCGTGTGCCGCGGTGTTTCAATGGAATAACAGTTCTCTCTATACATCCCACACCGAGTTTACAAGTGTTACATTCATGCCCACTGGGGATAAACGTAGCATCATCGTGTCAAAAGGAATAAATGTTTTCTCGATCCATCTGAGATTGCTCTCTGAGAATGCATGTATATGTTTGGAACGTTATGTAAACAATGGCGACACTAGATTGTCAGCTGGTGGGCACATAACTGTGACAGTCGACCGTAGGAATGTAATTCTATCTCGTTGTACTCGAAAAAAACATGTCCTCGATAAATTCCAGTGATGCGTCCTTGAAAGAGCAAACGTCTGAAACGTGCAAATTACTGCTTTCATTCACCCAACCAGACACCGTGATTTGAATCCGCCCATAGTGAATAAAAATAAGTTCATACATACATTGAAACACACCATTAAACAGTAGCACCAATTAATGATACGATCCTGGGTAACGAAGTGGCCTACATTTGTATTTCCTTCACAATGATACAACACTAAATGTTTATTTATATAGTGTCTACATAATGACGTGGCGTAGACATCAAAGTTCAATGTCTATGGTGTAGGTATTGGCTGTTAGCTACCTAATAACAATGATACAACTACTGGGCAATGACTCGTTTGCGATAGTGACATCGGAAACGCACCACTTTAAGCTAAACTACACAAGTAAAACATACCTATCAGCATTCTAGATAATGTTTTCAATATCATATTCCACGTCCACCTCATTAACAACGATGCGTACAGTTGTTGCCATTCCAGTGTAGCTGTCGCCGACGCAGTAGGGATACTGATTGGGACAATCACCAACTTTCCAATCGATATGCACTTTGCCGGCCGACAACCCACGGCAGTACCCGGCGACTGAAATTAATTGCAATATTTTATCATCAGTACAATAAAACACTAGACAAACATCTACAACACCACACTAAGTGAGAAAATACAATAAGCAATGTGATATTAATACAAAATAATGTATTAATTGCACGTGCACTATGTGCATCAATATGATGTTTAATTTGTCATATACCGGATAAATGCACCATGACATTATCCGGAACCTTTAATCGTTTATGGTGAGTGTGAGTGTTAATACTGATAATTACGTAGTAGGTCTACTTTATACAGTACAGAAATTGAACACTAAAAAAGGTGAGGTACAATTAACGATTGGTAGCGTGTTTTTAGTTTATAATATGTACAGGGAAGAATGTCTTCTTTTTATTATTTAGCACGCCGATATTTCGTGCGATTTTATTTGATGCACTAATAGAAGTACCGTAGCACATACGAATACGACCAAACTAATACACGCGTTTGAGTGAGCGTGCGTATGTGTATGCGTGTGCGTGTGCGTGTGCGTGTGCGTGTGCGTGTGCGTGTGCGTGTGCGTGTGCGTGTGCGTGTGCGTGTGCGTGTGCGCATGCGCGTGTGCGCGTGCGAGCGTGTGTGCCTGTTTGCATGTATGTGTGTGCGTGTGTCTGTGCGTGCGTGCGTGCATGCGTGCGTGCGCTAAATGTTCACCATTATAACATCGCTTTCTCTGTCGTCATTCTTTTCCCGTCTTGAGTATTGCTTTATCTTGTCTGACAGCGGAGAACCTGCACACACGAGTAGTAACTTTCACCATCACGCACAAAACTCATATCATATAAATAATAAGCAACGTTTTGAGGAATGTGGTATTATTTTGACCTAAATTAATTGCAGATGCTTTTACAACTTGCATACATGCTTATGTACATATACATACATACGTACATACGTACATGCGTACATGCGTACATACATACATACGTACATGCGTACTTGCGTACATGCGTACGTACATAAACGCATACACACATACGCGTATACACACAATCATACGTACATATGTACATACGTACATACGTACATACGTTCATACGTACATACGTACATACATGCATACATGCATACATGCATACATGCATACATGCATACATGCATACATGCATACATATGTATTCACACGTATGTGCCACATTGTGTAATCAAAATATTCAGCTATACAGCAGAATGAACGAAGCAACGTGGTGTGAAAATATTACCAAAGCCTGATAATTGAAATAACATGACTAGAATCCTGATTATTTCGATTAAGTGTATTCAACTAACTACTGGACCGCGTCCCACGACGAAAGTACGTCTTGCAACCGATTTCTGGTGGATATGTGTTGGTTTCTTCACACGTCATTGCATATGCGTCGGAACGAAATGATATCTTATGGGCTGAGCTGGAGCTTCAGCATGAATCCGCTGTCGGATCAAACGGGCAACGTGGGTGGGGGATATTTTTGGCGGCGATATTTGCAATTTTTGAAGCTTGCCACAAACAAATTATGTTTCACCCCCACCCCATTGACGTCGCCAACAACACACCTTGAGGCTCTTTTTCTGTCTGTACGTTGTCAACACCATGGAAATATGGCGACGAATCGCCGATGTTTAAAAGGACTCACCATTGGCCTTCCTTCCTGTGGTATAATTGAATTGCAGCTTCAAAGGAAAATCAAATATTTGGATTAACTAGGCGAAGTATAGCGTAATAGGAAAATAATTAATAATACCGCTGTACAAAACAATAGTTAGACCTCATTTAGAATATTATATACAAGGGTGGAGGCCACATCGCAAGAAAGGCATAGATATGCTAGAAAGAGTACAGAGGAGAGCTACTAAAATTTTACTAAAACTGAGAGATCTTAGTTACAAAATACGCCTAAAAGAATGTGGTTTGACAACACCAGAGACCAGGATATTGAGAGGAGATCAGATAGTAGTTGTTTTTATGATATTGAATGGTTATGAAAATATTGATATAAATATGTTTTTCTCAGTTATACAAACAGCAAATAGCACCAATAAATGCAACCACTTCGCTAGATATTGGGGGCTACTCCTATTTCCAGCCTCCTAGGCTCTCCAGTTCCGGCGCCTATGAATTGTATAAACTATGCACTTTGTGGCGCGATACGTAATACGCGATACGTACGATAGTCATTGTGTCCAACCAACTAAGCATTATGGAATCGTTCTTTTTAATTGACATAGGTTTCACTCGTTAGGTGGCGCCATTGTATTATTAATTTCCCGTGATTTATGTAGACGATGAAAACCCCGCGTAAAGATTAACGTTTTTTATGAGATAGCGAATTGCTGCAATCATCCCTTACCAGTATCTATTTATTGTACATAGCAACACCCCTTGTGTACATTACCTGACGGTGAGGGCATTGCGTACGTTTTCCACGTAGACTGCTTTGATACAACCACATTTCCCTAACAATCTAACCGTGAGGCATAAGTCAACACATAGAAGCTAAACTATAATATAAATGTGTCAGTCATTACTCTCTACTATCTTGTCGATATATATATATATATATATATATATATATATAAATATATATATATATAGATATATATATATATATACATATACATATATAAACCAGGTTGGTATGGGATGATGGGATGAGATCGGGGTCGGAGAAGTCAGAAGGCAGGGCACATCAGCAGACTACGAAATAACCGATGGACATTGCGTATGACAACCTGGAGACCTTACGAAGGGAAACTAGCTAGAAGAAGACCAGCAAGACACTGACGAGACGAACTAGACGAATACTGGAAGGACACCATCTGGCAGAGGATAGCGCAAGACTGGCAGATTTGGAAATGATATGCTGAGGTCTTCGCCCAACCACGTGATGCTAGGGCTACACAATGATGATGACGAAATATCTCTATATATATATATATGTATATATATATATATATATATATATATATATAATTCCTAGTGCCATTTGCAGGAGCAGCCAAACTAAGCATAATCAGTTTAACACTAACAACGGTTGACCAGTTATATCTATGGTTGTGAAGCTCATATTTTGAGCGAACTTCGTCATGTTGAACACACAACGAGTATCTGCGAGCGTTATATGGTGTTTATGTAACGATGCTCTCTGTTTTCCAACATCTGGTAAATATTGCTGTCACGACTATCAACATCAGCGTCCCGTCAGGTGACAGACATTTTGGTAGTGGTTCTAAACGCCGGGATACACGGGACATTTTTGCCCGACCAGACAGAAATCAAATCAAATTTATTTAGACACCACATATCTCAACAAATAGATTGATGGGTGTTTATAAACTAAAACATGAGGTAGGAATACATTCCGTAGATGATTGTAATATTACAACACATGTGTTACATAACACAATAACAATTACACATTTCGATTATATATGTATGCCATAAGTAATAATAAAATGAATATACGTATAAAAGAAAGAAACTACGAAAAAAGCGTGATTAAAGAGAAAGTTTTCAGGTCCCTCTTAAAACGTCCAGAGTCACTTGTGTTCTTAGCTCTAGTGGAAAAGAGTTCAAGGTGGTGGAACCTGCACATGAAAATGAGCGTCGACCGAACCGTTACAGGTTAACTCTACGAACAACCGTGACAGACTGGTCGGCCGAGCGAAGAGTGCGACACGAACATCAACAAATATACGGTCAGAAAATTACTGTGGAGTGGCGCCGAAGTAAGCATAGGACGACACATGCAGCTGATCGCTGGACCATTTCTTGTCGGTGCAGCAAGGTTCCAGTAATGCCGTATAGGACCGTGTTTCCGAAGTCGAGTCACGACGTGACTAACGCGTGTACTAGCGACTTGGATATAGTCCCAACTACCACCGACGTAGTAGACAGTTTTCACGTTTACGTCTCGCTGGCTTCGAGTACGGCTCAAACGGTGTCGGTCGGTGTAGTTGATACATTGCAGTAGAGGGAGTCTGGTTTGGTCTGGCCTGGTCTAGACTGGTCGAGTCGTATGGAATTTGCCTGTTTTTATCGGCCTTTAATAGAACTAGTGGAGGGACACGGTGTCATAGGTGAATTCATACGTCATCGATACGTTCTCATCCGTGGATTACGACATGTTTACCTGCGCTCTTTGTTAGAAGTACAAAGATGGCCACCATAATTCGTAGCATCGCTTTCTTCACTGATTGCTTCCGAATAGCCCCAGTGTCTGGTAAATATATTTGACTTGTTCATATGCATCTACGCTGTATGTCTTGTTTTCTATCGGCACCTCACACGCCAATCTTTATGGCGTAATTTGCGAAATTGTACAAATGCGTTGGTTGACCCTATACGTCAACGTGATATGCATCCTCTTCAATTGCTTCCGAATACTATCAGTATTTACTAAATGTTTTCCGGATGAAAATACGTTCATATGTTGTATTTTTTGCTTCTTGACTGACTTGTTGACTCTATGTGGTTCACGCCTTTCGCCCGCACGGTGGCGCAATGTTCTTCGGCCAGTCACACACCTGTGCCGCTTCATTGAACACAAATGCTGGAGTGAAAGAAAATATGCATTTTGTACAGGCTAATTCAGTTGATTGAATTACTGTCGGCACAAACACAATGACAATGTTTGCGTATAAAAATAGCTAGTATAGTAACTGCGTACCCTTCCACTCAATGATTCCTGCACCATCTTCTTCTAGTATACCGATCCTGTCTTTGAGTATTAAAAATACAAATGATTCTGAGTAAGTTAAACGGTACGATAATGGAGCGTATTGATTCCTACAAGACATACTTTTTTGTTTAATTAAACAAAGTTTTTCTTGGTCGTCCGTCAGGGGGAGCTGATGATAACATCGGTCTCAGTACGCCCTGGCACATCGCTTGCCGAAACACGGAATATAAGCTCAGCCAATAATATCGCTTCCCGGCAAATTCCAGTGGTCTTCTGGGTGGTCTTCATACACTGTTTGGGTAGTAGACGTAATTATTTGAATACACAATACCGCACAGCTGCTCGTGAGACTGGTCAAATGGGTAATTATTTTGGGATTCCTCGAACTGGGGCGCGAGTCAGCGAGTGTCTGCACTGTTCTTACCGATGGTACAGCGCAGTCAGTTATGAGTTTGATTCCATCGTAAACGTGTGCTTTGCGTATTTTAGAACGACGCGAACTTATGCTACGGGCATAGCGCATTATAAATGGAGTTGCAGTTTCGCCTCGAGCCACTCACCTTCGCCGCACGCGTTGTGTCCGAGGAAAGCGCCACCGAAGCAGGAATAATAGAAGCGACATGCACTTACACCCACATCTTAGTCGTATTAATCGTATAGTAATAACTGTTGTATCCGGTCATTTTAAGAAGTTGTATATGTGACCTATTATACACACTATCAAAATAAAACCGAAATGTAGTTTATTACATTGTGTTACATTGCTCTTGAATTGTGTTGTATATTATCTGGATGAGGAAATAAATTTATTTTACTTTACTTTACTTTACTTTACTTTATTACTCACATTAAGTAGATATAATCTACAACGAATAGTAAACATTTTCGGGATTATACTCCGTGTCGGAAATATACTGAACTTTATTTTTATTTCGCGTGTTGTGCAGTGAACATGGTGTTGCCTAATAATGGATATTCAGGACAGTATTTGGCAGCCGAATTAAAATTTGCACATAACCATCCACCATTTTGTTACTGCCACTTACTGACTGTAACGAAATCAACGTTCTCTTATGATGACAGCAGTCACTTATATATGGAAACGAAGTACATCTTACTATAATCGAACAAATGTATATATGTATGATAATATGTTCCTCTTAGACGGCTTGCACCTCGGCCGCCAAACGTTCAGTGATTAATCTACGATCCAACGGATGTAAAGTAAGAAGTATATTTTTTCACAAATTCCCCATGTAAAGGTTTTTGCCTTTTATAGGGTAAATCCATTGATCGAAATGTAAAACGTGATACACACGTAAAGTGTAAAACTTTATTTAACGAGGGCAGAAACCACGCGCAGCAAATATTTCGGGAAATCGGCCTTTGCGTCATGGGCTAGGTTGTTTGGCTACACAAAGTAGACTCTGAGACAATATACTGTACGTATACCCGCATGTCAATGCCATAGCAATTCGAACACTATTGGACAATTCTATACTATCACGACTAAGGTTTATCGATGGACATGAACGTCACTTTCTCTCCGACCTTCGCCATTTTGAACAAACAGCGAGTACGTACGTGACACGATTGTCTCCGTGTTAGGTGCGTTGAAACCATCGCAGGGCTAAGAGTACACGTCGCGGTCTTGATGTAAGAATGCTGTGTTTTTTATAACATTTATCAAAAATTGCATTCACGACTGTCATGAATGAACTACCAAGATATCCTATCAGGGAACGGACATGTTTTACTAATTGATATATTGAAGTGCACTCCTGTCTGACCTGCCACAGCGACCAGTGTGTTTATTAAAAACGTATGACTGTCGAAATTGGACATGGAAGCAGCGGTGGTTGAGACAGCGGTAGTAGGAGAGACAGCCGCCTCCGTAGACACCGTCAGATCGACGCGAACAATCGAACTCTTCGCTCTGCACTGCCGTCACTGTCTCGTACTGATCTGGATCCCGTAAGAGAAGAAATGTCCACAAACACACAAACACATATGCACATACAGTCCCACTCATACGCACACAGTAACACACCCGCACACACACCCGTACGTTCACAAGCTTATAACCTCACACACGCGCAAATGAACGGTAACACGCGCGCACAATATAACACAGTAACAAATCTTGCCCAAAATTCCCAACCATAGGGATATCGTGTGACCCGTAAGTGGAAGTTCCGGCGAGCCACGAATGTCCATTTCTTATCGATGACTTAGTCCTGTCTTCTGTGTTACTGTCATGCTTGCGTTCTTGTGTGATCTCTGCAAATCCTTGTATGGTCTCATAACCAGTGTATTCCGTGTTTAATCCATTTAGCACCTCATTTTCTCTGCGATCAAATATACTATTGTCGCTATGGGCTTTTGCGACGATTCTCATATTGCGAATAGGAGACATTGTCTTCACGTTAAAATCGTCTTGCTTCGTTACAAGATGGATGTCACGATAACCCTGTCTCGGTTTTTTGGACATGGTTGATGTATCTGTTTCGTCTGACAAACGCCTGGACGGATTCGTGGCCATCATAATTTGGTTCGACGGCCTCAACAAGGTCGCCAGCTCCTCTTTTTTGCAAATTTGTTCATAGCTTTCGCCCGTGCAAAGGACTGTATAGTTTGCAGTCCAGCTGTATCAAAGCTGACGTTTTCGTCGATAGTTTTATCGATTAGATTAGTTATATCGGTCTCTCTGCCCAGTTCAGGAATCGCTTGGATTGTTTCTCTATCACCCAGCA
Organism: Paraescarpia echinospica; assembly: GCA_020002185.1. Classification (NCBI taxonomy): domain Eukaryota; kingdom Metazoa; phylum Annelida; class Polychaeta; order Sabellida; family Siboglinidae; genus Paraescarpia; species Paraescarpia echinospica. Next base: position 54,437,113 of record CM034534.1, on the reverse strand, counting down.
ATGACATATGGTCTTCTTTGTCGAACTTGCGCAGCATTGCTAACAGTAGCAACTGATTTCACATTATAGACCGACTTCGATGGTTCGTCTGAGGAAACCTGGTAATCCAACCTGATGTCAACGTTGGTATAAACGGAGTGTTTGCCATTTTCTTCGTTGATGACGTCATCGTCTAAATTGGTCGATGGCTTGGTGTCGTATATTATGTCGCAGTTGCTTTCGCTTTCTCTTCCTTCAGGAACGTCAACTGTATTGTTGTCAACGTAAGCCAATGGAAGCTCTTTGTCCTTCTCTTGGCTCACAGCTTCGTCGACTTCTGGGAGGCCAAAATACTTGTCATTTCTATGTCCGTTATCTGGAGCACTTTTTTATTTAATCGACTTTCGAGGCGAAACTGCAACTCCATTTATAATGCGCTATGCCCGTAGCATAAGTTCGCGTCGTTCCAAAATACGCAAAGCACACGTTTACGATGGAATCAAACTCATAACTGACTGCGCTGTACCATCGGTAAGAACAGTGCAGACACTCGCTGACTCGCGCCCAAGTTCGAGGAATCCCAAAATAATTACCCATTTGACCAGTCTCACGAGCAGCTGTGCGGTATTGTGTATTCAAATAATTACGTCTACTACCCAAACAGTGTATGAAGACCACCCAGAAGACCACTGGAATTTGCCGGGAAGCGATATTATTGGCTGAGCTTATATTCCGAGTTTCGGCAAGCGATGTGCCAGGGGGTACTGAGACTGATGTAATCAGCAGCTCCCCCTGACGGACGACCAAGAAAAACTTTGTCTAATTAAACAAAAAAGTATGTTTTATAGGAATCGATACACCCCATTATCGTACCGTTTAACTTACTCAGAATCATTTGTATTTTTAATACTCAAAGACAGGATCGGTATACTGGAAGAAGATGGTGCAGGAATCATTGAGTGGAAGGGTACGCAGTTACTATACTAGCTATTTTTATACGCAAACATTGTCATTGTGTTTGTGCCGACAGTAATTCAATCAACTGAATTAGCCTGTACAAAATGCATATTTTCTTTCACTCCAGCATTTGTGTTCAACGAAGCGGCACAGGTGTGTGACTGGCCGAAGAACATTGCGCTACCATGCGGGCGAAAGGCGTGAACCACATAGAGTCAACAAGTCAGTCAAGAAGCAAAAAATACAACATATGAACGTATTTTCATTCGGAAAACATTTAGTAAACACTGGTAGTATTCGGATGCAATTGAAAAGGATGCATATCATGTTGACGTATAGGGTCAACCATCGCATTTGTACAATTTCGCAAATTACGCCATAAAGATAGGCGTGTGAGGTGCCGATAAAAAACAAGACATACAGCATAGATGCATATGAACATACCAAATATATTTACCAGACATTGGGGCGATTTGGAAGCAATCAGTGAAGAAACCGTTGCTTCGAATTATCGTGGCCATCATTGTACTTCTAACAAAGAGCGCAAGTGAACATGTCGATCAGAACGTATCGATGACGCATGAAGTCACCTATGACACCATGTCCCTACCACTAGTTATATTAAAGGCCGAGAAAAACAGGCAAATTCCATACGACTCGACCAGTCTAGACCAGGCCAGACCAAACCAGACTCCCTTTACTGCAATGTATCAACTACATCGACCGACACCGTTTGAGCCGTACTCGAAGCCAGCGAGACGTCATGATCACGTAAACGTGAAAACTGTCTAGTACGTCGGTGGTAGTTGGGGCTATATCCAAGTCGCTAGTACACGCGCTAGTCACGTCGTGACTCGACTTCGGAAACACGGTCCTATACGGCATTACTGGAACCTTGCTGCACCGACAAGAAATGGTCCAGCGATCAGCTGCATGTGTCGTCCTATGCTTACTTCGGCGCCACTCCACAGTAATTTTCTGACCGTATATTTGTTGATGTTCGTGTCGCACTCTTCGCTCGGCCGACCAGTCTGTCACGGTTGTTCGTAGAGTTAACCTGTAACAATTTGGTCGACGCTCATTTTCATGTGCAGGTTCCACCACCTTGAACTCTTTTCCACTAGAGCTTAGAACACAAGTGACTCTGGACGTTTTAAGAGGGACCTGAACACTTTCTCTTTAATCACGCTTTTTTCGTAGTTTCTTTCTTTTATACGTATATTCATTTTAGTATTACTTATGGCATACATATATAATCGAAATGTGTAATTGTTATTGTGTTATGTAACACATGTGTTGTAATATTACAATCATCTACGGAATGTATTCCTACCTCATGTTTTAGTTTATAAACACCCATCAATCTATTTGTTGAGATATTTGGTGTCTAAATAAATTTGATTTGATTTCTGTCTGGTCGGGCAAACATGTCCCGTGTATCCCAGCGTTTAGAACCACTACCAAAATGTGAGTCACCTGATGGGATGCTGATGTTGATAGTCGTGATAGCAATATTTACCAGATGTTGGAAAACAGACAGCATCGTTACATAAACACCATATAACGCTCGCAGATACTCGTTGTGTGTTCAACATGACGAAGTTCGCTCAAAATATGAGCTTCATAACCATCGATATAACCGGTCAACTGTTGTTAGTGTTAAACTGATTATGCTTAGTTTGGCTGCTCCTGCAAATGGCACTAGGAATTATATATATATATATATATACATATATATATAGAGATATTTCGTCATCATCATTGTGTAGCCCTAGCATCACGTGGTTGGGCGAAGACCTCAGCATATCATTTCCAAATCTGCCAGTCTTGTGCTATCCTCTGCCAGATGGTGTCCTTCCAGTATTCGTCTAGTTCGTCTCGTCAGTGTCTTGCTGGTCTTCTTCTAGCTAGTTTCCCTTCGTAAGGTCTCCAGGTTGTCATACGCAATGTCCATCGGTTATTTCGTAGTCTGCTGATATGCCCTGCCTTCTGACTTCTCCGACCCCGATCTCATCCCATCATCCCATACCAACCTGGTTTATATATGTATATGTATATATAAATATATATATATATATTTATATAAACATATATATATATATATATATCGACAAGATAGTAGAGAGTAATGACTGACACATTTATATTATAGTTTAGCTTCTATGTGTTGACTTATGCCTCACGGTTAGATTGTTAGGGAAATGTGGTTGTATCAAAGCAGTCTACGTGGAAAACGTACGCAATGCCCTCACCGTCAGGTAATGTACACAAGGGGTGTTGCTATGTACAATAAATAGATACTGGTAAGGGATGATCGCAGCAATTCGCTATCTCATAAAAAACGTTAATCTTTACGCGGGGTTTTCATCGTCTACATAAATCACGGGAAATTAATAATACAATGGCGCCACCTAACGAGTGAAACCTATGTCAATTAAAAAGAACGATTCCATAATGCTTAGTTGGTTGGACACAATGACTATCGTACGTATCGCGTATTACGTATCGCGCCACAAAGTGCATAGTTTATACAATTCATAGGCGCCGGAACTGGAGAGCTTAGGAGGCTGGAAATAGGAGTAGCCCCCAATATCTAGCGAAGTGGTTGCATTTATTGGTGCTATTTGCTGTTTGTATAACTGAGAAAAACATATTTATATCAATATTTTCATAACCATTCAATATCATAAAAACAACTACTATCTGATCTCCTCTCAATATCATGGTCTCTGGTGTTGTCAAACCACATTCTTTTAGACGTATTTTGTAACTAAGATCTCTCAGTTTTAGTAAAATTTTAGTAGCTCTCCTCTGTACTCTTTCTAGCATATCTATGCCTTTCTTGCGATGTGGCCTCCACCCTTGTATATAATATTCTAAATGAGGTCTAACTAGTGTTTTGTACAGCGGTATTATTAATTATTTTCCTATTACGCTATACTTCGCCTAGTTAATCCAAATATTTGATTTCCCTTTGAAGCTGCAATTCAATTATACCACAGGAAGGAAGGCCAATGGTGAATCCTTTTAAACATCGGCGATTCGTCGCGATATTTCCATGGTGTTGACAACGTACAAACAGAAAAAGAGCCTCAAGGTGTGTTGTTGACGACGTCAATGGGGTGGGGGTGAAACATAATTTGTTTGTGGCAAGCTTCAAAAATTGCAAATATCGCCGCAAAAAATATCCCCCACCCACGTTGCCCGTTTCATCCGACAGCGGATTCATGCTGAAGCTCCAGCTCAGCCCATCAGATATCATTTCGTTCCGACGCATATGCAATGACGTGTGAAGAAACCAACACATATTCACCAGAAATCGGTTGCAAGACGTACTTTCGTCGTAGGACGCGGTCCAGTAGTTAGTTGAATACTCTTAATCGAAATAATCAGGATTCTAGTCATGTTATTTCAATTATCAGGCTTTAGTAATGTTTTCACACCACGTTGCTTCGTTCATTCTGCTGTATAACTGAATATTTTGATTACACAATGTGGCACATACGTGTGAATACATATGTATGCATGTATGCATGTATGCATGTATGTACGTATGTACGCACGTACGCAAGTACGTATGTACGTATGTATGTATATGTACATAAGCATGTATGCAAGTTGTAAAAGCATCTGCAATTAATTTAGGTCAAAATAATACCACTTTCCTCAAAACGTTGCTTATTATTTATATGATATGAGTTTTGTGCGTGATGGTGAAGGTTACTACTCGTGTGTGCAGGTTCTCCGCTGTCAGACAAGATAAAGCAATACTCAAGACGGGAAAAGAATGACGACAGAGAAAGCGATGTTCTAATGGTGAACATTTAGCGCACGCACGCATGCACGCACGCACGCACGCACAGACACACGCACACACATACATGCAAACAGGCACACACGCTCGCACGCGCACACGCGCACGCGCACGCATACACATACGCACGCTCACTCAAACGCGTGTATTAGTTTGGTCGTATGCGTATGTGCTACGGTACTTCTATTAGTGCATCAAATAAAATCGCACGAAATATCGGCGGGCTTAATAATAAAAAGAAGACATTCTTCCCTGTACATATTAGAAATTAAAAACACGCTACCAATCGTTAATTGTACCTCACCTTTTTTAGTGTTCAATTTCTGTACTGTATAAAGTAGGCCTACTACGTAATTATCAGTATTAACACTCACACTCACCATAAACGATTAAAGGTTCCGGATAATGTCATGGTGCATTTATCCGGTATATGACAAATTAAACTTCATATTGATGCACATAATGCACGTGCAATTAATACATTATTTTGTATTAATATCACATTGCTTATTGTATTTTCTCACTTAGTGAGGTGTTGTAGATGTTTGTCTAGTGTTTTATTGTACTGATGATAAAATATTGCAACTAATTTCAGTCGCCGGGTACTGCCGTGGGTTGTCGGCCGGCAAAGTGCATATCGATTGGAAAGTTTGTGATTGTCCCAATATGTATCCCTGTTACAACGTCGGCGACAGCTACACTGGAATGGCATCAACTGTACGCATCGTTGTTGAGAAGGTGAACGTGGAAGACGATATTGAAAACATTATCTAGATTGCTGATAGGTATGTTTTACTTGTGTAGTTTAGCTTAAAGTGGTGCGTTTCCGATGTCACTATCGCAAACGAGTCATTGCCCAGTAGTTGTATAATTGTTATTAGGTAGCTGACAGCCAATACCTACACCATAGACATTGAACTTTGATGTCTACGCCACGTCATTATGTAGACACTATATAAATAAACATTTAGTGTTGTATCATTGTGAAGGAAATACAAATGTAGGCCACTTCGTTACCCAGGATCGTATCATTAATTGGTGCTACTGTTTAATGGTGTGTTTCAATGTATGTATGAACTTATTTTTATTCACTATGGACGGATTCAAATCACGGTGTCTGGTTGGGTGAATGAAATGACAATCTAGTGTCGCCATTGTTTACATAACGTTCCTAACATATACATGCATTCTCAGAGAGCAATCTCAGATGGATCGAGAAAACATTTATTCCTTTTGACACGATGATGCTACGTTTATCCCCAGTGGGCATGAATGTAACACTTGTGAACTCGGTGTGGGGTGTATAGAGAGAACTGTTATTCCATTGAAACACCGTGGCACACGCCACAACGATCACCAGGATTATATTCTTCAGTGTTTTGCCGGCATCATTGTCCACTGTTGACGTACAAAGCACGTTACCACAAGATTCCCAGTGCGTGTGCACCGTGAACGTTCCTCCAGCCAAAATTGTTGGTCAAACTGGCGATTACGGCGCTGATGAAAACGAAGTGAAGACTAGTGCGTTTCTCGCTCTGCTGACCAAAATGCAAGAGTTGCGACATGAACTGGCGACAATAAAAACAGGTATGTTTTTGTCAAATTTCAGGCAAAAAATTATCACGTCATATACGTTTCATTTATACAATACGGATTTTGTTATGTTGTAATTAAAATGGTAGCGTGTCCCGTTTTAGTATACGGTTATGCTTGTC
>CM034534.1:54339093-54429648 GCA_020002185.1 Paraescarpia echinospica | reverse complement strand
AAGTCGATTAAATAAAAAAGTGCTCCAGATAACGGACATAGAAATGACAAGTATTTTGGCCTCCCAGAAGTCGACGAAGCTGTGAGCCAAGAGAAGGACAAAGAGCTTCCATTGGCTTACGTTGACAACAATACAGTTGACGTTCCTGAAGGAACAGGAAGCGAAAGCAACTGCGACATAATATACGACACCAAGTCATCGACCAATTTAGACGATGACGTCATCGACGAAGAAAATGGCAAACACTCCGTTTATACCAACGTTGACATCAGGTTGGATTACCAGGTTTCCTCAGACGAACCGTCGAAGTCGGTCTATAATGTGAAATCAGTTGCTACTGTTAGAGCAATGCTGCGCAAGGTCGACAAAGAAGACGATATGTCATTGCTGGGTGGTAGAGAAACAATCCAAGCGATTCCTGAACTGGGCAGAGAGACCGATATAACTAATCTAATCAATAAAACTATCGACGAAAACGTCAGCTTTGATACAGCTGGACTGCAAACTATACAGTCCTTTGCACGGGCGAAAGCTATGAACAAATTTGCAAAAAAGAGGAGCTGGCGACCTTGTTGAGGCCGTCGAACCAAATTATGATGGCCACGAATCCGTCCAGGCGTTTGTCAGACGAAACAGATACATCAACCATGTCCAAAAATCCGAGACAGGGTTATCGTGACATCCATCTTGTAACGAAGCAAGACGATTTGAACGTGAAGACAATGTCTCCTATTCGCAATATGAGAATCGTCGCAAAAGCCCATAGCGACAATAGTATATTTGATCGCAGAGAAAATGAGGTGCTAAATGGATTAAACACGAAATACACTGGTTATGAGACCATACAGGGATTTGCAGAGATCACACAAGAACGCAAGCATGACAGTAACACAGAAGACAGGACTAAGTCATCGATAAGAAATGGACATTCGTGGCTCGCCGGAACTTCTACTTACGGGTCACACGATATCCCTATGGTTGGGAATTTGGGGCAAGATTTGTTACTGTGTTATATTGTGCGCGCGTGTTACCGTTCATTTGCGCGTGTGTGAGGTTATAAACTTGTGAACGTACGGGTGTGTGTGCGGGTGTGTTACTGTGTGCGTATGAGTGGGACTGTATGTGCATATGTGTTTGTGTGTTTGTGGACATTTCTTCTCTTACGGGATCCAGATCAGTACGAGACAGTGACGGCAGTGCAGAGCGAAGAGTTCGATTGTTCGCGTCGATCTGACGGTGTCTACGGAGGCGGCTGTCTCTCCTACTACCGCTGTCTCAACCACCGCTGCTTCCATGTCCAATTTCGAGAGTCATACGTGTTTAATAAACACACTGGTCGCTGTGGCAGGTCAGACAGGAGTGCACTTCAATATATCAATTAGTAAAACATGTCCGTTCCCTGATAGGATATCTTGGTAGTTCATTCATGACAGTCGTGAATGCAATTTTTGATAAATGTTATAAAAAACACAGCATTCTTACATCAAGACCGCGACATGTACTCTTAGCCCTGCGATGGTTTCAACGCACCTAACACGGAGACAATCGTGTCACGTACGTACTCGCTGTTTGTTCAAAATGGCGAAGGTCGGAGAGAAAGTGACGTTCATGTCCATCGATAAACCTTAGTCGTGATAGTATAGAATTGTCCAATAGTGTTCGAATTGCTATGGCATTGACATGCGGGTATACGTACAGTATATTGTCTCAGAGTCTACTTTGTGTAGCCAAACAACCTAGCCCATGACGCAAAGGCCGATTTCCCGAAATATTTGCTGCGCGTGGTTTCTGCCCTCGTTAAATAAAGTTTTACACTTTACGTGTGTATCACATTTTACATTTCGATCAATGGATTTACCCTATAAAAGGCAAAAACCTTTACATGGGGAATTTTTTGAAAAAATATACTTCTTACTTTACATCCGTTGGATCGTAGATTAATCACTGAACGTTTGGCGGCCGAGGTGCAAGCCGTCTAAGAGGAACATATTATCATACATATATACATTTGTTCGATTATAGTAAGATGTACTTCGTTTCCATATATAAGTGACTGCTGTCATCATAAGAGAACGTTGATTTCGTTACAGTCAGTAAGTGGCAGTAACAAAATGGTGGATGGTTATGTGCAAATTTTAATTCGGCTGCCAAATACTGTCCTGAATATCCATTATTAGGCAACACTATGTTCACTGCACAACACGCGAAATAAAAATAAAGTTCAGTATATTTCCGACACGGAGTATAATCCCGAAAAATTGTACTATTCGTTGTAGATTATACCTACTTAATGTGAGTAATAAAGTAAAGTAAAGTAAAGTAAATTTATTTCCTCATCCAGATAATATACAACACAATTCAAGAGCAATGTAACACAATGTAATAAACTACATTTCGGTTTTATTTTGATAGTGTGTATAATAGGTCACATATACAACTTCTTAAAATGACCGGATACAACAGTTATTACTATACAATTAATACGACTAAGATGTGGGTGTAAGTGCATGTCGCTTCTATTATTCCTGCTTCGGTGGCGCTTTCCTCAGACACAACGCGTGCGGCGAAGGTGAGTGGCTCGAGGCGAAACTGCAACTCCATTTATAATGCGCTATGCCCGTAGCATAAGTTCGCGTCGTTCCAAAATACGCAAAGCACACGTTTACGATGGAATCAAACTCATAACTGACTGCGCTGTACCATCGGTAAGAACAGTGCAGACACTCGCTGACTCGCGCCCCAGTTCGAGGAATCCCAAAATAATTACCCATTTGACCAGTCTCACGAGCAGCTGTGCGGTATTGTGTATTCAAATAATTACGTCTACTACCCAAACAGTGTATGAAGACCATCCAGAAGACCACTGGAATTTGCCGGGAAGCGATATTATTGGCTGAGCTTATATTCCGAGTTTCGGCAAGCGATGTGCCAGGTGGTACTGAGACTGATGTAATCAGCAGCTCCCCCTGACGGACGACCAAGAAAAACTTTGTCTAATTAAACAAAAAAGTATGTCTTATAGGAATCGATACACCCCATTATCGTACCGTTTAACTTACTCAGAATCATTTGTATTTTTAATACTCAAAGACAGGATCGGTATACTGGAAGAAGATGGTGCAGGAATCATTGAGTGGAAGGGTACGCAGTTACTATACTAGCTATTTTTATACGCAAACATTGTCATTGTGTTTGTGCCGACAGTAATTCAATCAACTGAATTAGCCTGTACAAAATGCATATTTTCTTTCACTCCAGCATTTGTGTTCAATGAAGCGGCACAGGTGTGTGACTGGCCGAAGAACATTGCGCCACCGTGCGGGCGAAAGGTGTGAACCACATAGAGTCAACAAGTCAGTCAAGAAGCAAAAAATACAACATATGAACGTATTTTCATTCGGAAAACATTTAGTAAACACTGGTAGTATTCGGATGCAATTGAAAAGGATGCATATCATGTTGACGTATAGGGTCAACCATCGCATTTGTACAATTTCGCAAATTACGCCATAAAGATTGGCGTGTGAGGTGCCGATAAAAAACAAGACATACAGCGTAGATGCATATGAACATGTTAAATATATTTACCAGACATTGGGGCGATTCGGAAGCAATCAGTGAAGAAAGCGGTGCTTCGAATTATGGTGGCCATCGTTGTACTTCTAACAAAGAGCGCAAGTGTACATGTCGATCAGAACGTATCGATGACGCATGAAGTCACCTATGACACCATGTCCCTACCACTAGTTATTTTAAAGGCCGAGAAAAACAAGCAAATTCCATACGACTCGACCAGTCTAGACCAGGCCAGACCAAACCAGACTCCCTCTACTGCAATGTATCAACTACACCGACCGACACCGTTTGAGCCGTACTCGAAGCCAGCGAGACGTCATGATCACGTAAACGTGAAAACTGTCTACTACGTCGGTGGTAGTAGGGGCTATATGCAAGTCGCTAGTACACGCGCTAGTCACGTCGTGACTCGACTTCGGAAACACGGTCCTATACGGCATTACTGGAACCTTGCTGCACCGACAAGAAATGGTCCAGCGATCAGCTGCATGTGTCGTCCTATGTTTACATCGGCGCCACTCCACAGTAATTTTCTGACCGTATATTTGTTGATGTTCGTGTCGCACTCTTCGCTCGGCCGACCAGTCTGTCACGGTTGTTCGTAGAGTTAACCTGGAACGGTTCGGTCGACGCTCATTTTCATGTGCAGGTTCCACCACCTTGAACTCTTTTCCACTAGAGCTAAGAACACAAGTGACTCTGGACGTTTTAAGAGGGACCTGAAAACTTTCTCTTTAATCACGCTTTTTTCGTAGTTTCTTTCTTTTATACGTATATTCATTTTATTATTACTTATGGCATACATATATAATCGAAATGTGTAATTGTTATTGTGTTATGTAACACATGTGTTGTAATATTACAATCATCTACGGAATGTATTCCTACCTCATGTTTTAGTTTATAAACACCCATCAATCTATTTGTTGAGATATGTGGTGTCTAAATAAATTTGATTTGATTTCTGTCTGGTCGGGCAAAAATGTCCCGTGTATCCCGGCGTTTAGAACCACTACCAAAATGTCTGTCACCTGACGGGATGCTGATGTTGATAGTCGTGGTAGCGATAGTTACCAGATGTTGGAAAGCAGACAGCATCGTTATATAAATACCACATAACGCTCGTAGATACTCGTTGTGTGTTCAACATGACGAAGTTCGCTCAAAATATGAGCTTCACAACCATCGATACAACCGGTCAACCGTTGTTAGTGTTAAACTGATTATGCGTAGTTTGGCTGCTCCTGCAAATGGCACTAGGAATTATATATATATATATATATATATATATATATATATATATATATATATAGAGATATTTCGTCATCATCATTGTGTAGCCCTAGCATCACGTGGTTGGGCGAAGACCTCAGCATATCATTTCCAAATCTGCCAGTCTTGCGCTATCCTCTGCCAGATGGTGTCCTTCCAGTATTCGTCTAGTTCGTCTCGTCAGTGTCTTGCTGGTCTTCTTCTAGCTAGTTTCCCTTCGTAAGGTCTCCAGGTTGTCATACGCAATGTCCATCGGTTATTTCGTAGTCTGCTGATATGCCCTGCCTTCTGACTTCTCCGACCCCGAACTCATCCCATCATCCCATACCAACCTGGTTTATATATGTATATGTATATATAAATATATATATATATATATATATATATATATATATATCGACAAGATAGTAGAGAGTAATGACTGACACATTTATATTATAGTTTAGCTTCTATGTGTTGACTTATGCCTCACGGTTAGATTGTTAGGGAAATGTGGTTGTACCAAAGCAGTCTACGTGGAAAACGTACGCAATGCCCTCACCGTCAGGTAATGTACACAAGGGGTGTTGCTATGTACAATAAATAGATACTGGTAAGGGATGATCGCAGCAATTCGCTATCTCATAAAAAACGTTAATCTTTACGCGGGGTTTTCATCGTCTACATAAATCACGGGAAATTAATAATACAATGGCGCCACCTAACGAATGAAACCTATGTCAATTAAAAAGAACGATTCCATAATGCTTAGTTGGTTGGCCACAATGAGTATCGTACGTATCGCGTATTACGTATCGCGCCACAAAGTGCATAGTTTATACAATTCATAGGCGCCGGAACTGGAGAGCTTAGGAGGCTGGAAATAGGAGTAGCCCCCAATATCTAGCGAAGTGGTTGCATTTATTGGTGCTATTTGCTGTTTGTATAACTGAGAAAAACATATTTATATCAATATTTTCATAACCATTCAATATCATAAAGACAACTACTATCTGATCTCCTCTCAATATCCTGGTCTCTGGTGTTGTCAAACCACATTCTTTTAGGCGTATTTTGTAACTAAGATCTCTCAGTTTTAGTAAAATTTTAGTAGCTCTCCTCTGTACTCTTTCTAGCATATCTATGCCTTTCTTGCGATGTGGCCTCCACCCTTGTAAATAATATTCTAAATGAGGTCTAACTAGTGTTTTGTACAGCGGTATTATTAATTATTTTCCTATTACGCTATACTTCGCCTAGTTAATCAAAATATTTGATTTCCCTTTGAAGCTGCAATTCAATTATACCACAGGAAGGAAGGCCAATGGTGAGTCCTTTTAAACATCGGCGATTCGTCGCCATATTTCCATGGTGTTGACAACGTACAGACAGAAAAAGAGCCTCAAGGTGTGTTGTTGGCGACGTCAATGGGGTGGGGGTGAAACATAATTTGTTTGTGGCAAGCTTCAAAAATTGCAAATATCGCCGCAAAAAATATCCCCCACCCACGTTGCCCGTTTGATCCGACAGCGGATTCATGCTGAAGCTCCAGCTCAGCCCATCAGATATCATTTCGTTCCGACGCATATGCAATGACGTGTGAAGAAACCAACACATATCCACCAGAAATCGGTTGCAAGACGTACTTTCGTCGTGGGACGCGGTCCAGTAGTTAGTTGAATACTCTTAATCGAGATAATCAGGATTCTAGTCATGTTATTTCAATTATCAGGCTTTGGTAATGTTTTCACACCACGTTGCTTCGTTCATTCTGCTGTATAACTGAATATTTTGATTACACAATGTGGCACATACGTGTGAATACATATGTATGCATGTATGCATGTATGCATGTATGTACGTATGTACGTATGAACGTAAGTACGTATGTACGTATGTACGTATGTACGTATGTACATATGTACGTATGATTGTGTGTATGCGTGTATGCGTGTATGTACGTACGCACGTACGCAAGTACGCATGTACGTATGTATGTATGTACGCATGTACGCATGTACGTATGTACGTATGTATGTATATGTACATAAGCATGTATGCAAGTTGTAAAAGCATCTGCAATTAATTTAGGTCAAAATAATACCACATTCCTCAAAACGTTGCTTATTATTTATATGATATGAGTTTTGTGCGTGATGGTGAAGGTTGCTACTCGTGTGTGCAGGTTCTCCGCTGTCAGACAAGATAAAGCAATACTCAAGACGGGAAAAGAATGACGACAGAGAAAGCGATGTTCTAATGGTGAACATTTAGCGCACGCACGCATGCACGCACGCACGCACAGACACACGCACACACATACATGCAAACAGGCACACACGCTCGCACGCGCACACGCGCACGCGCACGCGCACACGCACACGCACACGCACACGCACACGCATACACATACGCACGCTCACTCAAACGCGTGTATTAGTTTGGTCGTATGCGTATGTGCTACGGTACTTCTATTAGTGCATCAAATAAAATCGCACGAAATATCGGCGTGCTAAATAATAAAAAGAAGACATTCTTCCCTGTACATATTAGAAACTAAAAACACGCTACCAATCGTTAATTGTACCTCACCTTTTTTAGTGTTCAATTTCTGTACTGTATAAAGTAGGCCTACTACGTAATTATCAGTATTAACACTCACACTCACCATAAACGATTAAAGGTTCCGGATAATGTCATGGTGCATTTATCCGGTATATGACAAATTAAACTTCATATTGATGCACATAATGCACGTGCAATTAATACATTATTTTCTATTAATATCACATTGCTTATTGTATTTTCTCACTTAGTGTGGTGTTGTAGATGTTTGTCTAGTGTTTTATTGAACTGATGATAAAATATTGCAATTAATTTCAGTCGCCGGGTACTGCCGTGGGTTGTCGGCCGGCAAAGTGCATATCGATTGGAAAGTTTGTGATTGTCCCAATCAGTATCCCTACTGCGTCGGCGACAGCTACATTGGAATGGCATCAACTGTACGCATCGTTGTTAATGAGGTGAACGTGGAATATGATATTGAAAACATTATCTAGATTGCTGATAGGTATGTTTTACTTGTGTAGTCTAGCTTAAAGTGGTGCGTTTCCGATGTCACTATCGCAAACGAGTCATTGCCCAGTAGTTGTATTATTGTTATTAGGTAGCTGACAGCCAATACCTACACCATAGACATTGAACTTTGATGTCTACGCCACGTCATTCTGTAGACACTATATAAATAAACATTTAGTGTTGTATCATTGTGAAGGAAATACAAATGTAGGCCACTTCGTTACCCAGGATCGTATCATTAATTGGTGCTACTGTTTAATGGTGTGTTTCAATGTATGTATGAACTTATTTTTATTCACTATGGGCGGATTCAAATCACGGTGTCTGGTTGGGTGAATGAAAGCAGTAATTTGCACGTTTCAGACGTTTGTTCTTTCAAGGACGCATCACTGGAATTTATCGAGGACATGTTTTTTTGAGTACAACGAGATAGAATTACATTCCTACGGTCGACTGTCACAGTTATGTGCCCACCAGCTGACAATCTAGTGTCGCCATTGTTTACATAACGTTCCAAACATATACATGCATTCTCAGAGAGCAATCTCAGATGGATCGAGAAAACATTTATTCCTTTTGACACGATGATGCTACGTTTATTCCCAGTGGGCATGAATGTATCACTTGTGAACTCGGTGTGGGGTGTATAGAGAGAACTGTTATTCCATTGAAACACCGTGGCACACGCCACAACGATCACCAGGATTATATTCTTCAGTGTTTTGCCGGCATCATTGTCCACTGTTGACGTACAAAGCACGTTACCACAAGATTCCCAGTGCGTGTGCACCGTGAACGTTCCTCCAGCCAAAATTGTCCGTCAAACTGGCGATTACGGCGCTGATGAAAACGAAGTGAAGACTAGTGCGTTTCTCGCTCTGCTGACCAAAATGCAAGAGTTGCGACATGAACTGGCGACAATAAAAACAGGTATGTTTTTGTCAGATTTCAGGCAAAAAATTATCACGTCATATACGTTTCATTTATACAATACGGATTTTTGTATGTTGTAATTAAAATGGAAGCGTGTCCTGTTTTAGTATACGGATATGCTTGTCGTGAAAACGACGAGTATAAAGTTGAACAACAAATGTATATTGGTGAAAAAAAGCAAATTAATGTTAGGCAAATTTCCGATTTGAGTAGGAATGCAATAGGCTTAATGACTGAAAAATGCAGTAGGGGTTTACATAATTTCATGCCACATTTACGGATTTCACCCAAGCAAGTGTAGGATGTTAGTAATAACAATAATACATATTAAACTGACACGTGTGCTTGTGTGCTTGTGTGCTTGTGTGCGTGCGTGCGTAAGTGAGTGTGTGTGTTTGTGTGTGCATTTGTGTGTGTGCGTGTGGGTGCACGTGTGCGTCAGTGTGCGTGTATGTGCATAAGTGTGAGCGTGCTCGTTTGTGTGAGCGTGTATGTGGGAATGTACGAGGGGGTATATTAACATATTCGTCGCAGACGATTTGGATGTTGGGCACCAGCCAAACGTTTGTGGATTAATCCACTGTAGTTCGGATGAGTAGTAACGTCATTACTTTTTTCTCTCGAAATTGTCCGTTTGTCCGGCGTTCTTACCGTTCCCAGGTTCCGCACCGGTTGTAAGACTTATCAATTCGATTGTTCACAAAGGGGTGAGGCTGGCTTGGATATATCGACATTTTCTTTCTTTTCTTTCTCTTCCTCTTCTTTCTCTCTCTTCCTCCTTGTTGCACTTGCACTACTTTCTCTACCACCCTTCTTCATTCTCCTCCGTCGTTCGCTCTTTTTCTCCATTCCTCTTTACATATTTCATTAATGCGTAATACAACATTTGATACTTACCAGAAACGTTTCATTCTCATGTAATCCAACAATTAATGACAATTAGGGCTAATTTTTCTAAGAGGAGGTTCAAAAAGGGGGATTTGCACTTATAACATGAACCCCTCTGGCTAAGGCACTGCGAGAGGATTAAATAATTTAAACAAAATTAATAATACAAGTATTTGATATTTATATCAATGCCGCGATTGTTTTGATCAATATATAAAATAAATGTTATTATTAAATCATCAAGCATTCAATTATCCTCTCACCACTCATGTCGGCCCTGGGGTCGAACATTAGTGGCTTCAATCATCCGTCACCAGACCCCCCTGTCTGCCATTGCTGTCTTCACCTCCTCCGTATCTAGACCCACATCTTCCTTTAAGCAGTCGGTGTAAGTTGCTGCTGGTCATCCTGCCTTGGTTCTTTCATGTGTCGGTTGCCACAAGATGGTTTTAGATGCCATTTCATCCTTATGTATGTAACAGTATCCGGCAAATCTCAATCGTCTTCTTCTTCAAGTATAGTTAAATGTTACTGGTGATATATTAACAGCGTTCAAAACTATATTTAAGGGAGTTTCAGAACACCACTCGAACTTTGTCTCTGTCAAAATCTGCAAGTCCAATTATATAGTATCACCATCATCATTTCCCAAAATAGTGAACCCTCGGATCTTGCCCAGTTAGGCTGTGCCAAAGCCGTGCAATCATTGTCCATGTTTTACACTTTCCTTATCCTTCCGTATTGACCAGTTCGCATGTTGTTCCCATATTATTATCCTACACAGCAGTTCTCCGGTGTTGGGTACAATTATTGTAGATACAGGATTGCACACAAACTGTGTTGCGTCAGAAATGACCATCTAAACTTAAAATAGTTTAAACAAATGTAATGCAATATTATCCACCAAGGATCCCACATGTTATTTCATATCGAGTACACAATCAGTGGTGTCAATCACTAGGGACGAGTGCGTAATCATTGCAACCAAACAGTGGTGTCAATCACTAGGGACGAGTGCGTAATCATTGCAACCAAACAGTGGTGTCAATCACTAGGGACGAGTGCGTAATCATTGCAACCAAACAGTGGTGTCAATCACTAGGGACGAGTGCGTAATCATTGCAACCAATCAGACGACGGGAATAAATGGTTAGTGTCAACCTCATTATTCGTTAGAGTTAATATTATACAATGTACACAGATGGAGTTAGGGCCAATTAGGGTTATGGTCAGTAGTAGTAAATAGGTAAGGTTATAAGTGGTTAGGGGAAGGGTTATGCTTTTCAGATGGATTCGACCATCCTTCGATACAGTGTACGGCCAAACTGCGCGTTTGCGTCCAGAGAGCGTTCTCAGCGAGTTAACGCGGGTAAGCGGGAGTTAACTAAGCAAGCCCACTGTATCAATATTCCTCATGTTGCATCTGTCATAACTGTCATCTTTCTCATACCATTTTGCAGCCCACGAGGTTTACATACTTCATGTACATTTCAGAAATAAAATGTGTTTGCTGTATAACGAAAGATTATATTAACGTTGAATGTACAATACTGGTAATTGCTCTCTGTTGCACACACCTAAATCAAGTGTTCATATTTATGCAATAGTGACCATTAATTACATTTACTGACGTATCCACCTAGGCACCTTAACTATGATAGTCAAAACGAAAACAAATCCTGAATTGAATATGTTCACATAGTTTGTGTTAATACAATACATAATCACGAATATATACATCAACGCGTAAATAGTTAATCACTTTACTGGATACACCATTGTTTATTTATCTTAGGCATTCTTATATCCTAGCCACATCATCGTGGCAACAAACATACGTATTCAAATCTGAACGACTGACAGTCATACAATTATTCACTAGCAAAAAACTGTTCGCGTTACATAAACACAAACACAGAAGACAATTTTCCCGACTAGTTCCTGTCTAACGTTAGCTAAGTCGTAAATTAGAGAAGTTTATTTTTTGCCAAGCAAGTTAGAACGACGACGACGACGACGAAAACATCAACAAAAGACTAGGTTACGACAACAACAACATTACTAAGGCGATGACGACAACCGCAGCAGCAGCAGCAGCAGCAGCAGCAGCAGCAGCAGCAGCAGCAGCAACAACAACAACAGCAGAAGCAGCAGCAGCAACAACAACGCATACGATATCGAATAGAATCAAATTACGACAACCAACATTGGTAATAGCACTGAGAATAAACACGCCTTGCGACTAAATGAAGCCCCCTTAAACGACCATGAACTATATAGTCAACGGTCTCAATCACTTTATTAACAATACAAACGTCTTATAAAATTGGAGTCGATGACAGATTCAACACCGACATATTTGTTAATAACAAATTATATATGGGTGATAATTTCGATATCCCAAATAATTGGTCAGTCATAATTACAGTAGGATAAAATACCGTCCGTATAGAAGCACTAATACACAAGACCAAACCAACCGTTCTGATAAGTATCCACATGTTGCTATACAAGCAAACATAACATGACTGATAGTATTTTACTTAACTAGAATGAAATATTACAGGCGGGTGTTGACGGTCTGGACTAAATAGTTTGCATCTTGTGGCAAAGTGCATATATCGGGAGTTTTCCTCCTCTGTGTCCCATTAAAAAGTTCTCGCCACAATCTTCGAACTGTCGGCGTCAGAGTGAATGAAACGCAAATAAAGACTCCATGGCAAGTGTTGCATACAACGAATGGGTACCACAGGAAACGGAGAAGGTCGATGTTTGCCAAGAAACCAAACAGCCAGGTGAAACCCATCAGTGACGTCAACCGTACGTAAATAACGAATGTCCTGCGTTGTTGGTGCTCTGATCGAGCCTTGCTGCCCGCTGACAAGGAACGTCCGAGAGCAACGACGGTGCGAACAAATAACACTGCATTGGCAGTGATCGCTACTGCTAGAGGAACTGCGAAATAGTATATGTTGGCTCTGCGACCTGCAATCCAACACATAGTCTTGCTGCTGTAACTTAAAGGTAGTGTCGTGTAGAAGGCGAGCACCAGACATATACCAACAAAGACAGCCGGTAGGCCCCAGGCGTACACTGCAAAAGTACAGAGACGATATGTACTGGTAACACCGTTGGATGGTCTCATGTGAGCAAATGTGCACGATACGTCGAAGGCAAGTACATTCACCCAGAGGAAGGATACCAGCCAAGTGTTGTGCTGAATGACAGCCACGACGGTACAAGCCGCACAGAACGACAAGAACGTGTCACTCACTTGCAACGACAGCTGGGCAAAGAACAGCGCCCCGCATATATTCATTACGCATTTCCCAGCTCGAGTGCGAAGCTTTTTGAACAGACAGTACGTCGTCATCGAATGCGCGAGACAGACCATTGACACAATGTTACCAACCATCGTAAGCGTATCCTGTACAAAAAGTTCTGTTTTACTGATTCTACGAATCCTGCTTAGCTTATGAAGTAGGTAGGAACATAAAACAATCGCATTTGATTCCAGTCTAACAAAGTGTGTCTCGTTGATTTCCACTTCTTCAGACGTTCCTTCATATAACAACAGTGAATCACCCAAGTCAACGTACTCGTCCGCCTGAAATGTGATCCTGTACAAAAAGTTCTGTTTTACTGATTCTACGAATCCTGCTTAGCTTATGAAGTAGGTAGGAACATAAAACAATCGCATTTGATTCCAGTCTAACAAAGTGTGTCTCGTTGATTTCCACTTCTTCAGACGTTCCTTCATATAACAACAGTGAATCACCCAAGTCAACGTACTCGTCCGCCTGAAATGTGACCGTGTCACAACTGAATATGTCTGGCTCACAAACCAACGCTGTGGCACGTGCAGTCAATCGTTCATTTAACGAATTGTTCATCCGCTAGGATATAATAACAGGAACGTCTGCCACGTCATACATCTGCGACGTACTCACAACTTGAAATTTAGACGGAAACTTGGACGCAAACATCATGTAATGGTCACTTAAAAATATTACATCACGTCGTATCTTTGGTGGTCCTTTTATACACGTACCAAATGTTTCGATAGTACCTCGGTTGAAAACAAATATGTTGAATTGCGGGGACTGATTTGGGAAACTGTTGATCATGTTAGCATACCTCAGTATATTATACACATCAGTGAAATTTCGGGATATCGCTTTTTGGATCCAAACAGTAGATGTATTAGAAATAACTTCATTCCAACGTTTGAACTCTTTAACGACGTTGCATTCGCTACATTGTTTGCAGTTGTCTAAGCCAATTCCTTGGATAATACGTTCTAGGTCAAGAAATCCAAATTGGTTATCTTAGGTCGATATCACGACATACGTGCTTATGTCATATTTTTCAGAAAATATCTGTGGCACGGTCACATTTAGTTTCATGCATCTTTTGTCGCGCAAATGCAGGTGGCCAGCAGGACACGTGGGTTGGACGCAAAACCCGGTTGTGTGATCGAACACCATGCCATTTGGACATAGATTGAATCTTTTAAATGGTTGATAAAAGCGTACCGACTCAGAGAAGACCATCATTCTATTAATTATTACATGTTCCGTCTTCATCTCACATACAAATTCGAATATGTTATTAATGCCGCGACACATGGCACAGTGCGGATTTCTGTAGTACCTCTGTGAAGGAATATGGAAAATGTTCGCCTGATACTTTTGACATGTTGAACGTAGGTAATCGAAGTCAAACCGTGGATCTGATCAGTCGGCGTCGCACGCATTCGACGAGCTGCTTTCCGTCCGGCAGTTATAGCGGCTGTTGTTCTGGAGCAAAGTCGACAAATTGAACATCAGTTCGCATTTGGAAATATCTTGGTCGTATATAGAATCTCTGTCGTAACGCTGCCACTGATCGGAGGCAGATCCTGTTGAGTTCACACATTTAAAAGCTACACCAGCTGCGGCCATATCAGTCATATCGTTGTCAGGATTGTTGCAAATTGCACAATACTTGTTGCGGTAGATGACGCCACGAAACATAACCGGAATTTCTGCGGTAAGCGTGTAGTTCACCTCAAACGGTCGTTCACAAAGATCAATTGTGTATGTGTCGGTGGTTGTCGCTGGTTTACTGCCGCAAGACGACACAACCTGCAATGAACTGCTGGTCGCTTTTTTTCGTCGAATGTCGACGCATGTGACTGATCGTGGATTTCGCTTTCTTAAAATGTCTGCGTAATTGTCGCGAGTTACCTTAGGGCCAGATAAACAAGACGCTTCATAATCGAGACAGCAGTCACCAAGTTTCAAACAGGCCTTGTCGCAGTAGCAACTACTGTCCCACGTGTCTCTCTGTTGGTCACACTTGTTTTCACAAGATCTGTTGCAAAGTGTGTTGTAAACTATGCGTTCAATTTCCATTACCGTAAGAGGCTTGTGCGTGACATTTATTGTCGTTGTAGTCCGGTTGTCAATTCTGTCGTCGCTTCTCGTTTTTATGGTGTTGTCACCATCTGCTGCCTGAGTGACAGCCAATGTAGTTATCGTGGCGACGTCAAATGCGTTTGGACTTGATGGGTTGTTTTCTTTCGCATCAGACTTAGCACTAAGTGAAGAAGGTGTTGTGTCGCGGAGTGATACACTGTTGTCCGTCTCTACAAAAAAAGCATTGACGAACCATCAACTGCTTGCACTAACACATTCAAGATGGATGACACTAAATATAATAAATCGAATTGCAAATATACGTTTGAGTCCTTTTCAAGACGAGCAATGTAGTAGAACTGTCAACTGAAAGAGTAAATGTGGAGCGATGATTAATGGTTGCCACCGCAACTGAGTTTTATCGTCACAATTGTGCCATCCTGCATCAGTTGTGATTTTACTTAGGATTATCTCCTTGCAAATAATCCATGGGCCAATACACATGCCGGTACCATTTTGAGGGACAAAGGCTAACTATATTTTTTTGAAAGAACATTACCGTGGGCACCTTTTTCAGTATGATGGACATTCCCCCAAGTGGTAGCTTTATACTTTTTTGAGGGAAAATATGCTTTTTGGGGGTAAAATCACGTTTTTTGAAATTGTCCTTTTAAAAAGGAAATGTACAGCTTGAAACAAATTCCAAAAGTGGAAATTATTACCAGTATAATTGTTGATTTTTTGGTAATATTTATTAAAAAATTGTCTCAATGGTTGCCACGGAAACGGCCATTTTGGGGCCAAAAAATACTGTTTTTGTTTTTTTACCGATATAATCAATTTTGACAGCTTTGGGCATAGGTAGGTGTCTTATAGCAAGGAAATCTCAAAATCACTCTTTTCTGTCATTTTCCTAAAAACGGCATTACAAAACTGACGTTTTTACCCCGAAACTGACCATTCTGCCTAAATATATTGTACACAGATGTAACTGAAAAACTACCTGGATATCGCAGAATGGGTTTGCCATTGAAACCACCCAAATATTTCATGTGAATCCTGAGATATGAATTTTTAAAGTTTTATCACCAAAAATCGTATTTTTTGCCCCTAAATTGCCGTTTCCATGGCAACCATTGATACAATTTTTGAATAAATAAAAAAAAGCATATTTTCCCACAAAAAAGGTATTAAGCTACCACTAGGGAATGTCCATCATACTAAAAAATGTGCCCAAGGTAATGATCTTTCAAAAAAATAGTGACACTTTGTCCCTCAAAATGGTACCGGCATGAGAATTTTTGGGTATTGGCCCATGGCCTAAAAAGCATCTAACGTCGTTCACGTTTATGTACCAATCAATATCACACGTAGATCGTTTGTGGACCAATCAATGTCACACGTAGATCGTTTGTGGACCAATCATTATCACACGTAGATCGTTTGTGGACCAATCAATATCACACGTAGATCGTTTGTGGACCAATCAATATCCCACGTAGATCGTTTGTGGACCAATCAATATCACACGTAGATCGTTTGTGGACCAATCAATATCACACGTAGATCGTTTGTGAACCAATTTGGTTTTGGTATTTTGGTGTAAAATGTCACACAAATAAATATTTCGCAGTGAAATATGTGGAACACTCAATTTATGCTTGGATTCGTTATCGTCATCGAAGTCATCTTAGTCACAGTCTTCAAAGTCGTCATCATCGTGATCATTCTTTTCTTCATCACCATCATCTTCTTATTCGGTTTCATAAACGTCATTGTCATCATTACTACCATGTTCGGTTTTGTTTAATTTGGTCATCATATTCATCATAATTTTTAAAGCGATTCTTTGAGATTTGTATTCTCTTTATAATGTACGCAATTATTATATTATCCTGTTAATATGATTAATTAATGTAATTCTATGCTTTTATTTGAATAGAATTGTGTTTTACTAATCACTAATTACCCTGACAATATATCGAAAAAATAACAGCGCGTACGCGCAGTTTCCAGTTTGGCTTCACGATGCGTATAAGGCATGCTCATGAATATTCGGGATTGTCCGTCAGGCTTCGATTTGTTACGCTGAGTTAATAGATGCAAGAAAAACGTCATTAACACATGTGTATTTGGATTAACCACCGCCATGCGAATGAGGCGAGACCGATAAAATTATCAAAAGGAAATGTGGACCAGCTGCGGTTTATGTCACAGATTCAAAAAAGAAAAGAAGGAAGATATATGGAATAAACGGAGAATGAACATAGCGACTGCTCATGACAGACGGATTGATTTTAAAGACAAAACATCAGCTCTCCACGCCCGAAGCCCACGTTGACATATTGAATGATTGGCATTGTTTTTGTTGGAATTTAAAAACATAGGTAATCTCTCCTATGGAACTATCATGTTCCTTTTTCACTAGTTACATCTGGCTATACATTTTTTTGTTTAGTTTTTATAGGTAGGTGGCTATGTACTTTCCTATCTACATAAGGTTTACGTTTAGTTTGAAAAATATAGATCTATAAAGAGCATATTAACATTATTGTCGACAAAATATTAAAATATATTGTAACAGTGTAACATGTTTTATATTTTATTGGGAGTGCAATAATTATTTGTTCTGCCCATCATTTAGAGTAAAATATATTGAATTTGGTTTTGTTGAACTCCCGTTTCGATGACAATTAAAATAGCCATTGTACGATGGAAATAACGTTATAAAATTACAAAACTTTAAAAGTAACACATATTATAAAACACTATTTTCAGTCATCATTGGTATGTTTAACTCAAAGAAATTTCTAAACTATTTTTAATGTTGTGGAACATTTATATTTTATGAATTTACAAAATTATTGTAAAAGCAACTTTGTCGACACCTTTTTATACACTACTCCCTGTATAGTTCATTTAACATAAACTAGTTTCAACAAATTTAGAAGAATATGCTGTAGAACCCAATCCTAATATGATGAGCATAAGAAAGCATTACTGTTATTATGTACTCTAATTTTGCAACATGATGACGGGATGTTGTGCATTTGGATGCACAAATCGGTCGATTGCACAAATCCATTTGAAACATGTAGTGATGTACACATTCCTAGCAGAAGCCACACGAAAGTAATGTGGCAGAACAATGTCAGACACCTTCTTCACTACTGTGTCAGCTAATAGATTGTTCAATTAATAGCACTGCTATGCATTTTGATACACAAAGCGATCATATACACACATCCATTTGAAACACGAAGTGATGTACAACTTCACAGTAGATGTTGCGCAGAACAGAGTGGGGCAGAACAAAGTCAGACATCATCTTATGTCAGGTGTCCCATTGTCCAATTATTGGCACCGTTGAGTGGAGCTCTCGATTTCCTCTTTCCATCAGCTCGGCTATTTCCAATGATCCTGCAAAGAAACAAACTTGAATTTAGGAAACTGAGCCTAAATATGAGTTAACTATTTCAACACTGTGGAGACATTACATTATGTGACTGATCACCAAATGTACAGCTGGCTAAATGGAAAAGAAATACAAGAGAACCTTATTATGCTGATTCAGTCAGACTAAAATCCCAATTTATTACTTTGACCAACTTTTAATTTGCTTCTACACAATTACCTGTATTCATTGGTCATATACAGTGCACTCCAGATAGGTCGACCTCACATAAGTTGATTTTTGCTAAGTTAACTCAATCTTTTCCTCCGTCCTGGGCAAAGCTCCCAATAATAGGACCTTATGATAACTTTTTAGTTATCAGAAATTCCATTTATCAGTATTGATATGGGTCCCTAGAAGTTCGATCTTACCCAGAGTGCACTCTATGTTTTCCTTATTCTTGCTGTACTAAGTAATGTTGTATATAATTATAGGTACTTGCCATTCTTGCGAATAATGTACAGTAACGGTAAAGTAACATATCAAAAATAAATGTTTAACTTGTATGTTTTAAGCGAGTACTTAATTAATATCAAATGTGCTATTCACGTGAAGCAGCGCAACTTGATCTGATCTATTAGTAGATTTAAAAAAGTATATTCATGGATAAAAACTGATGTATACTAGAATGCAGACCTGCTGGTGTCCAAAATTCGGGCAACACAAAATTCCGTGGCAACACTGTATTGTGTACGTTTTAACAAACCTGAAACTTTTACATTGAATGATGGCATGCCAGCCAGCCAGGTTTACTATCAATCGTACCTGTACCATTAGAAACACTCTGTGAACATATAAATCGCACATTTTTATGTTTCAGTTCAAATAAGTGGGAAAACGGAGACTTTTTGAAAAACGCCTGACTGGAATTTGGAAAGGGAAGACACGTAGGCGTAGCGTAGACACACAGACCCAATCCGTAATATGTCACAAGTCCCAGATTTAGGCAAACATAACATCCACGACCAGGTTAATCCTCTTGCTATTGTTGCATATACTGATATTTTAGGTGGATTTTCGTTCACTGCATGTTAAATACTGGGCAATGCAGTTATACTAACTAAAAAGGCGACACCGAGTAGAGCCTCTACTATTTTGCCTAGTAGTAGAGGTTCGACAGACCCAGTCCCAGCTGACATCGCCTGCAGCCGTTGGCGTCGGCGGACGTTATGAATCTACTTAATCGAAACGTTACTCGACCGACGGCATTGCGGAGAAGGATAAATAAACAATGCATACACTTATTACACTTATAAAAATAGCTATCAATATACATATGTCTATAAATTGGTTATTTACAATGCCATTGCTTGAATCAACTCACCTCGGAATCTAACATGTCTTTGCGTGGTTCACTGTGCGTGCATGAATATTAATTATACTCCGGCTGCATAATTAATCATCCACGTGGCAGCAAGCGCAAAATGATTCGCGTAAACACAATTGTTTATTGGATTTTTGCGCACATAACACCCAAATTATGCATAAACATGCAAGACATAAGTTGCTGAGACAGTATTTATGGGAAATCATCACGTTTTGATAGAGTATATCTCGAATGTATATTAGCTTACAAGGAATCGCTTTAACTTGTTCATCCTTCTTGTCATCGATATCATCATCATAAACGTTATCGTCGTCGTCTTTGTCTTCATCTGCATCACGGTCTTTATCTATATTTTCATCATCGTTGTCATCATATACTGTACTTTATATTCATAATCTTCATCGTCCTCCTCTTATTCATCTTCTTATTCACCGTCGTCCTCATATTCACCTTCTTAGTCATTGCAGTCATCTTAATTTTCTTTTTAAGGGCATTACTGTTTTGTAAAACCAGGTACGACCACTGCTCCCCGCACAGTCTTGTTGAACCTTCATCCCAGTCTTATCTTCCGCTTGATGACATCGTGTCTTATATAATAGCGACAGTTGGTTTCCACTGGTAAACCCTTATTGCACCACATCGCGGCATACTGTCATACCGGGTGTAAACGTTTAAATCTGATACAGTGTATATGATTTCGATTTATATTGTTAAAATAAAACACTCCTTGTGGAATTGTCGCACTCATATTAGGCATGTATAAATAAGGTTTGGCGGGTAGCGGCGACACACTTTAGCTGTGGCGCTTTCTAAAGAAGGATCACATTGTGTTCTACTTACCGAGTCGTTGCCCGGTTGAGCCAGCGCTTCTGACAGCAAATTCGGCGGTGAATGAACTAGGTCCTTGGGTAACGTACTCGGCGGTAGATGATTCAGGGCCTTGGGCAGTAGGCAGCGCGGTGTAAATGCTAGTGCTTTGGGCAGCGTTCTCAGCGGTTGATGAACTTGGGCCTTCGGCAGCGCACTCGGCGGTGAATGAACTAGGATATTGGACAACATACTCGGTGGCGGATGATTCAGGGCCTTCAGCAGTATACTCTGCGGTGGATGTGCTACAAGCTTGGGCAGCATGTTCGGCGGTTGATGAGCCAAGGCCATGGACAGCGTACTCGGCGATTGATGAACCAGGGCCTTGGGCAACGTACACGACGGCGATCAACAGAAATTGCAGCAGCATTCTCCCTCTCGATGGCATCCTGGCCAAGTGTTAGTAAACTATCAGAACGATTAATATAAAACCAGCTGCCGGTGCAGGATGCTATTTGTATTCGTACTAAAATCTGCACACAACAATTTAATAATGACATTTGTTTCGTTAAACGTACGGACCACATGGAAGACATTAGTGGGCACTACATGCTTTTTATAATTTATAGTATTCTAAAGGTGCCAGTTCCATTAAATTCGTTAAAAATAAGATGAAAGGTTACTCTTGTATTAAGTATTCACGTATTGTGGAAATTGTTGTTTATTACACTTAACAACTAACATTTACAAGTTGCTATCAAAATAAGTGCATGGCATCGAGTGCAGACCGTTAATGTTTATTGTATGCCATATCTTATGAGGCGGTGAAACTAATTAATTGGATTGGTATGGTGGCTGTTATTATCAAAAGGCGTGGCCGCATCCTTAAACTGGACCTTTTTATGGAACCGCACCTTCTAGTTTTAATTGTTTCCAGCACTCGGCAACGTTCTATTAACTGACTAATCCATAGATGTTGTGGTTATCATGTTATGGGATTATGATGTCTCATTCAATTAGTCAGCTTTTTTCAGAACATTATCGCCAAGCCGACCTTTCTGTGATGGCTCTGAGATAGTCATTGCCATGTGAGTATCGTCCTGAGTCGTTCTGTTATGTCCCAAATTGAGACGGCACCGACATTAACGTGATCTCCGAGTAACGAGGGATACTCAGTCCCCAATTTTGAGAGCCAGGTTTATACATCAAATATACCATACCTGCCCGGTCCGGGTTTTTAAATCAGAACACGGGCATGCCAAAAGCACATGCTAATCATTACACTGTTGCGGGCGCTCTCTCTCTCTCTCTCTCTCTCTCTCTCTCTCTCTCTCTCTCTCTCTCTCTCTCTCTCTCTCTCTCTCTCTCTGTCTCTCTCTGTCTCTCTCTCTCTCTCTCTCTCTCTCTGTCTCTCTCTCTCTGTCTCTCTGTATCTCTCTCCGTCTCTCTCTCTCTCTCTCTCTCTCTCTCTCTCTCTCTCTCTCTCTCTCTCTCTCTCTCTCTCTCTCTCTCTCTCTCTCTCTCTCTCTCTCTCTCTCTCTCTCTCTCAGACTCTCTGTCTCTCTGTCTCTCTCTCTCTCTCTCTCTGTCTCTCTCTCTCTCTGTCTCTCTCTCTCTCTCTGTCTCTCTCTCTCTCTCTCTCTCTCTCTCTCTCTCTCTCTCTCTCTCTCTCTCTCTCTCTCTCTCTCTCTCTCTCTCTCTCTCTCTCTATATCTCTCTCTCTCTCTCTCTCTCTCTCTCTCTCTCTCTCTCTCTCTCTCTCTCTCTCTCTCTCTCTCTCTCTCTCTCTCTCTCTCGCTCTCTCTTATTCTCTCTCTCTCTCTCTGTCTCTCTCTCTCTCTGTCTCTCTCTCTCTCTCTCTCTCTCTCTCTCTCTCTCTCTCTCTCTCTCTCTCTCTCTCTCTCTCTCTCTCTCTCTGTCTCTCTGTCTCTCTGTCTCTCTCTCTCTATGTCTCTCTCTCTCTCTGCCTCTCTGTCTCTCTGTCTTTCTCTCTCTGTCTCTTTGTCTCTCTGTCTCTCTCTCTCTCTCTCTCTCTCTCTCTCTCTCTCTCTCTCTCTCTCTCTCTCTCTCTCTCTCTCTCTCTCTCTCTCTCTCTCTCTGTTACTCTCTCTCTCTCTCTCTGTCTCTCTCTCTCTTGCTCTCTCTCTCTCTCTCCCTTTCCCTCTCTCTCTATCTCAATCACTCCCTCTCTCTCTATCTTGCTCTCTCTTTCTCACTATCACACTCTCTCTCACTTGCTCTTGCTCTCCCTCTCTCTCTCTCTCTCTCTCTCTCTCTCTCTCTCTCTCTCTCTCTCTCTCTCTCTCTCTCTCTCTCTCTCTCTCTCTCTCTCTCTCTCTCTCTCTCTCTCTCTCTCTCTCTCTCTCTCTCTCTCTCTCTCTCTCTCTCTCTCTCTCTCTCTCTCTCTCTCTCTCTCTCTGTCTCTCTCTCTCTCTCTGTCTCTCTCTCTCTGTCTGTCTCTCTCTCTGTCTCTCTCTCTCTCTCTCTCTCTCTCTCTCTCTGTCTGTCCGTCTGCCAGCTCTGTGTCTTCCTGTCTGCCTGTCTGCCTGTCAGTTCTATGTCTCTCTGTCTCTCTCTGTCTCTCTCTGTCTCTCTCTGTCTCTCTCTCTCTCTCTCTCTCTCTCTCTCTCTCTCTCTCTCTCTCTCTCTCTCCCTCTCTCTCTTTAAGTTAGCTGACATATGTTTAATTTTGCGACATTTTCGTATCATTTCGCTTAGTGCATGGTCTTGTTTTCACTCGTGAATTGACACTTGGTCTTAGTTTTAAGATAGGATGATTTTCTGACATTAATTAGTAGTAAACCTTTAGTTGTTTATTGTAACAAATACCTTCTAACTATATCTATTACGAGAGATAAGCCATTGCAAATAACTACACGTTTATTATAGTTTGTTCTATTACGGAGAGTACGAACATCTTGGCCGTAATACTTCCGTGATCATACTTAAACTAAGTTGATGAACGGACGCAGTACCAATCAGGCAGGCTCATGTTTTCAGTAAAATTAATGGCATATCATAAAACAATTTATCACAGATCGAATTGCCACGCGTAATTCCCTTATTCAATTAATGTATCGCAGGAATTACGTCCCACATGAACAATTTGTTTGGTAAGATCGCGCTATGCAAATATGGATTTGCGTATTTTTAATAGTTTTTTAAAACTAGTTAGTCAGAATTTTCGTTGTTATGACTGTTTTTTTTTCTTCTTAAAGTAATAACATTATTAGTAAATAGTTACTACACTGTCTTTCGTTTCGTATATGTGTGTGCGTGCGAGTGTGCGAGCGTGCGTGAGTGTGTGCGTGTGTGTTTTATATATAGGGGATTAACAGCATGACGGCATTTTCGTAACATTTCGCTTAGTGCATCGTCTTATTTTTACTCGTGAATTGACACGTGGTCTTAAATAATTAAGACTATTAACTAGTTAGTCAGGATTTTAGATGTTATGACTTTTTGTGTTTTCTTAAAGTGATAACATTATTAGTAAATAAATACTACCCTGCCTTTCGTTTCGTTTGTGTGTTTATGTGTGCGTGGGTGGTGTTTGTGTTTTTGTGTGCGTGCGTGCGAACGTGCGTGCGTGTTAAATATGGGGGGTTAACGATATGACGGAGCTATTCTTGTATTTCAACCTCTTTGTTGTTGGCTCGTATTGGAAGAGAGGGTATCGGCAGTCTCATAACTGCTTGAAACTTTCTGTTGCCAGTAGGATTCAGGCCGATGGTCGTCGAACATTGCCACATATAGTAGCTCTGCAAGCCATTTTTTAAGAATGCACACGTACGTTGAACGACCGCAAACGGAATAATCATATTCATCTGCCGAGTAACATCAAGCAAGAGCAGGAGCTACGCGTGATGCCGCATCAGTGCCGTATTCGCACTTGTCAGATGTCGTTTATTATTCCAATAATTTCGCCTATATATTGACAGTGTGTTACTTGTTGGAGTGAGTGCGGTCGAGGGGAACACAAAATATATACTGGTACTTTATATACTGGCGTTGTGGGTCAGGTTTCTCCCATATCAGTTGATATTCAGCTTTTGGTGTGCTTCACTATTCTTAAGATTACAGGCATTGATTCACATGATATGTATCAAATCAATATATTATTTTGATTTACCCGCAAGTGGTTCACGACATTTTAGTTTTGTGTTTCCTAAACGTATATTGTTGAATCCCTTCACTCTACTAATGCACCAATAGCACATGCAGATTCCTTGTTATTATACATGTTGGGGTTCATCCGCTTTAGTTCGAAGGATGTCCAGTTGTATATACAAAATGGCACACTCGCACGCACGCACACATAAACACTCAAATACACCCACACGCACGCACGCACGCACGCATTACTTAGCAATATTTTGTGGTCAACTGTGTAAAATGTGTTTTAGGTCGATAAATACTGTAATTGTACTTTGGCATTGATCAATTGCGGAAGTAATCTTTTCAACAAATTCAGTTAAAGTTTGTGAGGTTGAATGATTACTTCTGAAGCCATACTGCCCAAATCTCAGTGTGTGTTTCAATGAGAGACGTTAGCCTTTTGTTAAATATTGTTTCAAGTATTTTTTGAAAATATGTATACAAGAGATTTGGGTATATAATTATTAAATTGAAAACAATATCATAACTTTACTTAAATACATGAATGACTTTTGTCAATTTTATATAATTTATAAATGATCCGCTGATCAATGATCTGCTAAAAAATATTGGTTAGCGGTTTTATAATTTGCTTAATTACACGTCCAACTGTTTTAATGCTGATCTCGTCGTGTCCTTATGATGTTTATTTTTGAACCCAAACACAATGTCAAGTAATTCTTTCTCAGTGACGGGGTGTGATACGTTATTTTTACAATGCCGATGTGCTTTGTTCTCGGGCAGGATTCCATGAGGTTGGATAAGTTTGAACGTATTTTGAAAGAAATTGTTGAAATGGTTTTGAGTTTCTTAGTTGTCTAATATTCCTCTGTTATTATCAACACAAATCTCGTTCGAATGTTTTGATTGAGGCTTATTTTTACCTGTTATATTTCTATGGATGTTCCAAGTTTCTCTTCTATTAGGCTCTTCTGTGTTTGCCTGTAATAATTCTTCTTTTCTAGACGTTACAGTTTTGTTAGCTTGTTTGTTTTTGTAGCTTTTAGAAATGCTAAATACATGTTGTTTTATCTATATGCAAGCATTTTAACTCTCTTGATAATCAAGGTTTATTATTCAGTTTAGTGTTTACTCAGTACGTTTTTATTTTGACAGGAGAGTTGTTCCTTTTGCTACCTGCATAAGACGCGAGAACGTTAGATCAGGGTTTGGCTGCTCGTACATTACATTGTCCTAGTTTATGCTCAAACATATTTAAAGAGTCCTTCTCTAATTTTATGCTATATTTATATATGTCTTTGCACGTAAAGATTTCTATGGGGGCTATCGCTGGTAGCGTACGAAGAAACCTTGGCTTCACTCCACTGCACGTTTCAGCTCAAAATACGTGCTTGGCTGCAAGTCTATTATTAATTTGTGTGCAGCGTCATACAGCATCATACAGCATCATACAACGTCATACAGCGAGCGGCCAATGTTGCATACATTGTCACCAACAGTGGAGAGCTGTTAGAGGCGGTGGTGGGTAGTTTAATTTATTTACGTCGCTTGTAAATAAAAAATCAGGCTCAAAATGTCGCGGGCTCGACAAAAGAGTTGAAGGCACGGCAATATTTTTTATATTATAACGTATTCTAGTGTAGTATATTATTATTAGTTCTGCTTGAGGGAGAATCATAATTTTCTTGGAACTGGCATGATACCACCTCATATGAAACTGGCTTTGTGTAAAGCCACTTTTTTATAGCATTCACAGTTTTATCTACTCCCCCTTTCCTTCGCAGCCAGGTCGCACGTGTGTTCTAGAGCCGCTACAGTAGGTACGCCTTTGAAGAAATTAGCCCGCCTTTCTTTTACAAAACAATATTGCTAAAAGGACATAGCTAGACTGGAATGTGTGCATAATTGCTTAGCACGCGTGGTTCTCAAGGACGCATGTTTCTCACCAAGACCTGCTGAAAACGTTGCATTCGCTTCTGGTTGCCCATCGAATCAAATTCAATTTAGCCTCTGTTACATATTGTGCCCTTTCCACACAACAACCATCCTATCTGGTAAGTTTTCTGCGTTTTTCAGACATCTCTAAGAGAGTAAGATCATCTGTCTCACAAAAACGTTTAGTTCATAAAACAAAGCTTAACATTGACTGTAGCTGCACCAAAATCAGGAATCAACTCGCCATTATTTTTAGATAATCTAAAACTATGAAACAACTCAAGATATATTTTTTGAAATCGCATTTCCACCCCAAACCTTCAGGAGTCCCTTACTCTAATGATGACTCTTGCGTGCCCCTCTTCACGGTTGTGCCTACTGATTCTTGTATGTTTCGCTTCTGAGCTCAGATTCGTAAGGATGCAGGCAATAAATAAGTTTATTATTATTATTATATAGTTATTGATATTATTATGATGACATTATTAGCAAAGCTGCCCGTCATCTGACGGGATGCCTTGGTATAATATAGTTGTGAAAGGAATTTTTACACAATGTTAAATAACACATAGTATCGTTACATAAACACCATATGTGCAGTTAATATAACTATACAAAGCATGTCATTATTATTTTTTAATGTGTACATGCCATGTGATACCAGATCTAATGATGATCTGTACTGCAATATATTGATTGAAATTATGAGTACATGTAATATAATGAACAGTTCCAATTTCATTATTGGAGGTGATCTGAACACGTCTTTCAATCGTGTGTCTTCTAACTTTACGAAACATTTAAATTACATATGTGAACGTGAAACAATCAAGCCATGTGTTGATTTTGAAGGGCATAATATTTGTTATACATTTACTAGTCCTGTGGACAATTTTACTCGTGTCATTGATCATTTTCTGTTAAACAATGGACTCTTTGACCATATGTTAGAATATTATACTATGCACGATGGTGCAAATTTATCATTTCATTCGCCACTGGTTCTTACCTTGAGTTTAGATGTTAATTATTGTTCACCTTCTTCTAGAAGGTACATATCTAGACCTAAATGGCAAGAAGCTTCAGACTGTAACTTAAGTCAGTACAGCAAGGTTTTAGAAAGAATGGTTGACGAAATATCTATCCCATGGCATTCTCTAAAATGCCGCGATAAACATTGACCTAGCAGGTTAACGCATTGTCATGATATTCATATATTTCGTGATTCCATAATGGATTATTGTATAAGAGCTTGTCAAAACTCCATTCCACATACTTCAAAACAGGGAAATTCGAAGGTAATAGCGGGTTGGAATGAGCTCGTTAAACCATACAGAGAAGCGTCAATGTTTTGGCATAATGTATGGAAAGATTGTGGCTCTCCTCGCAATGCTGTTATTGCTGACGTCATGCGTAGATCACGCTCTCAATATCACAGAGCAATTCGTTTTGTTAAACGTAATCAAACTAATGTTAGAAAAGAAAGTATGGCGACAGCTTTACATGGAAATAAAAATAGGGACTTCTGGAAAGAAGTAGGTAAAGTTACAAAGAACAATAATATTCTACCCAACATGGTTGATGAAGTGACAGGTGACGAACATATTTCTAAACACTTTGCTACTAAGTATGAGGACTTATATAATTCAGTAGCCTATAATGATGCAGCTATGACGTCATTGCTACAAAACATACATAGTAAAGTAGATGCACATTGTAAAGAAGGTGAACATACTATTACGGTGGATGATGTTTTGAATGGCATTAATCATGTTAAGAGTAACAAATGTGATGGATATGGCGTTATATATACCGACCACTTTATTCATGCACCTAACAAATTACATGTTTTTCTTTCTTTGCTATTCACAACTGGAAAAAAACAAGAGGAAATCAGCAAATAATTCTGATAACTATCGAGCCATTGCTCTTAGCAGCCCCTGTCGAAAATATTTGATTGGGTTATTGTGATAAAAAGTTATGATGCTCTTAAAACAAGTGATCTACAGTTTGGTTTCAAACCTCAAAGCTCTACAGCTAAATGTACATTTGTGGTAATGGAGACTGTGAACTATTTCCAGCAGAATAAATCGGATGTTTACGTGTTATTGCTAGATGCGACTAAAACATTCGATAAATTAAATTATGTTACACTTTTTAACTTACTGATGGAAAGAGGAATGAATCCCCTTTTAATCAGATGTTTACTTTATATATACACTAATCAACATTTAAATGTATCATGGAATGATTCCATGTCATTGCATTTCTCCACTACCAATAGTGTGAAGCAGGGTGGGGTGTTGTTCCCCATTTTATTTTCTATCTACATTGATGAAAACAAGACTCTGCATGTCTGGTTTTGGCTGTATGATTGGTCATAAGTACTATGGTGCTGTTGGCTATGCTGATGATATATCTTTGGTAGCTCCATCGATATATGCATTGAACAAAATGTGTGATATATGTCTAAACTTTGCATATGGCAACATGTCAACTTATTAAATATGGCAGTGGTACTGACTGCCCATTTTATTTTGATGGTTTAAAAGTGAAACATAGTAAAAAAGGGTTGCATTTAGGCCACATTATTGGTCCTGACACTCACCAGGCTATGGTAAAAGATATGTGTCATGATTTTATATGGCGTGTAAATACATTATGTGCTAATTTTGGGTTTTGTAATATAAACATGAAACGTCAGTTATATATGTCGTACTGTACATCTTTCTATGGTGTATGTCTGTGGAACTTACAAAACAAACATCTTGATATGTTTTATACTACGTGGCGCAAAGGTATCAGAAAACTGTTTAATCTACCAGTTTGCACGCATTGTAATATGGAGCCACTTTTAGCAGACTGTTTACCTATTCAAATTATGAATCGAATGGTACGATTTATGCAGAGTTGCTTGAAATGCAGTAACTCCAGATTGAACATGCTCTCTCATCTGGCCCTCCAAGGTAGTGGGTCATACACGTCGAACAGTTTTAATTATATCATGTCCAAATTCAAACTTGATGCCATGATATTCTTTCGAATGAAGTCTAATCAGTTTGATGGTATGATTCAAGATCACTACCAGGAGGGGCTGGATGATGAACTAGTATGTAGAGTCTCATTTGTAAAATATGTATTACATAATATAGATAATGCGGGTAGCTCTTCTTTTTTAAGCATTTACGAGCTGCGCTCATTGCTTACTGTTTTATGTACACAGTAACTTATATACATTGATTTAATCGAATTGTACAAGTTTTTAGTACGAATAAATGTATTATTATAGCGCGTTTGCAGATACTCGTTGTTTGTTCAAAATGACGATGGTCGAAGAGAATATGAAGTTCATTTCCATCGATAGGCCCTAGTCGTGATATTGCACAATGATCAACAAATATTGGTATTGCTATGCTATTGGCTGAGGGTAAACATAAACATTATTGTGTCTGCGACTACTCCACATAGCCAAGTTTATGACGCAGGAGCCGTTTTTCCAGTTTTTGCCGCGCGCACGTGGTTCCTGCAGTTGTATCGATCGCTTTACGTGTTACGCGCTGGTTACATTTTATGTATTACGTGCCCTTTACGATTTAAATTCAGAACCGTTAAGGAACAACCTGATTTACCTTTACCCCATATGGGTGTCTTGACATAGGTGGGGTATTTTTAAAAGATATAAGTATTACGTCCTTCTCTAAGGGCCATTGATTAATCCCTGGATGTTTGGAGCTAGAGGTTCAAGCTGTCTAAGACGAACATGTTAAGATACATACGCTAGGTCGATAATAGTTAGATACTGATCTTTCACGAAGTAGTACTATATACATTTGACGCAGATTTCCTTAGGATGTTCATTTCCAACAGGTAAAATGATTGTTGCGACCATAAGCAACAATATATGGGAGAATGTTATAGACTCAGACACACGTAGTATGGTCAACATAAAGTGCTTGTTCTCCTACCCCAAACACAAACGCATACAAAACCTATGCAGCCGATACTACTGTGTGTAACCTACAAAAATGTGTTGTCATTCAATACGCACTACCGAAAGAACCGTTGGACAATAAAATAAAAAGGTGAATTCTTATATAGCGCAGTACTCAGTCCTCAGGGCTGTTCAAAACGCTTTACACTTTACTCCCTAGCAGACCTGTTCAGTCGAACACCATCTCGACTTATCTGGGAACCATTCATCCATGCTGCAATTTTGTTCGAAGACTATTCGTATATGCAAGCATCCACCAGAGTCTATACTAAGGTACTCATGCTTACAGCAGAGTGAACTAGAGCAACTTAGAATGAACGACCTTGCACAAGGTCCGACACAGCACAAAGTATTCCAACCCAGGTTCTCTCGATTGAGAGTCCGATGCCATAGTCACTGCACCGCCGCGCTCTACATGGATGTATGCTGATCATCTTGAATAATTCATCTTATCGGTTAGATTATCTTATGATCAAGCATGCCACCGTTTTTTTTAGTAGATGTGTCAGTCCTCAAACTTAGAATATACTGACTACATCGAGGAAAGTGGAAAAGGGATACTTCATGAAATCCTATCCGATAGGTTTCTGATACAAACATTAAGGGGTGGGATATATGGCTGGATTAGGAATGTGTGGTGTGCATTATAACATTACACTGTTGATGTAGTGTGCAACAAATAAATGAATACATATGGATTTTATATATCATTCATGGATATTGAATACGTACCACAGTAACTTTACTAAATTGTATGTGAAACCGAAAGTGGCTTTTTCAACGTATTGTTCAATGGCCTTAAAAATAAACATATCGAATGTGTATGTGTGTGTGTGTGTGTGTGTGTGTGTGTGTGTGTGAGTGTGTGAGAGAGAGAGAGAGAGAGAGAGAGAGAGAGAGAAAGAGCGTGTAATCGTTATTTCTGCTTATCATTCCGGATCATATGATAAGATATGTAACAATGCACCTCTACACATACAATGGCAATTTGAAAATATCCAACTACAACAAAAGTGTTTTATATACAGGTATATATATATATATATATATACATATAAATATGTGTGTGTGTGTTTGTTTGTGTGTATATATAAGTGTTTCAGATAGAAACATTAAATAGCAATAACAAAATGATGGAATATAAACTATCATTGTGATAAGAAGTTAGATTAACATTTTGACAGCACACAATGCCATATATATTTGGAACATGTTGATTACGGAGTCACGTAGGTACCTACATGTAGGTAATTAACAATAAAAAACACTTATATAAATTGTTAGTTTACGTATCTGCTAGCTGCAGGTCATAATATTTTTTTTATTAAAAAATAAATATACCAACATATATAGATAAGTATCTTATGTGCAGAGAATATGCAGAGAACAAAACACAGAACATTTTATGTTTTCGTATTGAAAGATCATGTGAATAATTCAGTTCTTACTACATAATAAATCTTTGTAATTATTGCCAATTAAGTTTGCTTCAAAATAAACAAAATCTACACAATCTGAAGTTACATGATTTTTGCAAAGTCAAGTCAAAATGTTTGTATATGTTCTTCTTTCAGTTATGGTGTTTGTTTGATTGATTGTGAACAACGATAAGCCATTGGAAGAACATTAAAATGACACCAACTGTCTACCATCTGTAAGTTATTTAGGAGTGAATTTATGATAAAGGATATGATAAAACTTTTGCATTGTCACTGTATTTAGTGTCATGTTCCTAAATATTACAACATTAGAAATGTAATGTAAGAAATGTGTTTAATATTGCATAATTACTAAAGTACCCAAATGCCTATGATCAAACTTTCACTGATTATTGTTAATTATGAATATTTCAACATAAACAAAATCAGCAAAATCGGAGTAGTTATAACACCTCGAAGGTATCAAGGTCGGGTCAAACTTTGACGACATTTACCTCTGGAAAGGAAGGTCAGGTTGATATCAAATTTGATTGATAATGGTATTGTGTCGATATTATACAAGTAACTGCCAAGGCTTAAATTTGCGAGCAGTGGTTCGCCAATGGCGACCAAATATTGTCGTGGTGAATGACTTTGGGCGCCAACTAGTGAGTATAAAGATTTGCTAAATCAATAAATAATGTGGGCCAGAAAATCATCATTTACTTGAAATGTTGACAACACGGGATGGAACTACCACCACTTCGGTAGGGTGGTAGTGGTAAGGGGCCAGCAGTCTAGGCAGAGAATGTCGTCATTCACCTGAAATACATTAGCACTACACATTTTACGTAAGTATAATTAAGATTAATGAGTAACTTCGTGAATGTAACTGTATCCCTGGGCAAATATGCTGGATTGTCACTGTATCTACTTCTGAAATAGATTTGATTGTCCAAAATGTGGACTGTGGGATGGGGAGCGATGGCGGGGGGGGGGTAGGTATTATTAACCAACCCAGCATTTGTTTTCCATGACTACTTGAGCTTTCGAGGACGACCTAACATGAAAGACATATTACAATATAAACACTACCAGTATTATGGCTAATTTAAAGCTTGAACTATATTGTTATGGTAATTCAGATAGTTAATAGATTTGTGATAGAATGATAATGTCTAATGGTTCATTTGAAAACATATTGGAAAGTCGATTCTTGTACAAACCAGGAGCCATTTTCTGATACCTGTATTGCGTGGTCAGTTTTATGCAACTAAAGTCCTATGATTAAGGTGTTATTAGCTCTGAATCATTGGTCATGGTGATACCTTAAGCTAGGTATTATTGGTATGTATCAACAAATTAATAACAGTAATATAATAATAACTTTCGTATGTAATGCCCCAGCCAAATCATTGTTCTGGTGCGTTTATTGTCCACACCAGTATAATAAGTAAATCCAATGGCTAAACCAACACTGACACTGACCAACGCTAACACCAAATCAGATAAGTTAGCTGAAGAATGCGCTGTTTCAAGTCGATCAGTAGAATTGATATTGTTTGTCAGAAGCCTCGACTAATATAACCAGGGCCGCGTTCAGAGTTCGCGCCGTACCGCACCGCGACGTCGCTTTTTGCCCCGAAAGCCATCTTGCGATTAAAAGTTACATCGTGCTGACGCCGCGACACGCGCCGCCCAAGCGTGTCTCCAAAATGGCCGCCATAGTTGGTTTTGAGGTAGATTATTTTTTGATGG
Organism: Paraescarpia echinospica; assembly: GCA_020002185.1. Classification (NCBI taxonomy): domain Eukaryota; kingdom Metazoa; phylum Annelida; class Polychaeta; order Sabellida; family Siboglinidae; genus Paraescarpia; species Paraescarpia echinospica. The sequence goes on along the minus strand of CM034534.1, from coordinate 54,395,714 downwards.
CATTAATAATCATTAGCCTGGAAATGGAAAGGGTGACGGCATTTTCATCAAAAACACATTCGAAATCAGTCACATCAAACGCACAACGTATGCTTTCAACACAGCCATTTTGAAACAATTGAACTTCAGGCGACGAACCGCGACGGATCGCGACGTCGCGGTACGTCGCGACAGAAATTCTGAACGCGGCCCTGACTCCGCAAGGCAGAGCCACCTTTGGGCGCTTTCCCAACCGCCTGGTTTCAACATGCATTTCCAAGTAGGCTGTATCACTGAAATGAAGGAAGCGCGATGTTTGCAAAGAATCTGAATAAATATCCGGGAACTTTCATTCTAACCTTGCAGTTGAGGACATGTCGTTGGGGTCCCAATTTGTAATATTTTAGTCGCTGTTTCAATTCCCATTATAATCAGCGGGCCATGAAATCAACATGTTTAACATTTGTTTCTGCATAACATGAAATAAATATTCTTGAAGGCATATTTAATGGTTAGCAACTGCCCTGATTTATCCAAGAATCTCTTGCCTAAGGAATATTGGTAACGGGAAGTAAGAACGTTCGTCAGACAACACACAGAAACATTGACAAGTACCACGCAGACAGGCAATTCTCCAAATATATATTTATATTTTGATAACAGCCCCCTTTTATATATATATATTTATATATGTATCGCATTTGAATAATGTCTCCTAAGTGCGTGTAAGCACATGTACATGCAAGCTAGACCTACTACTGAGTGTATGTTTTTACATTATTTACCTCGTGTGTCACATCTTTGGCGTTCGTTGCGTTGTGTATGCGAACACACTTATTTGTTGATCAAAATGTTCTATAAAAAACTCTGACCACCGCATATCATGTCTCAAAGGTTTCTTACCAATGTGAATACGAATATGTGACCTCAAATTACTATCTACTGAAAATGTTTATGTTTAGGTATCACACAGATTTCCCAACAATGTGGATGCGGATATGTGACTACAAACCACCATTTCTTGAGAACTGTACACCACAGGTATTACATTTGTAGGGATTCTCCGAGTGTGGATACGGACATGTCTTTTCAAATTATCACTTTGTGAGAAATCTGTTCCACAATTATCACATTTGTAGGGTTTATCCCCAGTGTGGATACGGACATGAGAGCTCAAACGACTCTTTTGGGAGAATTGTGCATCATAGGTATCACCTTTGTAAGGCATCTCCCCAGTGTGGATAAGGACATGTCTTTTCAAATTATCACTTTGTGAAAATTCCGCACCACAGGTATCACATTTGTACGGTTTCTTCCCCGTATGAACTCGGATATGTGACATCAACTGATTGTTTTTTACAAATTGTGTACCACAGCTATCACATGTTACGGATACGGGTCTTTAAAAGACCACTTACAAAAAATGTTGCACCATAAGTATCACACTTATAGGATTTCTCACAAGTATGAACTCGAATATGTAATTTCAAATTACTATGTAACGCTAAGCCATCATTGTTTCGGAAACATTTCCCACAAGTGTCACAGTTAAATCGTTTCTCAACGTTAGCCGGGAGCACATTCGCATACATATTGAAACAATTCGTTTATAACCTGTTTACACATAAATCACATTTTCTACGATGTCATACTTGCGTCTTCAAAGCAATAACGATTATAAACATGTTGAAGTGTTATCACTAGTTTGAGAGTATGTATGCACTGCTCAATAATAACCAGGCATGCATTATGTATGCGTGCATCAACTTTGAAGGCTTTCTCACAAGTCTTATTGTTGACGTATAGCCTCGAAACACCATCCTGTTAAACAGTTTTCGCATTATGTCTTATACAGAAGGTGTGTCACATGTGTCAGTGTGCAATTGCAGCTTTAAACCACTACTCAGATGAGAATATCTTCCACGTGTGTCACATCGTGTTTCCATCTGCCTGGGAAAGCAAATGAGTCTTTGCATCTGCTGCACAACTGTCACTTTTGAATGGCTCCACGCCAGAGGAAGTAGTTGTCTCTTTAGGTGTAAATATTATCTCACGATTGACTTAGTCACGTTTTCACTTGTTCTTGAAGTTAGATATGTTGACATTCAGTGACTTGGCTCGATGTCCTACGTCGTGTTGGTGGACACAACTTGACAGTTGTTGTTGTCAATGTGTTTGAGTCTTTGCTGCGTTGTCACTTCATTGTTGACACTTCTTTCACAGACCGCTTTCAACTCTCAAAGCAGTGTCCTGCGACAACATAACAGTAATTACTACGATATGCAAAGCCAGTGACACAATCAGACGTCACATCGGTCCAGTCCTTTGAAAGTGGTTAATTGAATAGATCGAACAATTCCACCAGTATGCAGCATTAAACTGTAAGAATCTGTTTTGTAGGGAAAATCCAGATAAAATCCATCTAGTGAGACTACAAAAATAAAATGTACAATGTTCTAACAACATTTTTCTACAGATGCTCTGAAAATATTTCTAATGTATGTAAAGAAGCTTCATTTGTACAACAAAGTAATATCCGAACCATCTAATAACGTATAAGTACGTATGACAAAAGAGACAGGTAGAGAGAATGAGTGAGAGAAGATTTATAAAGTGAGCGTGGGAAACAGACAATGATAGTTGAAGGAGAGGAAGGACAAAATCAAGACCGAGAGCCGGAGTGAATATAAATCTTGGAAAAAGCAGTGATCATCAGTTGCGAGTAGATAACATTGTGGGAGACTGGGAAAGGTGTATTCTGGAGCACTGGCACAGGAACGAAATTAGTATTGGGGGGAGCTGAGAACCAGAGCTTCAGCTCTGCTGTTAATCATGACATTGAAAACTCTTGAAGAAAAACTACCACATTTTCAGCTTCTCAGCTCTCGTCTGATGACATTGGAATATAGTGGGGTGCTGTTTTGACAATTTTTAGCGACGACGTTCAAAGGCTCAGATTTACTATGAAGGCAGAACCATATGTCTACCCCCGCAGCTAAATACCACGGGGGCAGCGCGTCTATGTTCTGGAGAGGGTGGAACGGACTGGGTGATTTTTGTTCAACCTTCTTCAATTAGTTGAAATTTATATACATTTCACGAATATTTAGGTAATTATAATAATAATAATTCCACTTCTTAATATAGCACTTTCTAAGTAAGTAAATGCCAATCAAAGCGCTTCACATATTAAAATGACGTGGTGACTAAATGCTAAAATATCAATTAATTAAATAAATAAGCTAAGATAAAATAAATAAATAAAAATAGATAAATTAGGGTATAAAAATACAATTTCAAACAATTAAATTAAAAACTAAATAATACTATAAAATAGAAAGGAGTGTCATTTAGATGTGGCAGCAGGGCTTGCATCAAGGCATGTAGTGCAGGCGAAATAGATGGGTTTAAATTGTTTCGGGAAAGCCGCCAATGTTCCAACCGATCGCACACATTTTAGCAAGCTATTCCACATATGTGAGCCTGTCACTGCAAAGCTGCCCCGTCCGATAGTTCTCTTCTCGTCTGGTAACATCAGAATATGGGGGGTGCTATTTTGAGAACAAAATTGCGACGTTCAAAGGCTCAGATATACTATGAGGGCAGAACCATATGTCTATCCCCACAGCTAAATTCCACGGGGCAGCTGTCCACCTTGCCCCCCATGTTACCACGTCTATGTTCTGGAGAGCGTGAACGGACTGGGTGATTTTTGTTCAATCTTTTTCCATTAGTTAAAATTGACATACATTTCACGAATATTTTAGGTAACTGACTAAAATGTTTACTGGTGTCAATATTCTATAATAACTAATTGCATAGGCATAAATAAAACCGCCAATGTTCCAACCGATCGCACACATTTTAGCAAGCTATTCCACATATGTGAGCCTGTTACTGCAAAGCTGCCCCGTCCGATAGTTCTCTTCTCGTCTGGTGACATCAGAATATGGGGTGGGGTGCTATTTTGAGAAAAAAATTGCGACGACGTTCAAAGGCTCAGATATACTATGATGGCAGAACCATATGTCTATCCCCGCAGCTAAATTCCACGGGGCAGCTGTCCACCTTGCCTCCCCCCCATGTTACCACGTCTATGTTCTGGAGAGCGTGAACGGACTGGGTGATTTTTGTTCAATCTTCTTCCATTAGTTAAAATTGACATACATTTCACGAATATTTTAGGTAATTGACTAAAATGTTTACTGGTGTCAATATTCTATAATAACTAATTGCATAGGCATAAATAAAACGCAATAATTGACTAGGCCTACCTCGACTCTAGACTACATGTTTGTAAAGAAACATTATTTTGCAATGTTCACCTCATCAACATTGGTTACAATTGTATTTCCACTTTTAATTATTCATATGATTGTCTGTTGTACAAATATACGATGATCACTTACCACCAAACCACGCATGATAAGTGTGAGACTGGATCTCAAAGTGGCATCTGCACTGCTGTAAACTATTCTATTGTGTTCTGCACGTGTGGGTTGATATCACCCGTTTATTGCCCACATCGGAAGAAAAGTAAAGCCAAAGGCTCACGGAAATAACATATGCCAGTAATATAAAGGGTTACCATGTAAATATAAACCATACAGTCAGATAGCGACTAACGCCATCACAAAATTAGACATGCAAGCCCAAGGATGCGCTATGTGAATTCGAACGCTTAAACATTTACACACTGCCACTGGTCTGCGAAACCACCTCAATCGTCTACGCACCGTGACGCGGCGCCACTCTTTGTCACAAATCTCGATTAATATAATCAGACTCCACAAGTTAGAGCCACCGCATGTAGCAAATATCCGCGGCATTCATTCTCATTAATAAATTATTGTGGATACGGTCGTTTGTTCTCAATTTATAATATTGTGGTCGTCGTTTAGATCTCATTACAAAGTACAGCCAAAGGTTGGGACCCTTTATCATAGGGGAGCTTTATTCGAGCCACCCCCATAGTGTTACTTTGTTAATACTTAAATTAATATACCTATCTGCCAACTTTTGTTTTAATTCCGGGAGATTCATGAGTGGTTCTGCACGTTTCCCGAATCCCGCTGTCTGGTCGGGGTGTTTCGGATCTTGACATCAGAAGACGGCGGGGATGCTCCTGGATATATCTCATCCGGAACTTCAGCGGTTCAGCCTATTTCAGCACATCTCCCATGGTATCGCGCTGTCTCAGATGATGACATCGAAAGATGGGGAGGCGTTGTTGGCGATTTTAAAAGAAAGTCAGGAAGATATGCATGTATTCCGGGATCGCGTCGAACTGACGGTGTCTACGGGGGCGGCTATCTCTCTTTCTACCGCTGTCTCAACCTCCGCTGCTTCAGTGTCAAATGTCGACATTCATACATGTTGAATAAACACACTGGTCGCTGTGGCAGGTCAGGCAGGAGTGCACTTCATTATATCAACTTATACAAAAAATTCCTTTCCCTGACAAGATATCTTGGTAGTTCATTCGTGACAGTCGTGAATGCAATATTTGTTAAATGTCAGAAAACACAGCATTCTTACATAAACATCGCGACGTATACACTAAGCCCAGCGATGGTTTCAACGCACCTAACACGTGGACAACCGCGTCACGCACGTGCTGCAGTACTCGTTATATATTCAAAATGAAGAAGGTCGGAGAGAAAGTGAAGTTCATGTCCATCGATACCCCTGGTCGTGAAAGTGTAGAATTGTCCAATAATGGTCGTGTTGCTATGACCATGGCATGCGGGTAGATGTAGAGCATATTGTCTCAGAGTCTACTTCGTTTGCCAAACAACCTAGTCCATGACGCAAGGGCCGATTTCCCAAAACATTTGCTGCGCGTGGTTTCTGCGATTGTTAAATGACGTTTTACACTTTACGTGCGTATCACGTTTTACATTTAGAACAATGGATTTAACCTACAAAAGGAATAATCCTTTACCTATATGGGGTATTTTGAAGAAAAAAAAAGACTTACATTACATTCGTTGGTTCGTAGATTAATCGCTGAACGCTTTGGCGGCGAGAGATGCCAAGATGACAGCCGTCTAAGAATAAAATATTACCAAACATAAATACATTTAATCGATTATAATAAGATTTAATTCGTTTCCATATCTCTGTGAATATTGTCATCGTAAGAGAACGTTGATTTTGTTACAGTCGGTAAAGGGGCAGTAAAAATCTTTGGATAGTTATGTGGAAATTTGAATTCGGCTGCGGAATACGGTTCAGTGTACCCATTATTAGGCAACACCATATTCATTGCAAATCACGTGGAACAAAAACAAAGTTCAGTATATTTCCGACGCGGAGTATTATAAAAAAAAAACTTATTATTCCATGTACATTATATCTACTTAATTTGATTAATAAATATTACCTATACATCATAACTACGTTTTGAAAACGAAAACAAACCATGAATTGAATATGTTCATATAGTTTGTTTTAATACAATACATAATCACGAATATTTACATCAACGCGTAAATGGTTAATCACGTTACTGAAGTTACGATTGTTTATTTATCTTAGCCTCACTATCGCTGCAACAAACATACGTCAAATCTTAACGACTGACAGTCATACAATTATTCACACACAAAAAAAACACACAAGACAGTTTCTCCCAACTAGTTCCTGTCTAACGTTAGCTATGTCGTAAACTAGAGCAGTTTGTTCATTGCAAAGCAAGTTACAACGACGACGATGACGACGACGACGACGACGATGACGACGACGACGACAACGAAAACATCAACAAAAGAAAAGGCAACGACAGCAACAACACTTCTAAGGCAGACGATGACGACGATCACAGTAGCAAGAACAACAAAACGCAGACGTTCGCGATGGCGAAGGCGACAACTACAGCAGCAGCAGCAGCAGCAGCAGCAGCAGCAGCAGTATCAACAGCAACAACAGCAAAAATAACAACAACAGCCGCAGCAGCAACAATATTAACACCAGCAGAAGCAGCAGCAGCAACAACAACGCATACGATGACGACGACCACGGCAACAACATCGTTTTCACATCGAATATTATTATACTTGAACATGGAGAAATATGAATGCTAACACGAGGCCGCCGTAATTGCACCAGTGCAGAATAGTATAAATTACACGCTTAAAGCCGACTGTGCATTTGACATTAAACGTGCGATAATGCCTAGTAATAGAGTGCGATTGCGCAGTGCAGAAGAGTATAAATTCGCTTGAATTTGCGCTCTCGCAACAAACGGTATTTCCTCTACATTATACGCAACGGGAACGTTTTTATTATTTAATTCAGCACACTTTCATTAATATTGTGATCGTGTAAGCATTGCGTAGAATCGACTTCAAGGGAAGTTTACTTTCTGATGCACGCGCGCTCTCATACACACATACGCCTGCACGCCCGCTAACACACACACACACACACACACACACACGCACACACACACACGCACACACACACACACACGCACACACGCACACACGCACACACACGCACACACACGCACACACACGCACACATACGCCCACACACGCACACACACGCACACACACGCACACACACAAGCACACACACAAGCACACACACAAGCACACACACGACGGGCGCGCGCCGCCGTAACGCAGGAATCGAAGAAATTCGGTGCAAATCCTTTATGAATTTTAACGATGAAGTCACTGTTTAATGGAGTTCTTATTTCATGTGACAGCGCCGCTTGGCTCGGGCCTTGCACTTGCACCTGCCGTTACCTGTCACGGTGATCCGACGTTCAAGTGTCATATTGTTAGCGCCGGGCCATTGTTCTAGCGAAATGTTAACTTCCTGGCCGCACCGATGTTTGCACGGACTGTCATGAACACGGTGGCAATATTATGTGGCAAAGCAAACTGCCTTTATAAAAGGTGTTATCGCGGCGATTAATACTCAATGCCCATCATGTCAATAATTATTTTTGTAGTCTACAATTGCGCTTTGCTACATCGCGTTGTTCCGCGGTTCGATGTGAAACTTTACATGTCAGCCGGGAAACTGGCAGCGAGCATGAAATGCGTCATGCGAGTTAATAACTTAGAAGTGTTTAGTTTACCGAAAGCCAGTCGATTTCTGCGCGCCGGCCCACCCAAGAAATAGCCCGAGTACGTTTTAGGCGCACCGGCCACCCGATCTTACCCAAAGACAAACTGCCTGCGACGATAAACGCTTTCCCGGCCGCCTTCTTGTGCAACACAACACGCACGACGGCGACGAACCGGGCGAACATTGGATAGCGCTGTACCTGGACGGCGAAGGACCCGGCGAATACTTCTGCTCGTATGGCCTGCCGCCGCGACACGTCGAGTTCCGCGCCTTCATGAACAAACTTTGCGCAGAATGGACTCATAATACCAAGATACTTCAGAGTCTTCTGTCTAACGTTTCCGGACAATATTGTGTCGGTTATCTCATGATTCGCTGTAAAGGGGTTCTGATGAGGACTTTGTGAATGCTTTCGGCATTGATTTGGTGGCAAGCGATTGCCGCGTGTTTGACTGGCTTAAACAGTTTAGATAAGTTACGATGCAGTACCGTTTCGACACTGATTCATGCGTAATAACTATTGTTTGGTTTTATTTTCGGCGCTGATTGTATAGCACCAGTGTTTTTTTAATGACTAGATTAGGTACTGTTTGCATAGCTTTGACACTAGTTTTGATATCAATTTTACTGTTTGTGACGTGTTTCGGTATTGATCGGCACCGCGTTTCATTGACAAGGTATCATCATCGATCGAGCAGATGGCGCGGTAGTCAACACCCGCACACTCAGACCGCTGGCCCGGTGGTAAACACCGTAAAGTCGCCGTAGAATAATGCACGAGCCTATGGTGCGGTGTTTTGTTCGTTTTTTCGTACGCATACTCATGCACACACGATTATTTACTTGATAAGAGGCGGTCTTAGCCGCCCACCAGCACGTCCTTCCCTTACGCCCACGCACGCACCCACTAAGAGACGGTCATCCACAAACCCACCCTCTCCTACCCACCCGTGCCAATCGCTAGGGGGCGCTAACTACGGTGACGTCACCGGTACCGATGCAGCGGTCGCAAGGGGCACTAACTAACCGGAAATGAGTCAGCAATAATTGAGAATTATTTCAGGTCTGATATGGCCTGATGCAATACTTACATAGTTACATGGATGCAAAGTAAAATCGTAACGCATTCGTGTCTGACTGAATTAGCGGCGCCGCCTGTTGACAACCCTAACAAAATGCAAGATGTCAGCAGTGAAACTGATCCTTAAGGTCGGGGGACGAGTGTTGTTTATTAGCCCTTAATAAAGAAGCTGTGTGCGCACGCGCGTGTGTGTGTGATCGTGCGAGTTTGTGTTTATACGTGCGCGCTTGTGAGTGTGATATATCGCGCATGTGTGAATGTGTGTGTGTTTGTGTGTGTGTGTGTGTGTGTGTGTGTGTGTGTGTGTGTGTGTGTGTGTGTGTGTGTGTGTGTGTGTGTGTATGTGTGAATGCCCGTGGTGATTGTGGCTGTGGTTAAGGTAGTGATGGAGGCTGTTGAGGTGATGATGATGCTGGCCTTGTGTTTTTCTTATGAAGAAATACATCTGGGACTGGATTTTTAACAACATATACGACGGAATACACTAACGCATCACGTGTTCAACATTCATTATTTGATGGCTTGACGGAGGTTTTGCTAGGTGACATGTCACGTGCTGGATAGGTCACTTACGCTACGGTCATTATCTAACGTTCTTTATGAACTTGACCTTGAATTATTCAATGAAGCTATAATTACGTGCATGCACGTTACAACATTGTGAAAGAGAAACCAAATAAATAAATAAACGAATATCCGTTGGCCATGTCAACCGTGTAGTTGGAGTTCACCGCGAAGGGGTAGATCGTGTGTTGTTGAATGCATGCCGCTATTTGATAGGGCTTTTTTTCTTTATGATTCTGTGTGAAAGTGTTATGCTAGTGGGAGAATCATAATTTTCTTGGAACTGACATGATGCCATATCATATAAAACTGACTTTGTGTAAAGCGACTTGTTTCTTTTATAGCATCCACGGTTTCATCTACTCGCACTTTCTTTCACAGCCGCGTTGAACGTATGTTCTACAGCCGCAACACTAGGTACACCATTAGAGAAATTAACCAGACTATCTTTTGTGAAACAATATTGCTAAAACCACTTAGTTAGACTGGAATGTGTGCATAATTGCTTAGCACGCGTGGTTCTCAAGACCCCTCGTTTTTCACCAAGACCTGCTTAAAACATTTCATTGGCTTCCGGTTGCTATCGATTCAACTGCAATTTAGCCTCTATCACATATCGTGCCATTTCTACACAACAACCATCCTATTTGGTTAGTCTCCTGCGTTTTTCAGACATCTTTAAGACAATAAGATCGTATGTTTCACAACAACGTTTTCTTCATAAAACAAAGCTTAACATTCACAGTAGCTGCACCAACAACTCGCTATCATTTTAAAACATCTGAAACTATGAAAAAACTCAAGACATATTTTTAAAATCGCATTTCCACCCTAAACCTTCAGGGATCCCTTACTATAATAATAACCCTTCATGATTGTGCCTAATGATTCTTGTATGTTTCGCTTCTGAGCACATAGTCATAAGGATGCAGGCGATATATAAGTTTATTATTATTATATTATTATTATATATTATTATTATTATTATGACACTAGCAAAAATGCCCGTCATGTAGAGTACAGTCGTGAAATAAATATTTACCAAATGTTAGAAAACACACAGTATCGTTACAAAACACCATAGCGCGTTCGCAGATAGTCGTTGTTTGTTCAAACTAAGGAAGGTCGAAGAGAATATGAAGTTCATGTCCATCGACAGGCCCTAGTCATGATGGCAGTAACGGTGACAATGAATATAATTTATTTTGGTCAATACGTACAAGAACCAATAGCAAAATAATAAATATTTTAAAGTATATATTGAAACATAATATATGTACATCAAAGTGAAGACAACAGAGAATTCTTGTTCTCTTACCCAAATACAAACGCATACAAAGCCTATGCAGCCGAGACTACTGTGTATATCCTACACAAAACTCTAGCCCATTTTATGACGCACTACCGAAAAAATCTGTTGGACAAGAAAGTAAAAAGGTGAATTATTATATAGCGCAGTATCCAATCATTGGGACTGTTCAAAGCGTGTTACACTTTACTCCCCAGCAGACCTCTTCAATCGAACATCATCTCAACTTCACTGGGAAGTATTCAACCACGCTGCAATTAGTAATTATAATAATAATAATAAATCACTTATAACTCGCCAATTTCCTCAGACAATCCGAACTCAGTGGCGCACCAAAACCAAAGGATTAAGCATTATCGTACTCGTGTGCTAGGCAAAACAAATGGATGGATGTGCTAGGAAGCTAGGGAGTATAGACGATATTGAAAAGATAAGTTTTCCTGTGACGACGAAATGTAACAATATTTTCTGATGATTTAACATTAACGGGAAGCGAATTCTATATAGTTGGCGAGGCAACTGAAAAAGCTCGAGTTCCAGCCTTTGTCTTAACTTTAGGAACAGATAGCAACTTCATACTAGACGACCGAAGTTGTCTGGCTTGTCTAGCTGGTGTGATCATTGAGTGTAAATAACTAGATTGTATGGATGAAAGGGCTTGGTATGTGATTGTACAGATCTTAAACATAATGCGATATGGCACGGGGAGCCAATGCAGTGATTTTAGAAGTGGCACTGAGCGGGAGAATCGAGGAGATTGTGTGACTACCCTTGCTAAACAATTCTGGACACGTTGTAGGGTTGCAATATCCTTGACAGCGATATTATAAAGGAGGGAATTGCAATAATTTAATATGCTGCTAACAAGAGCTGTTGCGATAGTCTTAGCGACAGAAAGCGACATATGTCGGCGAATGCACGGATATGATAAAAACAGCAACGACACGTTTGGGATATGTGTTGTCTGAAATTGAAGTCGCAATCAAAAGTCACTCCTAGATTCCGTACTGATGCTGCTGGTGGGATATTTTGACTCAGGATGCATGTTGGAAAAGAATCATTAAGTTTACCTCGCTGCATTGGAGTACCAATGATGAGAAATTCAGTTTTGTCTGCATTTAAGTTTAATTTGCTGTCGGTCATCCATAATAAAACATATTGGAGACAATCGTTGAGTAGGTTTATGGAGTGACTTGTATCGGGCGTGGCCAAAGAAATGTAGATATGTGTGTCATCTGCAAAAAGGTGATGATCCAAGTTATGACTTTGGATTACAGAGCTGAGTGGCGTAGTGTAGAGAGTGAAACGTAAATGCCCAAGAACGAAACCCTGGGGAATGCCACATGAAATGGGGAGTGCAGTTGAAAAGTAATTATCTATCTTTAAGAATTGATGTCTATTGGTTAGATATGAAGAAAACCAGGTCAGAGCTGTGCCAGATATGCCATACCACATTGATAAACGTTTGACAAGAGTGTTGTAATCAATGGTATCAAAGGCGGCATACAGATCAAGCAAGGTGAGTGCGGTTACTTTGCCTTTATCAATATTTAATATAACATAATTGTGTACTTTTAAGATAGCAGTCTCTGTAAAATGAAATTGTTTGTTTGCTAATAGTATCACACTGGATAAACAAGTTGAGCTGATATGACACCTTACACGGCTTGCTACGACTTTCTCAAGTATCTTAGACATAAAGCTAAAATTAGAAATTGGTCTATAATTTTTGAAATCATCTTTTGGCAGAGAAATCTTCTTGAGAACAGGATTTACATGTGCATACTTAAAATCATCTGGAAATTTACCAGAACTAAGTAATACATTTATGATAGTTGTTATTGTACCAAGTAAAGAGTGAAGACATTCTTTTAGTAGTATGGATGGTCATGGATCGAGATCGCATGACTTATTTGGGGAGGACATTATTATTTTCCTCACTTCATCAACTGTGGCTGGCTCATACAATACAAGTGGATAATTTATTTGTGAGGAGTCCACATTTACAGTACTTAAAATGTGACATGGAAAAGCAGAACGTATAAGACTTATTTTATTTTTTTATTTTTGAAATGACTTGAAAACGAGTCACACAGCGATTTGACTGACACATAAATAGGTAGATATGGAGGCGGCCGTCTGTGTAGAATATGATTTATGCAGTTCCATAGCTGACAAGGATTATCAGAGTTACTCGAGTCCATGTTTGTGTAATAATTTGATTTTGCTTTGGCCATGTGTCTGTTGCAGTAGTGACACTGTTTAGAATATCGTGATCTGTCCAAAGGCGTGCGTGATTTGCGCCATACACGTTCAAGATGGCGCCGGCGCTTTTTAGATTGTAAAATTTCAGGAGTCATCCATGGAGTATGTGGCTTTTGGGACACATATTTAAATCTCAGGAGTGCATGTTTATTAAGTAAATCTTTGAGTACTTGATAGTACTGTCGACACAAATCTAATAGATGTTCTTTGGGGTTACTGATGAGGTCGGATTTAAGGATGTCCGTCATTAATGCTGCAATGTCAATCTTATGGATCGGTCGGTAAAACACGTTGTGTTTGGACACTACGGGACTTCTAGGAACTGTGAGATCAGCAATAACAATGTGGTGGTCTGATAAACCATCTGAAGCAGTAGATGTCTGAATATTTTTACAATCTGAATGGGTGATTAAGAGATCGAGCCAGTGTCCATGTATGTGTGTTGAGAAGGTAACGTGGTGTTTCATGTCATAGGATGCCAGAATGTAATTAAATGTACTTGTTGTTGATGAAGGTGTGTCCAGATGAAGATTAAAATCACCGAGTATATAAAATTCTGAATAAATAGTTGTCAGATTTTCAAGTAGATTCTGGAATTCTTCGAAGAAATGGGCTTGGTGTCCTGGAGGCCTATAAATGCACACAAAATAAGCAGAGAAAGATGAATCGTATATAAAATTCTGAATAAATAGTTGCCAGATTTTCAAGTAGATTCTGGAATTCTTCGAAGAAATGGGCTTGGTGTCCTGGAGGCCTATAAATGCACACAAAATAAGCAGAGAAAGATTAATCGGAAATTTCTGCACAGATGGCCTCAAAGCTGGAGTAATCAGGGTTTGAATGCAAATTAACTTTGAACTGTTTTGCGATGTGAAATCCAACACCACCACCTCGCCCAACTGAACGTGGGCGATCATGGAAGGTGAAACTGGAAGGAGAAATGTCAGCACTGACCACATGCAGTTGTTGCATGTGGTCTGAGCCAGGTCTCAGTGACAGCGAGGTTATCTATTGTCTTGGAAGTTAATAAATCGGTAAACGAGGCTGTTTTGTCTCGAAAAGATCGGACGTTAGTGGTGGCCACTCGAATGTTGTTGCCTGATAGCAGGTCCAGGATTTAGACTTACATCTCCTGCTAGTAATAAGATAATTGTCAATTTAAATGTTGGCTTAGAGCGGGGGATTGGCGGTAACTTTCTATTAAAACAAATATTAAGACATGGCAAACTGTGTAGATATGACAATGAATCTTGTGTTCTCATGTACTGAGAAACAGTTGGAATGACAGCCGACCGTTGGGCACTAAGTGGCTTGCACAACTTAAAATCACGACCTCTCGAAGCAGCAGAACAGGATAAAAATGAAACACAAAATAAAAAATGCGCGAAGATTATTCGTACGCAAATATCCAACAGTGACTATACCCAGGTACTCTTTCATACAGCTGAGTGAAATAGAGCGACGTAGAGTGAATGAACTTGTACAAGGACCGACACAGTACACAGTATTCGAACACAGGATTTCTCCAGGTATGTACGCTTATCATCTAGTCATTTTGAATAATTCATCTTGTCAGAAAGATTACATTATGATGAAGCATGCCACTGTTTTTGTTAGTAGATGTGTCAGTCCTCGATCTTAGAATATATTGACTACATCGAGGAAAGTGGAAAAGGGATACTTCATGAAATCCGATCCGGCAGGCGTCTGACACAAACATTGGGGTATGGGTTATATGGCTGGATTAGGAATGTGTGGTGTGCATTATAGCATTGCACAGTTGGTGTACTCTGCAACAGATAAATTAATATAGATGAATTTTATATATTATTCATGGATATTGAATGTGTACGGCGGTAACTATGTCAAAATGGACGTGAAAGCGAAATTGTCGTTTCAACATATTGTTCAATGACCTCAAAAATAAACATATCGAAATTATGTGTGTATGTGTTTGTGCGTGTGTGTGTGTGTGTGTGCGTGCGTGTAATCGTTATAAAATGTTGTGTTTATCATTCCGGATAATATGATAAGGAATATAGCATTGTAACTATATACCAACTATAACAATTTGAAGGTATCCAACTATGACAAAACTGTAATCCCGTAGGCCTGAATGTAAATCCTATTTTTAGAGAAAGGCAAACTGATTTGAGAGGGTTAGCCTTTGGATTATTATTCAGGAAAGTTTGAAATTCTATAAAACACAGAACAACCAAAAATAACATGAGGTGTCCACTTCGATGCCCATGCATCCCGACTATGTATGTATACACATAGAATGACTGACTGCCACGTACATATATTAGAGAGATATAAGCTCAACATTGACAACAGCACAAACTGACGCAAACTGGAGCAAGAAGTTAACTAGTTGAACAGATGTGATTAAACTTAGAAGAAAGTTGAAAATATTTATTTCGTGTGCTACTCCACTCGGTACCACCTAGCCCCCGGTGTATCTGTGTTATGAATATGTTCATGCAGCCCTTTCTCTGTTTGTATTGATTTAACACCAACTAATGGGCAGGTTGGTAATGGACAATACAATATATTAACTAACAGGGATTGCAACTGTGCACACGTAGTGTTTACAACAGTCGCAACATCTTGTGCACAGCCTGGGTCATACAGATTGATGATTGATGTACTACATATGTTATGTACAACAATTTAATGTGCATATACAATAATAATAATTCTTCAGTTTAGCTAGTCATTAACCAAAACACCCTTGATTGTTGATATATCTAATAACAGCATATCGACTGTCTTAGTTTCACAGTATATAAAACATAGGTGAAAAAGACATCCGGTGTGTAGACTGCACACCTTTTATAGTAATAGCTAGAGTATCTACAGTTTGATTTATACAAAAGTGGGGGTTAAGAACCCCCCTTACAGCATTCATGTAACATTTTTGATTAATACTTGGGCATCTAGGCTACTAGCTGGTTTGTTAGAAGTTGCCTTAAATGTTTATGGAAAATAATAGTTCTGTTCTTGGGCCTTTGCGTTTTACTCTTTTCACCACGCCACTAAGCTTTGTTATACAAAGACATAACTTAGATCATCATATTCATGCTGATGATACTCAGATCTACATTTCGTTGGCTACCCCGGATACAATTCGCTGCCTTGACCAACTTAATGATTCCCTTCAAGATATCTTCCACTGGATGACTGACAGCAAGTTGAAATTGAATGCAATTAAAACTGAATTGATCATTATTGGTACTCCAGTGCGACGTAGTAAACTTGATGTAGAAATTGTTTTTTTCAAAGTCGTAATTTTATGGGTATATCAATTGTGAACTTACCCCAGATTTTCGGCCCATTCGAATAAAGTGACACCAATTAACGGAGTTTCCGTGAAATGCAACACATAGCAAATATATATATATACACATACACATTTTGGGCTGCAGTGTATTATAATTACGAAAAAATGGTTTGTGGGCTAAACTACATATTTGAGGATATATACGTAACGCAGTGCTAGAAATGATATACTTTTCCAAAGTCGTAATTTTACGGGAAAATCAACTGTGGTCTTACCCCAGATTTACGTCCCATTCGAATAAAGTGGCGCTAACTAACGGAGATTCTGTGAAACGGAACATATAGCAAGATTCTTTATTTTATTGTATATTTTATCGATACATGGCGGTAATTACAAACTGAGTTGAGAGCTTGAGCCATTGCGCTAAAGAAAATTCAAGCTCTCGATAATGAAGAGCATCATCTTCACCAAAGACGTGAGCAGCTGATGTTATATGAACAGCTCAATGTGGTATCTGCAAGAGCGAACTTGGATGCAATGTTCGAAGATAAGGCACAGCCAGACTCACAATCACAGTAGAGTAAACCACATTTTACTCCACTGAATGCTGACGCTGCAGAGTACATTCCTTCAAGTCAGCATGAAGAAATTCAACAATCAACTCCAGCAGCAAAGGACTAGCAAGCCTCGGAACGAGCAGAAAATAATCAACGCGACACTACAAACTCTGCATCAGATTGTTTAGGCGACATCATGCAAAATTGGACCAAGCTCGTGATCGACCAACACAAAATATTCACTTTTCCTCCACGTGAAACAAAAAACATTTGATGGTAATCCATTGGAATCGGCACCGTTCTGGCGATCGTTCGAGCACAGCATCAACGACAAGACGGAATGCAGCAAATATAGACTGTATTATCTTGAACAGTTCACGAAAGGGCAACCGAATGATTTGATGCGACGTTGCATGTTGATGGACCCAGACAGAGGTTACGAAGAAGCAAAGAGACTGTTGAAACGGAAGTATGTACATAATATAAGATTACGTCAGCGTGCACGGCGACAAATTGAAGCTAATAACGGACGCGCACTGAACAGCTATGCAATTTACTTACGAAGCTGCAACAATACCACGAAGGATGTTGAACACATGAGTTAGATGGATCATCCAAAAACATCAAAACACTCGTCTAGAAACTTCGCGAAAAGGGCATGGATCGATGGAGATGAGTGGTCTTCAACAAACAAGAGAGGGAAGTAAAAACCGTGAAGTTCGACGACCTCGTAGAATTCCTAGAATTGCGACGGACCCAGTATATGGAAACGATATGGAACCAAGGGGCAAGCAATAAAACCCGAAGAACCATGGCAGCGGAGAGTACAGACTGCCAATACCACGAAGTGTGTTCTCGACTACAATGAAAGCACATACACATGATAAAATGCCTGCTTTCAAGAAGCCATGCATGTACTGCTAGTATAAGAACATTACTTGATTTGCATCTTACAGACCTTGGATAGATGATAATTTTTGCTATCCTATTCACCGCCGCCAGAGTGCACTTCTTGGTGGAAACCAGCTACTGTATAAGCAATGTAATAACAAAGTCAACCGCGAGAGAAAGTCATTGCAACGGAGATACTACGAACGGAAAATCCAGGCTCTTGAGAAAGATCACCCGGAACGATGGTGGAACAACGTTAAAGACATTGCTGGTGTCAAAGTAAACCGCGACAATCTGCAGAGACTTGTACGCGGTGGAGGAACGGGTCGCGGGGTAGGGCTAGAAATAGGGTACTTCCCCTCCCCTGATCTACTTTTCGGGACGGGTGAAGGTACGGGAATTGGTCGGACTCGGTCTCTACGATTCTCAATCTTACCATACGATGAATGGGCATATGTAAATGTTCTCACCAACTCTAACAAATTCTCTTTTCCCACCGGTTTGTGTTCCCTCAGAAACACGGACAGTTCTCTAGGGCACATAAACAAGAATTGCTCTCTCAGTATGAGTTCTTAAAGGCCCTCGAAAGACAGAAACAAATTCACTGAGTCAAATGGTACTACATACGAGCAACATACTGCGACACTCTTTCGGTCGAAATTAAAGAACAGGTGTAAAACTTCTTACGAACATCGCCTACAGTCAGTCGGTATCATCCTAGCAACGCTTGCTTTAACTGGTCATAATCGTTGGCCACGGAAGCCGGGGAACGGGAATAAACTTCCAGTGCATGACCAGTTAACAATGCGCTTAGAAAAATAGCGTAATTCTCGCGCTCCCAACCCTGGTTTTCCGCATATCTTTCAAAGCGCTGGAGATAGGCATCAATTGAATCCCTGTCTTCGTTAAAACAGGGTAATGAAGAAATAAGAACTGTCTTAGTAATGGCTGAAGCATTACTCACCGATTGTCGGTTTTCTAGGTCGCAGCCTCATTGTGGAGCCTGGCCATCTTTTCTTCATGCTCCATTTCGCGCGCGCGTATCTCGACCTGCCTTGCCGCCTCCTTTTCTCGGAGCTCGGCATGGAGCCTCTCTTTCTCCATATCGGCCTGGAGCTTCTCTTTCTCCGCCTCGCGAGCGGCCTGTCGCTCAGCCCGTGCGGTTCCTTGTTCATCGCGAACAAATACCTGAAGTTCGGGTCCTGTTAACCCTAACTTCTCTCCTAACACAATTAATTGAACAAGATCCATGTTTGAAAACTAGTACAACACACGAAATAATCACTAAACGGATATCACGTTTAAATAATGCAAAAGGTAAATCACTTGTAAACAAGAAAAGTGTTAGCTACGCTGCAACACTCCACACAATCTTCTCATTAGACTGGAATATTGAAATCACTACGATTTCAACCACGCCGTGTCAACTATCAACACAAGAAAATTCTGTGGGACTTCAATCTGCCCAATGCCAACTCGGCAATTGCAACAAGTAATTCAACGTCCTCGTACAGCTACAAATAACAAGGCTCCTACTTACCCTTAATTCGACTAATAATTCATGGTCATTTACTGCTGCAATAAACAAACCTAATGCCTCAAAACGTGAATGACATACCATAAATATAGCGAGAAATATGGGACTCAAAATTATGTCCGGGCTGAAACGACAAGGAGCATGTGAATTACCCTACACTACAGCTACTGGAATAGATGTAGGTTTCGTCTCTAGCCACGGAACAACGCTGACACTCCACGGAACCAGAGTACAGCCAAATTCTCAGGCCTGTTCTATGTTGCCGTCACGTGCTACCCGCAATTCATAGCGTTGACCGAAGGTGTTATTTAAATTTCCCCCTCGTGTAAGAGCGTAAGAGCCCCCAATTATGTCACTGATTAGCGAGGTCTCCGTACACTAGATGGCTCAGGTCTCGTAGGGTTCGTATATATTAAGGTCAACGCATATGAGAAGGAGAAGTTATCGTGAACAAGCAACAAAGAACGAGGACAAATTAATAAACTTTATTACAAGATATCTTCCTTTATGTAAGTATCTTGATTAACAAAATGAAAAGAATAATGAATTCCCATAACCCAAATCTTAACAGAACATAATAAACAATAACACTAAATCTTTGAATCTATCTAACTAAGAAAGTAAATTACAATTAATCTTTCAATTATCTAATTCCTCTTCCTTTCTAAGGTGGATTGTTCCACTACACGACCAAACACTAGGCGCCAAGTGTTATCTAAGAATAGCCCTCACGGACTATTATTACAGTAATAGGTTACAACAAATATATAAATATATATATATGTATACTTCAGGGGTAATAATACCTCACTTCAAAACTACAGATAACTATCATTCATAAAACAGCAAATAATAAAAACGTTCAATTAGAAAATAGACACATTTACAGTTCCGTCTTGAACTAATATGAACGTTTGATGAAATCATCACGCCGAACGCAGAAAACAATCAGAACGGTGTATTTCGGCCGCACGAGTGATGACCCCGGGCAATCGACGCTTGCCGCTGTCCGCCGCGAATTCTCGAGTTGCGTCCGTGCTAAGGTCGACTTGTTTCGCACGGTCGCAAACGATTGCGAAGTCAGTAGAATACGTTCACGTGAATGACGACGCCGGGCAGTATACGCTTACCGCCGGCCGTTACGAATTCACTAGTCGCATTCGGTCACGTTGTCGGGTTCGCGCGAATGACTATACGCCCCTGTTCGAGGATGGCCCGAGGTGGGGTGAGCGCGTCGCGACTTTCTCTCATCGACGCCAATACTCGCCGTGGCAGTTATTCTCGGACGTCTGGGCCGACCAGAGAGATTCTTCTCTAGAACGCTGACGTGGCGACATGGCTTCTTCGAAGCACGGAATAGTCATTGCATACACAAATTTTGGGGAACGTAACCCACGTTAGCGATTCCCACCACGCTTACGACTTGATTTGCCATTCTCTTGGCAGCAGGGCAACCTGTGTCGTTCAACCCTGGATCTGTCCCAGTCCTTCGCCAGCGCCCAGATGGCGAAATGCGTATGACAGACGTTTATATAAGCAGATCTATTGACACATCATACGACAGGTTTCCATCATTTCTATTGGCTAGTACAATATACAATTCATCTGCAAACGAATTGCTGTAATTACGTAACTAATGCGGTTGGTCAACAATCTGCCTATCTACTGGCTTGACCTCCCAGCTAACAAAATAACGTTGCAGCAACGTTGCCACAACGTTACACTTTGGTTGTGGCAACGTTTTGACAAAACGTTGCAGCAACGTTCAAACGGATGGTCCCAGTTACGTTGCCACAACGTTTTATCAAAACGTTATGCATAAGATTCCCACAACCTTCCTACAACATTCCCACAACTTTCCAGCAACATTCCCACAACCTTCCTACAACATTCCCACAACCTTCCAGCAACATTCCCACAACCTTCCTACAACATTCCCACAACCTTCCTACAACATTCCCACAACATTCCCACAACCTTCCTACAACATTCCCACAACCTTCCCACAACCTTCCTACAACATTCCCACAACCTTCCCACAATATGAAGGGGTCATAATATGATGTCAATAAGAACATAATATAAAGGTTTTTTATAACATTTATTCTGTTTTTATTACACAGGTATCAATTTAAATGTCATCTTCATCAGAAGTCAAGTCCATCGAAGGCGTCTGACTTGGCTCTGTTGCGCTAGCATTCCCTGCAGCTGCCTTCTGAAACAGGATCACAAAGTTTCCATAGATTAGAGGGAGTTAATTAATACTAATTTTCAAAAATGTTCAACTTTAGTAGCTCAAAAACATTAATAATTGATCATCTCTGTTAGGGGCTGTTCAGAATTTCTGAGAGGGGTAATACTTGTTTACAAGGGGTATTAACTTTTGACAAAAATTCAAGGGGGTAATAATTAACTTTTGATGGGTTCTCCATATCAAATCTCCCACCCCATCCCCAAATCAGAAATTCTGGAACAGCCCCTAATGCTGTAATATTATTAATGCACCTGTCCAATGTGACGCCCCAGGGAGCACCACAAGCATAGGTGTGTTCTGATAAATCACACGTGGTAATTTTGGGGTTGTACTTTCCGACACATAATGTGACCTTTAAATTTGACTATGTAAAATCAAAGACAGTGGGGATATTTATACTAAGGGGGCCATCATTATTTCCGGAAGGGGGAGATGAAAGAAATCATGCAACCTCTGATGGGTGGAAGGGGGTGATAACAATCAACTTGTCGGTAGTGGATAAAAATCAACTTGTTATTAGTGGTCAAAAATAGCATTATATACAATAAATGAGACAATTTTTACTAAAATGTTTGGCGCTACACACCATCTTTCTCAGCATAACAAAGCATTCATACTTCCACAACCATTAAATCAACATTTATATAAAATTTATAAGTTTAAGTATATTTTCTGATCCTATTAACTAATAAATACGTCAACCAGTAGTTTTATTAATCCAAATATCAATGCTATTAAAACAGTGATTTGGTCATTATGATGCAAATCAGTAAATCAAGCTCGTATGTCTGACAGGACGGGGGGTGCGGTGTGTAAAAGATATTGTGTGTGTTCAATGGGGGGGGGGGTGAAAGATACCCGGGGCATCCGATGGGGGAGGGGGGACATAAAATTCACATTATTTTATTTCCCTAAATCGTTGCCCCCCATTCCGTAAATAATGACGATGACCCCATAAATGGAGGTGTTTTCTAAAGTGTCACACCTTAAAACATGCTTTTCACCATGTAACATACACCAACACATGTGTTTGTATCTAAGTTTCTCTCACCTTGTTCTTTCCTCCCACTTTGTTGGGTGCGTGCTTTAACGTCTCCCCAATCTCCAACTCTACATCCCCAATCTTCGCCCTGGGATGGTTCTTCAGACATGCCCCTAAAATAAAAGATAACAATTTTTTTTTTAATATATGAAATATTGTAGGGTAGTCTACATAATAGATGCATATAATTTGTTATAAAATAGTCTAATCTACAAATTATTCAAATCCTGCCCTAAGATTTATATCTTTAACCTGTCACCACCCCCTGCTTTAAAGTTGAGAAACATTTGCTCCAATGCCAAAACATATTTATATTGAATTTTTTCAGCTGCTGAGTATTTCCCCGATTTATGTTGCTGTATAATACTTACTAATCACAAGATTGCAGATATACATATCAGCAAACATCTTCTTGCCCTTCCTCCCCTTAAGGGAATAGAGGGACCAAAGTGAGTTTGTCCCCACCTTCCTTAGCATAGTCCGAACACTGGTCCCCAAGTTTACTGCTCCCAGGGATGTGAGGTAGGCAAGCTGTGGAAGAACAAATATAAATGTAAATATACTGGTAAATGTAACTGTCAGCAATCTTTGTAATGTTTTTTCAAAGATTCAATGAAATATTTAAAGAAAACAATCTAGCCAAGTTTAATATTCAAATATAAAAATGTGTAAATCATGCAGATGTTTGTTTAATATGTAATACTACCAGTATTTGTAATTCTGTTTTGATGATGATGCTTTATATATGTAACTATTTTTATATATTTTATTTAGTAGGTGGCACTAGACCGAGCTAACCCTTTTGGGTTCCTATAAATATAATATACAGTAATAATATTTTCTTCACTAAAATTGGAACATTCAATCAAATTTAGGGGACGCAAATAAAGGCAAAGATGATTGTGAACGATCAAATGCCAAACCCGAAACAACTGAGAGTGAGACCGGGCAGACCACTATTAATTAATAGAAGATTTCACAGATTATAATTATATAAAAATTATGTGTATAACAATGTAATTATGGGCGCGCCTAATTATGTTCTGATAAATTAATTATTGGCAACAAATATAAATATTGTTGGTCGAGGTACAGTTGATCGAGACTGTCTATAGTGCATGAAAACGCTCCATCATCCATGTCCCCATGTCCATGACGCATAAACAATGTTACGATGCTAGCCGAGATTTGGCAGTAAATAATCGAAATGTGTGCTTACGGAAACATGCCAAAATTACTATATTTCATATGTACCAAATATTCATAATTTAATTTCCAAAGATGTACCTTGTCTTGTGGATAGTTAGTTGCGCGCGTAACTGTAAAACTTAGCTGAGTGTTCAAATATGGACGACGTAGACTCGCAGTAAAAAAATTAATAATAATATTGTATTAATAATAATATTTACAATTTTTATGCTTTTATATAAATTCAACATGCCTACTTTACAATAAAATTTATTATATTATATTGTGGAGCTCTGTTTGTAAATGTAAGAACACAAGTAGAACGAATTTTAGTTTCGTTTAGATTACACTTCCCGCGCGGTGCGTTACTGCGCGGGAAACATTATCTTGCTTGTGAAACTTGATGCACGTAATAGATGTAAGGAACATCACATGTTAGTGCTCCAGCCTCCCTCGATCCGAGGACTGATAAATCACCTCCTGCTAACGGGATCGCCTCATGCGCGGCTGGCATCAAGCGGGCTATTATCGGCAAACGTCCGGCGCACCGCCTGCCAGCCGCTCAGATCCGCCCGCGGGCCGAGGGTGGCGTGCTGGCTGCGGTGGGAGGGGGTGTTAAACATTCATGTTTGGACTAGAGGGGTTTAAATTTCAAGGAGGGGTCAAACTTGTTTGGACCAGTCTTTGTGGGGTCAGAATTGATTTTAAAAGCATTTTGCAAAGTACTTTATAACTGAAACATTAAAAAAGTGTTTAAAACGTTTTTGCAACGTTATAATTGATATTTTTTTTTTAAATTGTAAAATATTTTTGCAACATTGTACGTAAATATGTTTATATTAATGAGGAAGATGGGCCATAAAAAAATGTTGCATGAAATTAACTATTTATTTTTTGATTTTTCATTAAACTAGTGGATTTAAAAACATTACCAAGTTTAAACGTTTTAAAAACGTTTTCCCTGAGACGTTTTTGAAGAACATTCCCACAACATATGGATAACGTTTCATCACAACGTTTAGAAAACGTTGGACTGAAACGTTTTAATAAAACGTTTTTAAAACGTTTTTGCAACGTTATACAGAACTATTCTGATAAATGTGGAAGATGGACCATAACAAAAACGTTGCCACAACGTTGCCACAACGTTATTTCTGACATAACCTTAATACGACATTCCAGCAACGTTGTGAAAACGTTATGTGTTAGCTGGGCTTCCTCATTTACCAAATTAAACATAAGGAAAGTATATTTATATACCCACAAATAGCAGAAATGCTACAATAACATACTAGCAGAGTTAATTTGGCATTGCATTTGTCTAGATCAAAGAGGTGATATGATGTCCACGTGTTGATACAATGTTACTATGTAACGTTGTTTGGCATCCTGCCAGAAATATCACACGGTCACACACCACCTACCTCAGCTGAGTACAGATGCAACAAGGGACAGGCAGAGCTGACATAAGATCCCCATCCCACCACCTGCGGTTACGTTTTCTTCTGCAAGCTCCTTACTGTTGTCAACATCCATGTCTAATGCCTTCAAGTCTCGCTTGCATACGTCCTTAAAGAGCAGATGACGACGTTCTGCAGCTCTCTTTCAGTACCAGCGCTCCGTAGAGAATATGAGCTAGAATGATATATATAAATAATATATACGCATCATAAGATAATAACCTGCCAGTTTCCACAAAGATTATATTAGTTATAAAAAAATTAAGAAATATCTGACCTAGCCCAAGTCACTTATTTGGCTCTCCATTCATATATATATATATATATATTTATATACATATATATATATATATATATGTGTGTGTGTGTGTGTGTGTGTGTGTGTGTGTGTGTGTGTGTGTGTGTGTGTGTGTGTGTGTGTGTGTGTGTGTGTATTTTGAATGTTTCCTCCAAATACACCCAGATATTAGAATATTGATTTATCCTTTTCTTGGCACAAAAGGTTTACACAAGATCTTGTCAGTTAACTGTGTTTCGGGCTATCTTTGTTGCTGTGCCCCAGGTCACCCTAACAGTTCCTAGTTCTACATTCACCGTTCTTCGTTATGCTGTTTTTCGTCAACCTCTTTTTTGTTTCCTTCTAGCGTCCAGGTCAGTGCTGTTCAGTGCTGTTTTGCTGACATGTTCCGATCATCCTGTAGACATGGCCAAGTCATGTCCAATTCCTATTATTTAGTATGAGGCAGATGCATTGTTGATATGTTGCTTGGTTGAGTCTGGTGTTGGAGATACTCTTGTCAAGTACAGTTTCATTATCTTCCTTAGGCAGGTGTTGTGGATGTTGGAGAGTTTATTGGTGTCTTGCTCTGTCATGCGCCAGCACTCCGAGCTGTGCAAGAACACATAGACGACATAGTTCTAAGTTTGATTATATTCGAATATATCATGTAGACTTTTGCATCTAATCAAGGAGACTTCCTTAATACTTATAACACATTGGTTGGTTGCAGACCCTTAACCAGAAGTGTGCATGTTAACGCGAACGGCTTGTGTGGAAGCCGTTCACGTCAAATATAGTCGTTATTGACGTGTGTGTGTTTGTACGTACGTGAATATGCAAATACGTATGTACGTTTCTACGTGTCTACGTATCTGGGTATGTACGTATCTATGTTCGTATGTATGTATGTATGTATGTATGTATGTATGTATGTATGTATGTATGTATGTATGTATGTATGTATGTATGTATGTATGTATGTATGTATGTATGTATGTATGTATGTATGTATGTATGTATGTATGTATGTACGTATGTATGTATGTATGTATGTATGTATGTATGTATGTATGTATGTATGTATGTATGCATGTATGCATGTATGCATGTATGCATGTATGCATGTATGCATGAATGCATGAATGCATGTATGCATGTATGCATGTATGCATGTATGCATGTATGCATGTATGCATGTATGCGTGTATGCATGTATGCATGTATGCATGTATGCATGTATGCATGTATGCATGTATGCATGTATGCATGTATGCATGTATGCATATATGTATGTATGTATATATGTACATTGTATGTATTTATGTACGTACGTATGTATATGAATACAATATGCAATGCTTTGATTGTTACGATGCCCTGATATGCATCTAGTGTATTCCACACTAAAATAAAACCGATTGGCATGTGGTATTCTTTACATTGTGTGCCATGCTACAATAATGTTGAATTAAACAAAATGTCGAATAATGGAACATACGAATGTATATCCCACAGTATGGGACGTGTTGTGCGGTGGTTGCCACACCATCCTACCGCAACCTCGGTGTCATAAGTTCGTGTGGGTCAAAGTCAAGAAAATCAAGTATCCCTGTGGATGGTGGCGACGCTTTAAGTGGTGCTACAAGTGAGTGACGTCACCAACCTCTTAAAAGGCATTAGTTTGTTATGTGTCAAGAAAATAGTCCCGTGCCGGAAGGGGGTTGCTTCTGACTGGATTGATGCTAGCATCATTTAAGTTTAATATTTCAATTATTGCGGTACACATTAAAAATAGAAATGTAATTCATTGTGTTATTAGTTGCTATTTTGCCATATTAGTTTGCCAGATCATGTGTTTGTTTATCGTATTCCATTTGATGCACGGTTACGGGCATCATAGCATTTTTAACAGTTACATCACCCAACAAAAATCGGCGACAT
The DNA here is from genome assembly GCA_020002185.1 of Paraescarpia echinospica. Classification (NCBI taxonomy): domain Eukaryota; kingdom Metazoa; phylum Annelida; class Polychaeta; order Sabellida; family Siboglinidae; genus Paraescarpia; species Paraescarpia echinospica. Next base: position 54,368,001 of record CM034534.1, on the reverse strand, counting down.
AACCTAAAGTTATTTTCTCAATTTGAGCACTGGCGAATTGGGAAGAGTAGTTATTGGTGATACCAGGTTTTATAGGACAATGGCGCAGTCCGTACAATTTAAATTATGTGTCTTCAATAATCTGCTGGCATAATATTCTTGATTTTAGTTGCTAATTGTAACTTACTGTTATGTCTTTTAGATGCACACACCAAAAAATATGTCCTTTTATCCATTTAAATGCTTACAATTGTTTGTGGACGAAATCACACTTCGAAATATCACGAAACTGATTATTATGGGTTTTAATAGCTTCGTTATATGGTAACATGCATGCATTTACTAAAGCACACACACATTATGCACATAAACGAATGTATTTCCCATTCCAGATGGATAAAGAAACTGAAGTGGGTGCGATATTGGTGCAAGAACCGCTTGCTGGTCTTGAATCACTGCGTCCCCAAGTTAAGTAAGTAAACACAGAGACAGACGATCCAAAAGAGTGCAAAAGCACAATAATACAAGCGAGATAGGCCACGTACAACTATGACATTATTCACACATCTTACGTTTGTTTTCTTCTTTCTTCTTCAGTTAAACATAAATTGTGCCTATGACATAGTACGTTTGCCTGTATTTCTTTATTAATGGTGCCTAAATGAAATCGAACTAGCGCCTGCGTGCGTATGTGTGTGTGGGCGCGCGCGCGTTTGTGTGTGTGAGTGTGTATGCGCATGTGTGAGCGTGTCCTTTGTGTGTGTGTGTTAAAAATAAGTCATAACAAACGTCAATTACACTACAACTGGAAACAGTCTTCTACTTCTGTGTGTACATAGCGCCAAATGGGGGTGACATTTTTGTTAGTATTTGATAACTGACAAAGAACCTGCACTGATTGCGTGATAAACCTTGATTTTAGAATAGACGATGTGACCTCGACGAATCTGTCAGAACCGTTCAGCCGTCGTCTGTGTCCGCAAACGATTAAACTCATTCAAACTAATGACTGCGGATTGAGAAAAAACATCGCGTAGACTCGTGGCAATGTATGTTGTACGGAGATAAACGATTCGTTGCCTTCTTTTTTGTTCTGTTTTTATTGATAGATTTTGTATCGTTCAATTCTATCATACGAGCCACTAAAAACCATAACTTGATTTATTACACATACTGGGTATCATTATAATGATTATACAGCCTACTTCGTTATTTTGGCCATAAAGGTCTCCAAATTCTTGTAGACATCCTTTGCTAGGCTAAATACATCATGGTGAAGTGTATGTGATATGATTTAGTTTTTTGTTTCATAGAGAAGCATAATAAATAATCTAAATGTAGGATATTTCCATGCTTCATATCATTTGTCGGAGTGGACATTCTGTGTACACTCTATTTGTCCCACATTTAAACTAAATATGTAGTAAATTGTTATTGGTTTTTTGTCACATGTAATACTTATATTGTTTTTGTTTAAAATAACTCATAAACTGTTATGTTATATTGCTGCATTTTGAAAGAGAACAGAGAGGTCGTCTGTGTCTTCGCCATCCTAACCTACCAGCTTTAGCAACAATTACGCATAATATTAACTATTTTTTCTTTGTCACTTATATTGTCTTCATTATGGAAAAAATAAGTAGTGGTTTGTATTGTTTAGTGTGATATACAGGTCAATATGTTGGAGTGGACATTTTGAACGGAAACAAATATTCAACGACTGTTGATGGGTGTACATGATATATATTGATGTACTCCCATATAGTATACCATATGCCTTGCGGTAAACACAGTCCTTCTCAGCTAGGTCTGAATTATTTGTAAGGTGCTTATGGTTTTAGAGTAATGACACTTTATATCAGTGAAATTACAGAATGAGACACTAAAATTCCGTCTAAAGTTAGTACATATAATGAGGTAGCGAAAAAGTTGTCAAAACAGAAATTTCAAACTTTGCCTGTAAGTTGCCCACCCATGCTTTAAAATGGCATTAACCAGCAACTTACTTGTATTTCGAGAAAACTAAACTCATGTCATAGCACCGAGCCTAGTTAGTTGAACGAGTCCACAAATTCAACATATTAATTTAGGATGCGCAAAGGTGGAGGAGTTGCCGGATCGGGAGTGACAGCCATGAGTTTAGTTTATGCCCAGCTGATGGTCATGCCCACATGGTTTGCTTCTTCTTGGACCTCAGTCAAGACCTGTTGTAATCCACCGATGGGGGGGGGTGAATATGGCGATGTCATCGGCATAATCGAGGTCAGTCAGCGTAAAGTTACCGAGCTTGATACCAATATTGCTTGAAACCAATATCGTTTAATATAGACTTGTCAAAATTCAATTTTATAAATGCTGTATTGCGTATACAAATGTGTTATAACTGTTAGTATCACTATATTATGTGTAGTAGAGAAAACAACCTTATTTTTTATATTGTTTTCACATTTGGACGTAACTGGAAGTGCGGCAACTCACTAGCAATAATAAACCTTCTACACTTGGCTGGTATCCTTCCTCTGGATGAATGTACTTGCCTTCGACGTATCGTGTACATTTGCTCACATGAGACCATCCAGCGGTGTTACAAGTACATCTCGTCTATGTACATTTGCTGTGTATGCCTGGGGCCTATCGGCTGTCTTTGTTGCTATCTGTCTGGTGCTCGCCTTCTACACGACACTACCTTTAAGTTACGGCAGCAAGACTATGTGTTGGATTGCAGGTCGCAGAGCCAACGTATACTATTTCCCAGGTCCTCTAGCAGTAGCGACCACTGCCAATACAGTGTCATTTGTCCGCACCGTCGTTGCTCTCAGACGTTCCTTGTCAACGGGCAGCAAGGCTCGATCAGAGCACCAACAACGCAGGACATTCGTTATTTACGTACGGTTGACGTCACTGATGGGTTTCACCTGGTTGTTTGGTTTATTGGCAAACATCGACCTTCTCCGTTTCCTGTGATACCCATTCATTTTGTGTAACACTTGCCAGGGAGTCTTTATTTGCGTTTCATTCACTCTGACGCCGACAGTTCGAAGATTATGGTGAGGACGTTTCAATGGGACACAAAGGAGGAAAACTTCCGATATATTTACTTTGACACAATATGCAAACTATTCAGTCCAGAAAGGCAACATCCGCCTGTAATATTTCATTCCAGTGAAGTAAAATACTACCAGTCATGTTATGTTTACTTGAATTGCAACATGTGGATACTTGTCAGAATTCATGCCCCGCGTCGTTGTAACGGATATTAAACCAATATAGTTTAGTGGGAGTATTTCTGCACGTTGCTGTAATTATGACGTGACCGAGTATTTGTCACATTGAATTCATCATCCATATGTCATTCGACATTAACAAATATGTCGGTGATGAATCTATCGCCTGCGTTTTGTGGTGGTTGATACTGTGATCGTCGTCATCGTCTGCCTTAGTAGTATTGTGGTTGTCGTAACCTTTTCTTTTGTTGATGTTTTCGTCGTCGTCGTCGTTGTAACTTGCATAGCAATAAACAAACTGCTCTAATTTACATCATAGCTAACGTTAGACAGGAACTAGTCGGAAAAACTGTCTTCTATGTTTGAGTGTGTGTAACGTCATCCGTTTTTTGCTAGTGAATAATTGTATAACATTCAACCATTCATATTTGAATACCTATGTTTGTGGCCGCGATGGTGTGGCTAGGATGTAAGAATGCCTAACATAAATAGCAATCGTTTGTCCAGTAAAGAGATTGACCAATTACGCGTGGATGTAAATATTCGTGATTATATATTGTATTAAAACAAACTGTATGGACATATTCAATTCAGGGTTTGTGTTCGTTTTGACTAACGTGGTTATGGTGTTTAGGTGTTTTCATCAGTAAGTGTAATTAATGGTCACTATTGCATAAATATGAACAGTTGATTTATGATCTGCTGATTAGCTGTTACGAACATTCAACGTTAATATAATCTTTATTTATATAGCAAACACATTTTGTTTCCGCAATGTATTTGCATTATTTAAAACTCTTACGGCTATAAAATGGTATGAGAAATATGACTGTAAAGACAGATGCAACATGAGGAATATTGATACAGTGGTCTTGCTCAGTTAACTCCCGCTTACCCGCGCAAACTAGCTGAGAACGCTATCTGGACGCAAACACTATATCGAAGGGTGGTCGAATGCGTACCTACTGGAAGCATAACCCTACCCCTAACCACATACAACCTTAACTATTTACTACCATGACCTAACCCCACCTATGTCGAATATTAACTCTAACGAGTAATGAGGTTGACATTAACCATTTATTCCCGTCGTCTGGTTGGTTCCAACGATTACGAACTCGTGCCTAGTGATTGACACCAATGATTGCGTAATCGAAATGAAATAATATGTGGCGCCCCTCGTGGATAATATAGCATTACATTTGTTGAAAGTATTTTAAGTTTAGATGATCAGTTCTGATGCAACACAGTTTGTGTGCAATCTTGTATCCACAATAATTGTTGTCGACCGTGGAGAACGTACTATTGTGTAGGCTAATAATATGGGAACAACATGCGAACTGACCAATAAGGAAGGGGAGGAAAGTGTAAAACATCGCCAATGATTGCAAGGCCTGGGCACAACATAACTGGGCAAGATCAGAAAGTTGACTTTTTTGCGAAAAGATGATGGTGATACAATATAATTGGACTTGCAGTGTTGCCAGATATGTCTCACATTTTGATAGAAACGCGCCTTATTCTTACATATTGGATTAAGCGGAGACGATGATCCCGTAGATATCAATTTTATGAAATATTTTTATAATCCATCTTGCTAAAGGGTCGCGTTTTGCACGATGTTAACTTATCACCAGTAACATTTAACTACAGTTGAATGCTTGATCATTTAATAATAACATTTATTTTATATATCAAAACAATCGCGGCATTGATATAAATGTATAATATGTGTATAATTCACCTTTTAAAGATCATATTATCCTATCGCAGGGCCTTAGTCAGAGGGGTTCATGGTGTAAGTGCAAATCTCCCTTTTTGAACCCTCTTTTAGAAATGAGCCCTAATTGTCAATCATTATTGGATTGCCTATTAATGAAACGCTTCTGGTAAGTATCAAGTGTTGGATTACGCATGAGTGAAACGTTTCTGGTAAATAGTGTTTATATTTCCTGACCTGGAGGGACGGAAAGGGAAATGGAGAAAAAGAGCAAAAGACCGAGGAGAATGGATAAGGGTGGTAGAGAAAATAGTGCAAGTGCAATGAGGAGGAAGAAGATGTCTCCGTCACTGTTGTATGTATGGGGCTGAAATATTGTACGTGATCTTGTAGGAGGGTCCTTTGGGGTGATTAATGACTCAGCCCCGTCACCTCCGCCAGTGATCTCATATACCAGCATTGGCATGTCCTTGCTTCAGTGACTCTGTATGTACCGCCAGCACAACACAGCGTGGCTCCGTGTTACCTTACACGTTCTACGGAAACGTTTTATTTTTTAGCTGACTGCGTTGCTATATTACACGCGTCAGTTTTTAGTAAATAAATAAATAATATCAACAAATAAACACAGCTGCATGTATCTGAGGTGACTTACAGCTGCACGGTGTTATTTAGTCGACTACCACTCATTCGGCGATGAAAGACGCCATTGTTGATAACACACATGACCGACGGCAATCAGGATACTTATACATATACTAAGTCCCGATAACATCATCTTTCGGCTTGCGAACATGACGGCAACATAAAGGTGCATGTAGATAATATGTAGATAACACGTTGTTTATCGCCGTTGACAATCTTTGCCCCGTCAATGTGTGTGAGCAAGTGGTGGAATTGGAGCTTGTAAATGTCGCTTGTATCACTACATTGGAACCTCGCTTTATGTTCACTTGGGTAACACAACCACCCCGCAACGACGGTCAACCTATGAAAGGCTAAACTATTTTTGCAACACATATGGATAGGAAAAATAGTATTGTTAATACGACCACCTCGCCATTCAGACTCAACCAGTTCTCACACAGACTCAACCAGTTCTCACACAGACTCAACCCACATAATAGTGTTGTTAGTGTGATCACCTCGCCATTCAGGACACGTTTATCCAGTGAACTTATTAGTGAGGTTCCACTTCTCTACACTTTATCAGGTCCTACTCAAACAGACTCAATCAGCAATCACAGGAACTCAACCAGCTCTTACACAGACTCAACCCACACTCGGTCAAACTCTACCAGCACTCACATACTCCAGTAACACACACACATACACAACTATAACTCACGCTGACTAAACGGACTCTCATACAGACTCAACCATCACTCTAACAGACTCAACCACCAATTACACAGACTAATCAAGCACTGACACAGACTCAACCCACATTCATTAAAACAAAACGAGCACTCACACACTCAATCAACACTCACACAGACTCAACCAACACTCACAAATTCAACCAGCACTTACGCAGACTCAACAAACACTCACACATATTGAATTAGCACTCACACAGAGTCAACCAGCACTCACAGACTCAATCAACACTCACACAGACTCAACCAGCACTCACAGACTCAATCAACACTCACACATACTCAACCAACACTCATAGAGACTCAACCAGCATTCTCAGACTCAATCAACACTAACACAGACTCAATCAACACTCACACACACTCAACCAGCACTCACACAGACTCAATCAACACTCACACACACTCAACCAGCATTCCCACAGACTCAATCAACACTCACACACACTCAACCAGCACTCCCACATACTCAATCAACACTCACACACACTCAACCAGCACTCATATATACTCAACCAACACTCACACATACTCAACCAACATCTACAGACTCAATCAACATTCACACAGACTCAACCAGTACTCACAAAGACTCAATCAACACAGACTCAACCCACACTTGTTCAAACTCAACGAGCACGTACTCACAGACTCAACCAACATAGACTCAACCAACATAGACTCAACCAACACTCACATAGACTCAACCAACACTCACACAGACTCAACCAACACTCACACAGACTCATACAACACTCACACAGACTCAACCAACACTCACACAGACTCATCCAACACTCTCACAGACTCAATCAACACTCACACAGACTCAACCAACACTCACACAGACTCAACCAACATTCAAACAGACTCAACCAACTCTCTCATAATATCAACAGATGTCGACATTCCGACATCATTGTTTTCGCTTCGGTCATACTGGTATTCACTTCAAACGGAAACTGCGTGTATGTGCGAGTTGGGTTAATGCCAAACCCCAGCACCAGGGTGCATAGGCTTGTACAGGTTTAACAAACGTTTTAGTCACGCTACTTCCGACTCTCGCCCAGCTGCGTGAGTTCGCCGAGAAAGAGGGTCTGGTTGCAGCAACACCGCATATATTGTTTTTTTCGAAGTTAGCCGTGTGCGCGCACTCGTGCAGAGGAACTACGTACCTGATAATACTTGCTACCGTGTATGTCACTTCTGCGTTTGACATGTTATTTGATAAATTATGCTTTTTCAAAATTACCGGTCGCCAGGTACGGCCAGCGGAATAATATGCCTAAAGGTTCGGTATGCCGATAGTGTTATCTTAAAGTTGCATTCTGCGGGAAAAAAGGTTTATATGGAGTTGAGGAAAGTGACCTATAGTGTATGGGGCATTTCAAGTCATGGGAAATGTGTAATTAAAAGATGGACTATATCAGAATGCAACTTTAATAGAATCGATATGGTACCCAACCAGTGCACAGTGTGCTGTGGTTGGGTACTACGGGTGGACACAGACCTGGTCACGCCGCATGTGGAGGAGGACAAAATACACGAGGAAGCAACATTGAGGTGCTCAATGAGGAGACTCTGACGAATTCCAACGGTTTGCAGGTTTCGTTTTCGGATGATTCGGCCGCGATGATTCCAAAGCGGAAAGATCAGTGTTGAATGGTGAGGACTGTTTAGAAGGGAGAGAGAGAAGACGCATCAGGAGTAGAAGTACACGTTTTATTAGTTTTATTCACATACCAATAGTAAGAATATCACGTAATGTAGAAACGCTGGTATGAAACTTTCGGCGTCGCGCAGTGTAGATATGTATATATATATATTTTAGCGAAAAAATACGTACAACCCATGTAAACCATGTAACGTATTTGTTGTTTCATTTTTTGTGTTGCATAATGTATACATAGCATATTCCATTTGATGATTATATATATATATATATATATATATGTATATATAAATATATATATATATATATATATATACTGTTAGAAACTAATTGGAATACTCTCTTCTCTGAAAAAAGTATTTACAACCATCTTCAGCAGACATTTAGAATTTCATGACTTTTATTTTACTAAATAAATACGCACAAACCCGAAATTACACGAATTTTCACAACATAAATAAATTTGCATATGTCAGAAATAAATGCACGTAACACGGTGTGCGACGCCGACACTTTAGCAGGGGCTTTACATCTTCATTGCATTACTGTGTGCAGATAATGAGTTGTGACTGATGCACAGTTAACATAAGTATGTGGAAGGCCGGGCGGGCTCCAGTGTCAGATTTATTAACACCACTTGAACATATGTATGACAATTAGAACAGAAGCCGTACAGCTTATGTAACTGTAACGTTCAACGCATAATATCAGTAACATAGAAAGACAACATTACAAAAACAGGTGCATGTTACACAATACTGTGATACTTCTTATACTAATAGTATTTAACACAATACTGACTTAATGTGCTCATAGTGTAATAGAGTAACACCAATAGTATAATGAGCTTTTACGAAAGCACTACTAAATGATATTATTGCCACATATAATTCATGGTCGACTCAATCTTCACAATTTGTGGAATATAAACTAGCGATAGTAAACATTAAGCGCACAATGTATAGGAAGAAAGAACAACTTTGATTTATGTATAACCCAGCTCAGTTTTGCTTCTACGAATTCTCAACAAGGATTAAACGTTGAATAATCGAATCATCATATGTCATCATAGAAACCTGGCGTCCGGCAATGAACTGTGATGTACAGGGACACCTCGTTAATCCAAACATGTGCGTACGTTCGTGTGTCGAGTGCATGTGTGTCCAACGTAAAGTGTTTCGGGAAAATCAATCATACACACAGCGGGGAATATTAGCGTCTGCAAAAATTTTGTTCCTGTAAAATTACATCCGGATGCTGAATCTTTCCGTTGATCACTGTCTGATTTATCCAGATCCGGATGATCTGGATCCTGATGAGCGGGTCCGGATGATATTAATCCGGTTTAACGGGTCCGGATGTCCGGGATCTATATTAACGGGTCCGGATAATCTGGATTAACAAAATCAGGATGATCTGGATTAACGATATTGATACGTCGACTCCATGTCGACTCTTGTCGACCTAGCAGTGTTCAATCGGGTTTGGTTGTCGACCTCCGTGAGAATGTCAGTTGGCAAGCCAGATGTCGGAGGAGCAATCACCGTCGGGGTAGCGCATCTCGTGGGCTAAGGCAGGTCCGTCCGGCTCGGCGCCAAAATCGACTAAGAAATCGTCGTTGAGCGTGAGACCGCCCTTCTCAGTATCCACGTCTACACGTAACAGCCAGGAACCACTTCTAAACAGGTAAACAAAATTGTTTTTATATAGGGCGATATCGAATCCTTAGCGCTTTACACATGTTTGGTGGTAATTTAATTTCGTTCCCGCTGGCGAAATAGTTTCTGCTAATGCCATAGTGATGCCAGTGATGGATAGTGGTTTGCCACTTAATATATGCAAATAAACAAAAATAGCATATATATACTACCTAAGTAAATAGCTATTTTTAATACAACGTCAGTTGGTAGATCAGGTGTCAATTGTCTAAGGAAGCAAACCAAAATAGGAAAAGGCGAGTGTTCCTTGCCACCCGGGATGAGATACTGCAAAATGTCCCCCAAAGTTAGTCTTTATGAAACCAATATCTCCGTTATCGCAATAAAACGGTGAAACCTATGTATTTCCAAGACTAAAAACAGCCTTAGATAATGTCGAGTGCCAAGAACTGCACTAGAAGTTAATATAAAACTGCCAGGGCTACCGACACAGAGAGTCTCAGAGAAGGCAGCGTCGCTTACCATAGGCAGATCCAGAGAGGCTGGTTGGCGCGTTCTCCCTAGACCTTAGGAATTTTGTGTGCCCGTATACTTTTTTTAAAGGGCCCTCGTGGTCGTACCCCCAGACCCTTTGAAATATGCACCCGTTCAGGTGACAATAAGCTGAAGTTATTCCAACAGTACAACATTTAAACAGCACTCCCCCGGTCTGTCTATGTCGAGCCAGGCGAGCCAGCGGAGAATGTGAAGAAAAACTGAAGATACGGCGGCGAGGCGGTGACACTTTTTCAACACCATCCCCCGTCCCATCTTCTGATGTCACCAGTCAAGCCGAGACAGCGGATAAGCTGAAGTTACGGCGGCGCTGCAGCCACATCTTTTCTACACCATTAATTTTGGTTCGGCCGCCCGTGGAGGTTTTTGCCCCCCCCCTCCCCCAGACTACTCTTTCTTGATTCGCCCCTGCTTACTTGGTCATCTTCGGGTAGAACTGTTTATCCCAGACGCTCAGCAGTGATGTAGTGATGTAGAGCCGTTGCCCATCGAGACTCAGCTGCATCATCTGACAGGCGCCGTGTAGTCGCTTGCCCTTCACCCGCAGTGGCTGCACCGTCTCGCTCGCCTCCTCGTTCGACGTCACCATTACGTCATCGCCCTCACTGAGGGAGCCACCGAGGGACAGCTACAAACACAAGACAGTAGTCGCCATAGCAACATCACCGTCACAGAGGGCGCCACCGAGGAGCAACTACAGACATAACAATTACCATGACAACATCATCCTTCACAGAGACACAAATACAAACAGGACAAATTTAGGTCGTCACGACTTCATCATTATATATATATATATATACGTATATATATATATATATATCCCGGATTTTGAGTGTATCATCCGGTCTTCCAGAATCCAGGCAAATCTCCCTGATTTTCGCGGAAAATCTTCAAGTCATCGCGACACCACTGGAGACGTGCTGAGATGTGCTGAACCGCTGAATATCAGGCGAAAAGTCTATATCAGGCCTTATCCCGTCTTCGAGACTTCTAGACAGCGAACCGGCGAAAAATCTCCACCCCTCCCGTATTTCGAGATCCGAGACAGCACGACGAGACAGCTCGACACGGGATGCGTGCTAAATCGCTGATGCTATATAATATATATATATATATATGTATATATATATATATATATATATGACATATCCAATTTTACGATAAATCAAAAAGTAACTCTGCGTGTAGGTGAATTACTGACAATCGTAAATAATGCCACTAATAGAGAATTACCCAGTGCCCTGTGCCCAGAAACAATACCCATATCGTATCCAACATCCTAACTAGTAGGCCCCTATCTAATTGTTGCTTTTAAACAGCTCTAAAGTGGGTTGATCATACCCACCAGTGGCGGATTAACCAATAAGCACAATAAACACGTGAATAATGTCCACAAAGGCCAGGGGCCAACGAAAATAACTAAGCATATAATTTTGCATAGGGGCCTCCCTATGTACACACGCTTCAGCAGAATGGCTTTATTCAGTAGAGTCAAGGCTAGTAAACACGACACACGAACAGGACAAACGACGTCGAATTTACCTGGCCTACGAGCTTTGGGTGTCGTCTGTCAGTGATGTCATACTGGTGCAGTTCGCCAAACAGCCAGCAGGTGACGTAGAGGAATCTGTCGTCGAGTGACAGGAGAATGTCCGTGGTGAGAGCTGCACCAAGAACAACTGAACGATGTAAAGGGAGGTTTGCGGCTCGTTATTTGTTATCCTAAAATCGGGATATATAGTATAAACTATACATATTATAACATACTGACCGCCCAAATACGGGTTAACAAACCACGTTATATTGTTGAAAGTTTGGTGTCTCGGGAGGAGACGGTTTGTTTACATGGCATCGCAGTTATTCTCGAAGGCTTCAGGTTTAATTACAGATGAGATGGATATATTCATCACATGATTCGTCATCACGCCGCCAGAATTATATTATTATGAAAGCTCGCTATTCGGGGGTTGAGTGACATATAAGCGATTTTAGACATTGAATTGCTGAATTCAAAAGTTGTTTCTGCGTCGTTAAAATGTATTTGGATGGTACGTAAGACAGACTGCATAATAACAGTTTAAAGTGTAATAATAACAATTAACCGAAACCTCCTGTTTTGGTAATACACGATTTTAGCAAACCATTTAAAGTTGCGTAACAATCCAATAGATAACATCAGACAAATCAGGAATTATGATTTAAATCAACAGATTAGAAGCATTTGTGGTGCCGCTGTGAAAACGGTAACATATGTAGAAAAGCTTTATTTTGGAATTGTATAAATCATAATACAACCATCAGAATTATGTACTAGAATCAGTCAATTGAGATACAAATCCTGGTTGGCGGCCGAGCCAATTAAGGCTGTAACCAGTTTAGTTAAATTATATCCATGTAAGATTAGGTAATGATTAAGTGAACTGGTCACCGTCATCCCCAAAATAAAAATTACAAACCAATGTACTGATTTCACGTGTAGCATTTTGATTGCGTTACAATAATTAATAGAACATACATGTAAAATATAACAACTTGCATTAGCTAATATAATGTTCGCATAAGTAGTGTAGCAAAACTAAACAAAAAACAAAAACAAAATAGTACTAACAATGTGGATTTCAAAACCACTTTAAATGGTATTATATCTGGTAATTACCTCTCAAGAAACAGTTTTGCTTTGTTTGCCAAAATATATATTCTCATACTTCTAAGTGTTAGTGAACGAATGAAGCCACCACGCACGATGTGTTGTAGGTGGTTTAAGTAGCGAGCATAACCATGCCATACATAAAGCAGGAGTACCTGGCATTTCTGGCAGCATCCAGTTCTCGACCTTCTTCGCCGGGACAGAAATCACCTTCTCCGCGTCCCATATTCCGTCCTGGCGGCAGCAACATTAATTAATCCCGCAAGACGTAACTTGCTGATAGATACATTTGGATACTGACCGTTACCATTTTTTTGTAAATTGTACTGTGAGTGTTAAGTACATTTTAAATTTGAATTTGCATTTATGACAGCTCCTGTTAAAGTAATGCGCAACTTCTAGTTCTGGCGAAGAAACAATTGAAAATAAAATTAAAATGTTAATGTTCGTTATATTTTCTCATGTCAAGTTTACGATATGAATGCAACTGCATGACAACACAAACACGATAAATGACATCGGCATAACTATTGCACTATTGCTATCTTCAGTGGCCTTATAGTCTAACATTCACCGGTAAACCCAAGTATGATTACAAAAAAGTAATCGTATTAACCGGGTTTTCAATATTATACATGGATATGACAGACTAGATAAATAACAATTGAACATGTGTATAAAATACACAGCGACACGTGGACATGTATAACATCTTAGGAATGACGTTTGCCAATTGTCAACGACTGTGACAACCTCCTAGACCAGGCAGTCAACGAAGAACCACCCAATAACAGAGCTTCAAAGTCTCCCGATTTGGCAGGAGATCTCCTGAATTTTGACAGAATCTAGTAAATATCCCGATCTCCCGAATTAGAATACAAATCTCTCGATTTTATTAGAAAACTTAAAAGACAACACTGCACGTCCTCTTTTGGCAATGCGCAAATTGATCCCACAGCATAAATTTTGTTCGCTCGAAACTTCCGGTCGACGCCGTTTTGTTGTATACTTTGTCCCGATCGCGACTTTTACTCTTCACTGGAAATTAAAAAGGCAGAACGAGAATCATCAGGCAGACGACGATGGCAACCATGCAAAGAGAAAGACGAGCAAGTGGCAGCAAACGTAGGCGGACAAGTTTGCTTGAATTTGAAGAAAAACAATCTAAAAGCGACACGTATGCTTTATGTAGGATCTGTCAGGACGACTTCTCCGTCAGTCATGGGGGTAGAAATGATGTGAAGAAACAAGTGTCGAGCCAAAAACACAATGACAAAGTCGTCGATGCCAAGAGGTGTGGCGTGCAGGCCAAGCTGACATGCATACGCTTTCAGCCAGGTGCTACCGGTACTGTCGCGGAGTAGGTGACGAAGGCCGATGCCTTATTTTGCCAGTTCGTCGCCGAACACAATCTGCCCTTCGTTGTCGGTGACTATTTCACTGATCACGTGAACGAGATGTTCACCGACAGGGAAATCGCCAAGAAGTTTAGTTGTCGCTGAATGAAGATCAGTGCCGTGATTAGTCATGCGCTGGCCTGAAACTTCATGGAGGAGGTGGTCCAGAAGTGCTTAGGTCGCCTCGTCCAGGAGCTACTCATCTTCCCCTACGACCAGGCTCCGGTGGAAAGGGTGTTCAGCATGATGGGAAGATCGACACCAACTTTCGGCCGTCGCTAGGGCATGAGTCCCTGAGTGCCTTGATGGCGTGCAAAATCAATGTTTCCTCTGCATGCTACCAGTTGCAGATGTCGCCAGGTTTGCTGGAATCGGTTGGAAAGTCGACTCACCTTTACAACACCATGTTTTTTTGCAGAAGCAATAAAGTGACGATTGCATGGCGTTCAGTCAGTTTTCATGTTTTGCATTATACATCTACATTTTTTTATGCGGTAGGTTTTGCTTCAGTTTAGGTGGCTTTCAACAAGCGTTCCCTTTAAAAAATACGGATAAAATATTCCTATTGCGTTTTGATAATATAGGGAGATCTCCCTATTTTTGGTTCGTTCATTCAACTTGGAAGCTCTACTCTGTAATTTTTTTTATTTCGTAACGCGTGAGACCGAAAAATGAATTTTTTCCATAAACATTTCAAAAATAATAATTAACTACGACGCGGCACCACAAACCTCCCACTATCGCCGCTAAATACAATACTATCCTGTGCTATACTATACTATGTATACGAAGCACACATATTCGACACTGTGCTACTGAATGTGCGCATGCGCACTCTCACCTCTTTTCGGAATATCCGGAAAATGGCGGACCCGAGTGCGCAGCCTATGTAAGCCTCAGCGGCGAGCGGGTCATGCAGAAAGCGAACCTCCAGCGGCAGTAGCCCGTCTTTGCCGAGGTCGATACGCTGGGTCAGTGTATGAGTTTCCCAGTTCCACACGTTCACAGATTGGCCGTATAGGCCTGTGGACACACGAGGCATTTCGGAGTATAAACATGGCACGTTGGTGTATGCGGCTCAATGCGATGAGAGTATTGCAACCACAATCGAGAAAACCACTGCGGACACAAGGAATTCATCTCGTGAACAACTTATTGACATGTGCCTGAGATATTGGAATAAGTCTTATTATAGCAGCATCACGTTAGCAGAGTAACCATGGGGAAGAAGTATTTGTGTCTGTATTCGTATCAACCAGAATGCTTTTTTTGTAAAACCTTAGCTATCTTTTCAAATACATTTTGTATCGGTACAACTCGCAACGGTTTCTTTGTGTAAAAGGCAATTAAACTATCTTTACAAAGGCGTACAGTACAACTTGCAATGGTTCAATAAAATTTCTTCCCAGGGACAAATTGTTGAAAGTTGCGCCGGTAAAAGGAAATTGCACCATCTCCCCGAAGTAATGCAAGTTGGGTCGACTGCTGCAACTTGTCTGCCATGCAGTACACAATGTCTCTCCACAGGTTGTTGTACCGTTGCAAGATATACTATTTCAAATTACGCCGGTACAAATGTATTTGTAAACATATTCTATAACCCGTCTAACCAAAGACAGGAGCTCTACCCACCGTTGCTCACGTCAGCAAGGTCGAATCCTTTCCAGAAGGCCTTAGGAGCGCCAAACTCTGTGCTCAGCATGACGTTGTGGTGGGGCTGGTACCAGAAGTCGTACCCGAATGGGGCCGAGTCGTCTTCCTTCTGCCACGAGCCCTTCACCGAGAAGTCGGAGCCGTCTAGCAGCATGAACCCGCCTGAGAGAAACACGGGAGACAACAGATGAACCTAGCAGGAAATTCCCGTTAGACCAGTGTGGCATCAGGAAAGACTCTTGAATAGGTCAAGATAGCGCAAATGTCGCACCTGTTTATTACTGCTGCTGACCCTGGGGAGACGGTAGCACCAATTATGAATAATACATTTTTGGGTCATCTATTGTAATTTTACTTAGGGCAACTTATTTATTAGTGTAATGGTGGTCGCTAGGTTCGCAAAGTCCGAAGGAGGACGATCCGTGTTTGAGACACACCCTCATGCAACTTTAACAATATTTAACAATATTGCCACTCAGAGAATTAACTTTAGATGGCAGGTGGACAAGGAAGCTTTTTTGCTTATAGAGAGTCCAACCCTTTTTATCTATGTGTATCCCGCCCTTCTGAGGTAAGTGTCAATTTTATTTCTAAACATACTCACGCTACTAGCACCCACATAATCAGCATATAATCTGTTCCAATCATTTATAGTCCTTTGTGAAAATGAAACCTTTTTTATTTCTGATCTAAACTGCTCCTTTACTAATGTAACTTCATGTCCCCTGGTCCTTCTATCTTTCTTAACTGAGAAAACATAGTTCTATCAATATTTTCATAACCACTCAATATTTTAAACACTTCCATCTCAATCTACTGGTCTCTAGTGTTGTAAAACTACAATCCTTTAGGCGTATTTCGTAACAAAGATCTCTCAGTGTTGGCATAATTTTAACTATCTATTTCATGCGATGTGGTCTCCACGCTTGTATACAATATTCTAATTATTAATTCTTTTTCCTTATACGCTACATTTCGCCGAATTAATCCAAGGCATTGATTTCCCTTTGAAGCTGTAATGTTGAACTGCTCTGAAATCTTCATATTCACTAACTCGTAACCCTACACTGTAAAAACTCGCATGTCCCTCTTGAGGGACTGATTCCATACGAGTTGCAGCTCTTCTTGATTCATGCTATCATAGCAGAGATATATTTCACCTTGGATTGGCTAAATGCAGCACTGTGCATATTTCCCTACACTTACCATGAAAAATAAATGCCAGAAATGATTTAGAAAAATGATCCTGTTGACAGTGTAAGCTGAAACAAACGTCAGCAGCAATGCTTACTTTGGTTAGTGTGCTTACCCTTCATTCTCGCTGAAGAATTACCTCAAAATGATCAGAACTAGAAATATTTAGTGCGATTTTTCCAAATAACCCACATGATTGTAAATTACTGTAAAGATGTAGACGTATTGGGAAAGTGGTAGCAAGCCATATACACACACACCACACGGTGTTTAAAAGGGGATATACCAGGGCAAGTATCACTCCTAAAATGCATTACCTGCTGCAGATGCCTGACCAGATGAGACTATTTGGGCTTGGCAGACACCATTGGTACCAAAAATACAAATCCTACAGAAACTTGCTGAAAACCCTCAGCAAGAAACACCAAGTGTGGCATTGTTATAAGCAACTTGGTGCTAATGGCGGTCACCAAAGTTTGTCTGCAATGGTGATAGTACAGGGAAAAGAGGAGAAGTAGATGACAGGTCAGATTATCCTGAATAAGTAACGAGCATGGAACACACATGTCCAGATGCTGTCCATGGAAATCCATGTTATGGTTGTCAAGAAACAGTAATACATGGTCATCATTACAAGAAAGGATGCGTCATCTAGCTCAGTTTCGTACATGGGCAACTCGTGTTTGGCTGGCTTGACAGAATTCTTGTACTTCATGAAGATAAACTCTTCATTTATGAACTGCTGGAAACGGAGAACTTTGAGCCTCACATCCTTTTATAATTTTTTCAGTTAACAGGGCACAAGAAGTGCGCATTCATATAAGGTTAGGTTGGCTGTTATTAACTGCCACACAGTTAATTTTGAGTTTTGTTATATTGAGAAATGTATTGTTTTGAACCCCTACTTCTGGAACACACACACACACACGCACGCACGCACACACACGCACACACGCACGCACGCACACACGCACACACACACACACGCACACACACACGCACACACGCACACACACACGCACACACGCACAGACACACACACACACACACACACACGCACGCACGCACACACACACACGCAAACACACATACACTCACACACACACACACACAAACACACACACACACACACACACACACACATTATTAACAATGCATTCCTTGGCATATCAAATGTAGTCAATGTATCCTTTGGCATTAAGCATTTGTTAGTCATTTCACATATTCATACAAACTGCAGGATTTAGTCATGTCAGCTTTCACAATCTGTGACAGTAAGGAAATAAAGAAGACAGTCTTTGCTAAGGATTTAACAGAGGTTAAAGTTGCATTCTGGGTTAATTGCCATTTTAACGCATTTTAGAAAAGTTAATGTATACCATGATCAATATTCATACATGTTAAGTCTCCTGCATTCGCTGGGGGACTCCTGGAAATCCATCAAATCCCCCGATCTCCTGGAAAGGAGAACCAATCTCCTGGATTTTCAGTGAAACCAAAACAATTTTTTTCTATTTTATTTTCCGAACTCGGCATGGCCTAATCGGGTTTTATTTCCGGCTGACTCGAGTATGTTTTTTCTGGGTCAACAGAAAATGGTCAATACCCGTCAATACCAGTGCCAGTGTCAGTGAGTTAACTGCAATCGGTCAGACATCGAGCTAAATCTCATGAATAGGGACGATGGACCCAAGGCCGCTCGGACAACAAAGCGAAAAGGGGTTGCTTAAATCATGCCTTTCGTTGACTAGACAACAACAACTGTTTAACTATAATCTTGTTGGGTCTTGCCTGTGGTTGATATTGCATATAAGCTTTAGACGAGCACAGTGAACCGCGCTTGCGGCCGCGGGTTCCATATTATCGCCCACCGTCAGTTTGTCGATCTTGTAGAACGAAATGTAATCCGTTTCAATCTATGCTCAAATAACGTCAGTCGATCCATTTACACTATGTACACGTTTTATTTAATCCATGTATATCTGTAACTGTTAGAACTGGAACACATTATAAATGAAAAGATGTATTTTATAACATCAAATGCTCCACCAGCAAGGCCAAAGGTCACAAATAGTAAATTCATCACGCATACCTCCGTCACCCAGGCCATGGTAACAAACTTTGAAGAAAATACAATGCTAAGTTCTGGTTCTTATACTTGTGAATATAGTATCTGTTTGTAATAATGTAATAACATATTTGTAATAAAAGAAGATGTATTTACTGCCTATATGCAAGGTTCTTTACACCATAAAAATATATTTAATGTATGAACACATATGCCTAGAACACCAAATTAGTTAACTTTTTCTTCTTTCTATTATACCTATAAAGCCACGTACATTTTAGTTTACATATAATTAAATTATGTTATGTCCACATATCATTTATTTAATGTAACATATTAAATACATATTAACATGCTGTTATGTGCCATTGATTTAAGAGCACATGTGCAATACATTTGGAAATAAAGCTGATCTGTGACCATTTTCATAACATGAAATACTCAGATTTATATACAATTCGATAATACCCCTAGGCCTCCAATTTACACAAAATGTCCTGATATTACAAGACCCTACAATTTACGTATAAACCTCATGCATTGCTTAACGTTTTATTATAACATGATTATTAATGTCTATGGAAAGTGTCCTTTTGTGTTATATTTTAATTCGATTTATGTTTAAATGTCTGATTTTCCAAGATCCTCCGATTTACGTATAAATGCCCGATTTTTCGAGACCCTCTGATTTACGTATAAATCTCCTGGATTGGCGTTTCTGAAACTTAACATGTATGACTATTTGCTTGTTGGTATACTTGCTATCATAATATAACATGCTATCATAACATATGTGTCACTTTGTGTAATTTGAAAAAAACAGAAATTCTACCGGTTGTCAACCCAAATCGGCATCTGCTATCGTAAGTGGGCTCCGTGTGCGCATGTTGACGGATGAAACAAGTGCAACTGAACATGTTAGAAATCTCGGCATCCACCATGATAGACACCTGAATATGACTGTGCAAGTGTCACGTACGATCAGCACTTGCTCGCTGCACCTGCGCAACATCGGGTTGATTAACCGTTACCTAACTCAACAGACAGCGGAACGTGAAGTCAATGCCATGATAACATCTCGTTTGAACTACTGCAACTATCTACTGTTCGGTACCTCAACCAATAACATCGCTCGATTTCAGCAACTCCAGAATGCCGTCGGTCGCCTTATTTCTCGATAGGCTCGTTGTGAAAGTGCGACCCCTTCGCCTACTGCACTGACTACCTATTCAACAGCGCATTACATTAAGGTCGCTGTGCTTAAGTTCACAGCGCTGCACGAAGACCTATCGCCTGTCTACACTCAGAAGCTCGTGCGTGTCTACATGCCAGCCGCAAGACGTCTTCGGTCTGCTGACTCCAATGCTCTAGTTGTACTGAGAACACGCGGCAGAGCCGGTGACTGTACATTTGCTCACGCAGCGGCAGCAGTGTGTAACGCTCTGCCGTCAAGTGTTACCTGCAAAACATCACTAGTATCATTTAAATCTGTGCTGAAGGCTCACCTATTCACTGCAGCGTATATGTAACTCGGACGATTCACAACACTCTTTTATCATAGCTGATTGATGTCTAACATTTATTTATTTATCTATTTATTTATTTTCATATACATTTTAGCCTAATTTATTTAAGTTTACATTATCAAATCAAATCAAATCAAATTTATGTATACACCACATTTATACACCGTGCTTCTCGAATACGTCAGAAAGACCAGCACAGTATATAGAAAATAACAGAGGGCCCAAAACATTGCCCTGTGGAACTCCATGTCGTAGTCGGCTGTCGCATGAAAGATGACCGTCAACGCTGACGCATTGTGTTCGGTCGGCTAAGTAAGAGGCGAGCCAGCGAAGTGCGTTGCCTCGCACGCCGATTCGGTCTAGTTCAGCAACAAGAATGTCATGGTCGATCGTGTCGAAAGCAGCGCTGAGGTCAAGTAGAACAAGTACTACATGCTTACGAGCATCCAGTGATCTTAATACGTCGTCTTGGATACACAACATCGCTGTCTCAACGCTGTGTGACGGGCGGTAGGCGCTCTGAAAAGGATCTCCGATGCCGTTGTGTTGAATACGCAAACGCAGTTGAGCAGAGACGTGGCGTTCAAGTAACTTGGATGCATACGGAAGGTTCGAGATAGGTCGGTAGCTCGCGTAGTCGGCGGCGGGAAGACCGGAACGTTTAAGAAGAGGCGTGATGACTGCGTGCTTCAGCCGGGCAGGAACAGTGGAAGACTCGTAAGACAGGTTAAACTTAGTTTATTTATTAAAATAGTAAAAAAATGATCTGAATAATTTTTGCTTATTTATTTATTTTTATTATATGATATTTCATGTCACTTTCCTTGTCTAATTCTACTTTATTTATTGTCTTAATTATTATTATTAGTATTTTATCTTGTCTATAATATAACAACTATTGATTTTATTTAAATGCATTATTTTTAATGTGCATTTGTATATAATTGTAAAGAGCTGTGAACAACATTGGATGCATAATCCGTCTGAGTGTGAATATCTGCTTAGCACAAGAGCGTTTGGGCCTGGAGCTTGCTTGTTCCTCACGCAATTCGCTCTCTACTATATCTCGCATTCGGTTCAGTATTATCTGGCAGTACACTTTTCCTGGTATTGACAGCAGTGTCACACCTCTCCAGTTGTCACATTCAGTTACGTTTCCTTTCTTGGGAATACAGACAACAGCACCATCGTTCCAGTCTTCAGGAACGATGCCCGAGTCCCAGATCCGGTTGCATAGTTAGCACATCCATTGTACAATTGTTTCGCCACCCGCTTTGATCGTTTCTGTTGTGCTTCCGTCCATGCCAGGTGACTTGTTTGTTTTGAGAGTCGCACGGAGCACGGTCTGATCGAGGGTGTTTCAGGTGCAGGTCTACTGAGAACCTGTCTAAACCTCTCTCGATAGTAGATATCCATCTTTGGTTCTGATTGGTCCAGACCTTGCCTTTGTGCTGCCAGTGATTTCTATAGCATTCCTGCAGATCTGACTCACGTCATTTCGGGCAGCTGCGTTCTCTACCTCCTGTGCCTGTCAGTGGTGGATATTTGTGTATGAATAGTCTTCGCGCATTAATTGCAGCGTGGCTGAATGTTTCCCAGAGAAGTCGAGATGGTGTTCGATTGAACAGGTCTTCCAGGGAGTAAGTTGTAAAGCGCTTTGAAAAATCGTGAGGACTGGACACTGCGCTATACAAGAACCTACCTTTTCTGTCTGTTAAGCCATTCGCGTTTTTCCTTTTGTGCACTGAGCTTCACTTCCCTGTCCTTAATTATTACTATAGGCCCGGTAGGAAGATTCATCTGACTACCGTGTATTTAAGTGTGAGCTTGTTGTACTCCGTTAGTGTTTGCTTTGACATATTAGGTGTGAAACAGCGGACCGGAAAGACCGATCGAGTAAGTGCCAGACGGCAACAAAACGTCGTCAACACAGTGATTTATAAGCATTTTTAAAAAGAGGTAATTTGTACTCCTTTACAGAGTTTGCTTTGGTGAAGCAGACATGAATCAGTGGGGCGGAACGACCAGTACCACAAGTGCAACTTTCTTGACCTTCTTGGGCACTTGGACACTACCCAACTGAATCGATCTCTGCAAAGTAACTACTGAATGTCACAGAACATGGCTGAAGAGTGTTGAGAGCTGGATTAACATAACAATGTTTTATAATGGTAGTGTATGTTCCTGTCTTTTAGTAAATGTCTACACTTAACGGTTTGCCCTCCAGAATCTATCCTAGAAACCTCTCAATGCCTGCAGAAATTCCGGACGGACAGGCTCTCACCAGCTCGTAGTATGCACTACCGGAGACGAAATGGTGGATCAGTTCATCACAGCTGATGGGAACATCAATATCATTTATCTATGATGGGATCAGCTACCCAAGGGCCTACTCACAGGTGCTTAGGTTGCTCCAGCAGTGTGTGCTCAATGAGCCATTCGTTGAGCCAAAGCCTCGAAACTTCATCCAATGTTTGCACAAGCTCGAACGACTGGTGTAATTGAGGCATTCTGTTAAAATATCAGCCACTCCGTTTGTGTATGCATGTATATTCATTGCGCAAGCTTGACGACATCGGACGTGCATAACACAATGACAACGATACGCAGCGACAATGCAATAAGCGTTACCAATGTTTACTTTGTATGTTTTATTGAGGCACTTCTGACTGTTTAAGTTACGTCACGTCACTGCCCAGTATTATTACATCCAACCAAATCTTGCAGTACTACGCTGTACCATTTGTATGTTTCCTTCATTCGTACAAAACATATTTTATTTGGACATACATGTTCCGTCTGTTAACTATCGAAATTAGTTGCATTCCGTTTTAGCAACTTGCTATTGAACGATTCGTATTTACGTTTATAATCGTACATGTTGACTGATTCTGAAGTGTCCATATTGATAATGTTAAAGATTTATGTCAAACTAAATTTATTCTATTTCAGCAGTTTGTTATTGCACTATTTGTTTTTATGAAGCTATTCATTCATTGTATTCTTATACAGTAATACATGTTGACAGTAACGCACGTGTTCGTCTCCATGCTGCTGTAGAGAATTGTGCTTGCACAGGATCCAAGCTAAACATCTTGGAATCTGCTGTACGCCTATTTCAACTAAACGTAATGAAGTAAGCACCATGTAGGCCATTTTTAAACACCTAGACGTTGTCAGTTTCAAACGCCTGCCGTAAATAAATAAACACTTGATACACCCTGTAGACACAACTTTAAACCTAAACACGTCCATGCCTCAAAGTGTTTAAAAGTCAACACCCAGGAGTTTATAAACCTAAACAACCGTTGTTGAAAATTAAACGTCTAAACACGTTTAAAAACTGTACGTGTTTAAAAGTTGTGTATACATGGTGTATAGTTTGGTGTTTACAATCTAAACATCTGTTTTTACAGTGTTAGTCCTTTTCTTATACAGTAGTACATAGTACAGTACCTCCCATTGTATATTGTACATATTCGTTCCCATGCTCTGTGTGAACAGCATCTGCCATTGTTCAGACGATTTGATCAACCTGTCAAGATCATCTTCTAAATGCTGTCTATCTTCATGACGTTTAATTCTTCTAAAACATTTTGAATTATCCGCAAATTTCAACATCTTACTTGTTATATCATCGTCCAAATCATTGATATATATTAAGAGTAATATAGGCCCCAGTACTGATCCCTGTGGTACCTCACTCAAAATCGATTCCCAATTTGAAGCCTCCCATCAACTAATACACGTTGTCTTCTGTCAATCGGCCATTTTTTCTAACCAGTTAATCATACCATCCCCTATGCCATAGGCCTTTTGTTTAAGCAGTAATCTTTGATGTGGCACTTTGTTGAAAGCTTTCTGAAAATCTAAGTAGATGATATATATTGGTTATCCTTCATCTACCCACCTAGTGATGTCTTCCAAAAACATAACACATTTGTTAAGCATTATATATCTTGGAGAAACCCATGTTGAGATGGGTTTATCAAGTTATGTTTAAAAAAAATCCTCCATGTGATCTTTAATTAGGCTTTATAATAATTAGCAAATCACCGTTATTAAATTCAGTGGTTTGTAGTTCTGTGATCTTTTTCTCGAACTCATTTTAAATAACTGTATAATGTTTCCTTCTTTCCATTCTAAAGGAACCACTCCCTCGATTAATGACAATTTGAAAACGGTTGCAATCGGTATGCTAATTTGTTCTACAATGTCCAATAGTAGTTTGGGTGGAATACAGTCCACTCCAGGTGATGTATAATCCTTCCTTGCCCTTATTTCCTTATACGTGGTTCTCGCACTGTACTACACTGCGTGGATCAGCTACCCAAGGGCCTACTCACAGGTGCTTGGGTTGCTAGAGCATTGCGTGCTCAATGTGCCATTCGTTGAGCCAAAGTCTCGTTGCTAAATTCAATGGTCTGTAGTTCTGTGACCCTTTTCTCGAACCCTTTTTAAATAACGGTATACTGTTGCCTGTTTTCCATTCCAATAGTAGTTTGGGTGGAATACCGTCCACTCCAGGTGATGTATTATCTTTCATTGCCCATTTTTCTTAGATACAATTTCCAGGGTTACAATTAACTGTCCTAAATAGTCTGATTCCGCCCCCTTGAACTTAGCCTCTGGTACTGGCAGTGAACTACTATCTTCCCTGGTAAACACCGAACTAAAGTACTCACTCAGGTCTTCTGCCATTAGGAATCCCTCTGATATTATATTTGCTCCACTATCTTCTAGAGGACCAACCTTAACCTGCTTCTCAATGAATTTTTAATTTCATTTGTGGCATGGTTAAGTGCTTTTTTTTATAAATGTTATAGTGTTCATCATTTCCAGTGCATCTATATGACTTCAACATCAGTTGTTTGTGCTCAATTTTTCTAATGGCTTCTTTTGATAAGTGTTTCTTTCTGGACCGTTTCCCTTTCTTTCAATGGAACAAACTTATCGAGGATGCACTGAATTTCACTCATTAAGACAGTCTTCTGTCGCTGTCTTATTAGTAAATGTGTCATTCCAGTCTATCTTTGTTAAATATTTCCTGATGTCCTTAGATCTTCTTTTGTGGAAGTTTATCCTCGAGTGCTTTTTATTATTCCTTTCTGATTTTACTTTGATGATAAAATGTATCTGGTTGTGATCACTACTCCCCAGTGGCTCACATACCTTGACATTGTCAACTAATTTATTATGTGATGACAAAACTATGTCTAGCATAGATATATTCTTTAATATATAAAATAACTCCACCCCCCACCCTTCTTCCACTTCTGTCTTTCCTTTCCTAAACATTACATAGCCTGTCAGTCCCAATTCAGCATTTGATATATCGGTGTTGTCCCAGGATTAAATTATACCTATTACGTGAGGGATAATATCTTCTACCATAATGTTTAGTTCACTTATTTTGTTTACCTTGCTCCTTGCATTTAAACAAGCGCATTTATATCCAGCTTCAGAACAGTTTTCCAGGCTGTTCTTTGCTGATTGTTTGTGCTATCTTTATATATGCCAATTTCAGGCTTCTTTGTGAATTCCCTGCGCATCTCGTCTAAATACATACAACTTGTCCCACTATCAATAGATCGAAGCAGGTTCTACAAAACTGCTGCCTCCTTTCTGTGGAGATGGAGGCCGTCTGTCATGTACATATCTTCTCTTCCAACAACTTACTTATTTAGTCCCTTGATCGACGTTGTCGTCAGGACATATGTAACGCTGCAGCTGTGATCTGTGATCCTCCCAACAAAATGCCCCCACATATCTATGAATACCACCCCTCTTCTTCACACATCTGCTCAAATAGTGCATTGATTGCCATCTTCTTGCAGTTTCTATATGTCTGTTCCCTTCCTCCCATTGCAAACTGCCAAAATTCCCGAGAGAACAATATGTTCTATCCTAGTCTGTTTTAACTTTCTGACTGACTGTCTGTATTCCTGGACTATTCCGGTTGTCTCCTCCCTCCCTGTATTATTTGTTCCTACATGGACTCAAATGGTGCATCCCTTCCCATGACCCATCACTTTCTCCACCATTTCTGTTATATGCATTATATTGACCCCTATAAGCAAACTAATATGTATTCTCCTTCACTAAGCATCTTGTCTGTTTTTCTCATTAAAGAGTCACCTCTGAATATTTTCGCTTTTCTCCTCACCCCCCCTCAGAGTAGCTCCTTCGTTGGTTTCAATTCGTCTCGTTGCTGTCATCTCCCCGTCACTTCACTCCCACCTTAATTCCTGTCTTCTTATCCCCTGTTGTCACTTTCCCTCCTGTCACTTTCATCCTTGTCCCTTTTCCTTCTGTCACCTTCTTCTTTGTCCCTTCTCGTTCTGTCTCCTCCCGTCCTGTCAATGCTGTCTTCCCCCATTCGACAGTCTCTTTGGCTTCTCTCTCATTACCACCAGCCTCCTTGTCTTTGTTCTCACTGATTTCTCTAGTCTCACCATCTGGGTGGACATTGTCCAAGTCTTCTTTTCCTGCCATCATCATTTCTTCAGCTCGTCCACTTCCGCCAATACACACTCCAACCTCTTACAACATCGACACTCAAAGTGAAAACCCTCCATCTGCACCTCCTTCCATGAAGTTTCATACCCCGACTTTTCAAAATCTACCCAATTATCGTATTTTGAACATGTCAGGTGACGTCTAGCCATTACTGCCGTTTGCACGGCGCCATGGTTTTGTGTAGTTTTACAGTTTATCCAATGTAGAAATTAAGACATTAAAACTAAGATAGTCTTTAGAAAGACTGTTTCCTGTGTACTACAGCACATTTGATGCTACAGCAGATTTTAATTACACAGCTGACTATCTACCCTATCACAAACGACAACGTTACCGGTAGTGACGTAATTTAATTACAATCAATTAATTTACGCTAGACTGCCTTATTTATTTATGTTATACCGCGCCCTAGGACATTAGCTACATAAACAAACTCGAGTTCGCCCGACTTTCGCCCACTGAAGCTTCGACGAAGGCCTAAGACTGACTTTACATGTGTGTACGTTGAACCAAGTCGCACTGGTTTATGAGTCAAACTGAAACTGAGTTATTAAGATATTTGGCAGATATGTCCTTGTATGTATGTCTATATACTCTTATCTCTTATTCTCATATATTCAATAATGTAAACACTACTTTGAGTTAGACTAACATTTCTGTACAAGTGTCAACAATGATCCGAGCTCAAACGTGCTTAATTTTAACACAAATACTACCACATCAAAGGTACTGGCTTACTCGGATATTATCTTATGAAAGTAGTTTTATGTTTGTTACTTTATCTCATATATATTCTACCACAAATCACGTTTGCTAAATCTTGTTTACAAATTAATCGAAGCCTAAGTTACCCTATTATCACTCACTAAACAGAAGTGTTCTAAAATACTTTATCTGACAAACGTTAAGCACAACTGTATTTATTAAAAGTGAGATTAAGATAATAAACTTGTAAACCAAATTAAAACTAAATTAAAATAGATTGTGCAATGAATACGAATATACATACCCTTAAAACAACATATTACACATTAAATGCGATTTTAAAATAGAGCGTTTTGAGGCGTGCTTTGAAAACGTCCATTGATGTGATCAGCCGCAGTTCTTCCGGCAACGCATTCCACATAAATGGTCCGGCTCGAGAGAAAGATCGCCGGCCACATTGCACCAGATTATATTGCGGCACAGTCAGAAGCGCGCGGTCCTCAGATCGAAGTGACCAGCGTGGCACATAGCGAGTGTTTAGTGACGCAAGGTAAGCGGGTTTCTGGTTGTATATGACGTTAAACACCAGGATCAATATCTTGTACTCTATGCGCCACTTCACCGGTAACCAGTGACGAAATTTAAGTCCTCCGGTGATGCTCTGTTGCCGGTCGCTCCGCTTTATCTGTAGGACAACTCTGACCGCGGCACGCTGGACCATCTCTAAGCGATGCATCTGACGGTCCGTGATGCCATAAAGCACCGCATCCCGTCGTGACGTCACGAGCGAGTGTATTAGAGTCTTGTACGCCATAGTCGTCAAGCTTACGCGTATTTTGGCGTTGCGAAACAGGTGGAAGTACGCGCCACGGCAAACATTTCACACTTAATAATAATAATGATAATAACTTTATTTGGACACTAAAATCCAAAGTAGAACTCTGTTCAGTAGTGTTGACAATAGTCGTTAGAAATTATCAGAAATAAATATAATAATAATACAAGTAAA
>CM034534.1:54311593-54334093 GCA_020002185.1 Paraescarpia echinospica | reverse complement strand
CCCAATATTGTTGTAAACAAAATGCAAGCCTAAGATTATATTGAATTAGGGAGAGAACGAACAAAATATGGTAGCAAGTTTAGGCCAATAACAAAACTTTAATAGTTAATATAATGCAGATTTACCGAATGTTTGCTTGACTCATTCAGTCTTTCAGACTCAGTTGGCGATATATCGTATGACGTACGATGTCTATGCTATAAGGACGCTGGTAAATAATGTGTACAGATTGTCTTTTGGCAATATGTTTTGAACAAAATATACCCATAACAGTTACTGAAACGACGTGGAATTATGAAAAGAACAAACAAATAGGTAGCATGTCGTTTAGGACAATAATACTGTTTTAAGTTCAGCTGCGTAAATTATTTCGCCAGTGACACTGTGCCGTGGTCTGTAGCCAGGGTACGAATGCCTATATCAGGTTACAAGCTGTAAACAATATATGGCAATCGCTTATATCGCACTTGTGAAATGTGTCGAAATGTTTCTACTGGAATATTCTCTTGATGTCATGTTTTAGTTCTACCTGAATAACATACAAGGTCTCAATGTGCTAATGGTGTTACATATATATCCGAAACATACTTAAATGTAGGCTAGTAAGTCACCATACAAATACATTATATTGGGAAACTTTGTTGTATCCAACGCGGCTCACGGATTTCGTCTCGCTACATTTGTCGTCATAATCCGTTATGTTTCTTGGATACATATAATACCACCATAGACAGTCACAAACAACGTTTCTTGAGCAGATTGATTTGGGGATATACGGGATCATTTGTTTCCATTTAAAAATGTGTCCTGTAATGTAAATACACGATTACATAAAATCACAACTACCCTCCACACACACACACACACACACACACACACACACACACACACACACACACACACACACACACACACACACACACACACACACACACACACACACACACACACACACACACACACACACACACACACACACACACACACACACACAATATATATATATATATATATATATATATATATATATATATATATAAACAAACTGGTGGCACTAACATATTCGTAGTTAAAACATTCAAGAACAGTAAAAAGCTGCCCAAATAAATTGGGGTTGAGTTGCAAATGGTATATCTTTTAGCTACAGGCCTACATTTTATTTTTTAAATCAACCAAATCGCACCAATTATTTATTCAGTCACCTCATTTTATCAGACTAATCACCAAGATGTGATGCGTTATATAATATGAACAATATTAAAGTAATCGATGAAGATTTTAAAATATCACAATTCAAAATAATTAAACTTGCAAACAAATCACATAGAAACGTTGCAATTATGTATTGAGCCATCTGAACTTCGTCGTGAGAATTCTACGTTGTCTGCGTTCATGCATAGCAATTATCCCGTCAAAGTCCTGACGTTCGTAAATAGTCCGAGACAACGGTCATTGTCTCGGTTCATGCATAAGACCCCTGGTTACGCCACACACCACCAAGATTGCACTTACTTATATAGCAACAGTACGACGGTGATACTTAATATCGAAGTGGGGCTAGTTGAGCCATACGAGGTGGGGGAGTTAAGCATTTGGTAAAGAAAGAAGATGTGTGTTGCTTTACTGGAAAACACATCATGGAGATCACAGGTTCGTGAAAACTGTGAAATCGGGACATATAATAGCTAAAGGGCATCATACACACTTTAGTAGTTTATGAATTAAGTGTGTTGATTAATTGTGCGTTTCGGCTGGTCAGCGATTTTTGTGTACTTATTGTGTAGGTGTTTTTATTGTGTTGGCTGGTTCAAATATAAGTATAGGCGTTACGGAGTCGTATTCACGATGTACACGAGGTGATTGGAACTCATCATAACAGCCAAGTAAATGGTCACAAACTGACCAAACTCAGGGACTGACCCACGTGTTGATAAAGTGTACGTTCAGATCGGTTTAAAACTAAAAATGTTCTGGCATATGGACTAACTTAGTCCCAGGATTATTTAATACTGGGATTTGTTAAACCTGGGACTAAGCTAATCCTGGGACTAAGTTATTCCATATGCCACAACATTTTTAGTCCTGTGATATACTAATCCAAGGATTAAACCCATGTTAGTGTTGTTATAAAGTGCCCTCTTGTGGAGTTCCCAGTGCATTTCTATCACCTCGTTGGGAAACTACAGGGTTCTCATATTTCACATCTGGTTGGATGTACTTTAGCGTGGCTGTACATAGAGCTGATTGTGTTGATTATATAGTTGATTGTGTAGTGGCTGTACATAGAGCTGATTGTGTTGATTATATAGTTGATTGTGTAGTGGCTGTACATGGAGCTGATTGTGTTGATTATGTAGTTGATTGTGTAGTGGCTGTACATGGAGCTGATTGTGTTGATTATACAGTTGATTGTGTAGTGGCATTACATGGAGCTGATTGTGTTGATTATGTAGTTGATTGTGTAGTGGCTGTACATGGAGCTGACTGTGGTGATTATTTAGTTGATTGTGTAGTGGCTGTACATTGAGCTGATTGTGTTGATTATGTATTTGGTTATGTAGTGGCTGTACATTGAGCTGATAGTGTTGATTATGTAGTTGATTGTGTAGTGGCTGTACAGAGATAATTGTGTTGCTTATGTAGTTGATTGTGTAGTGGCTGTACAGAGATGATTGCGTTGCTTATGTAGTTGATTGTGTAGTTGCTTTATATAGAGCTGATTGTGTTGATTATGTAGTTGATTGTGTAATGGCTGTACATTGAGCTGATTGTGTTGATTATGTAGTTGATTGTGTAGTGGCTGTACATTGAGCTGATTGTGTTGATTATGTAGTTGGTTGTGTAGTGGCTATACATAGAGCTGATTGTGTTGATTATGTAGTTGATTGTGTAGTGGCTGTACATAGACCTGATTGTGTTGATTATGTAGTTAGTTATGTAGTGGCTGTACATAGAGCTGATTGTGTTGATTAAGTAGTTGATTGTGTAGTGGCTGTACATTGAGCTGATTTTGTTGATTATGTAGTTGATTATGCAGTGGCTACATGTGCATAAACAAATCAACATAATTTTATTGAAGACAGAGTATTAAAAAAATAGGTATAATAAAATTACCCATGTCTGTCTGTCCGCCTGTGTAGTTGGTTGGTTGGCTGGCTGGCTGGCTGGCTGGCTGGCTGGCTGGCTGGCTGGCTGGCTGGCTGCCTGTTTATATGTCTGTTAGAACTTGAATTTAAAATTAACATGTATTTGTGAGTTAATTGGGATTTTATCAGTTAAATCAAATTAATATGTTCAGGAAAAGTTAATTAATTACTTTGAACTAAAATTTCTGGAAATGTTAATTAATATTATTTTTAATCTGTCAATTACAGAATGCAATGCAAACGTGGGACAATTAACTTGATAAGTTGCAGTTAAACTCAACCATTTACCAATTAACAGCACGCATTAGGTCAATTAAATTAATGTATGCAATTTCTCAATTACATTAACTGTATTTGAATTAACAACAGCAATTACATTGTATGTTGTTAAAATTGCTGTTCAACTTCCGAAACAACTTATTTTTGTAAGAAAGTGGGGGAAACACCTAGATAACATGAACACAAAATACTAATTAATAACCTTTTAAATGATCGCTTAGTTGAGAGTAAATTGTGAATTTCTCAATTAAATACTTTAGTAGTTTAGTAAAATTAATTAATTGAATTAAACTTGACTTTATGCAAATGTTAATTAATACAATTAACATAAAATAGTTAATTTCACTATGCAATGCAGACATTAGGCTAATTAACTCAGAAATGTACCAATATCACACATCAGACCAATTACAGTTAATTATTGAAATTGTTCAATTACATTAACTTTAATTGAATTCAAAATAAATATTATGTTATGTGTAAAATTGCAGATTACATTAAGGTACGACTATTTTTGTGTAAGAAACGGGAGGAAACACCTATAGATAACATGGACATGAACTACTCATTTGCAACCGATTTTAAATCAGCATTTAATTGAGAGTTAATTGGGAATTTGTAAATTAAATTAAAAATTTGTGTACTAAAGTTAATTAAACTACTTTCTGGAATCATTAATTACTTGATTAATTAACTTAAGTGCGTTAATTAACAATTAACAACTTAACAGTTTAAAGAAACGCACATTGATTCAATGCAAGTATATTATAAAGTTATGAAAATACTTTATAACTATTGTACAGTAATAATATTGATTTCCTGAGTAACCGTAGGTTTACACACTTTGGTGGTTTGAGGTACACAGAAAATAATACAATAGCATGGAAACCTATAGCAATGTGTGTAAAACAGTGTTTTAGTTTGAAATCACTACAATATGCAATAACATGATTACAAGTTATTGATTTGTGAGAGTTAGTCCACCACTAATCATACCCTGGAGCAGGGCTAACTTTTGAGGTTTAGTCCAGTGGACTAAACCTGGGATTAAAGTTAATCCACCTTCTGGCATACATACTAAATGCAGTCCACTTTCTGGCATACGGACTAACTTAATCCTACGTTTAAGCCCAGGATTAAAAAAGTTAGTCCAGCTTCTGGCATAGAGGCCTACGGGCCTAAGTGTTACATTAAATGAAACGTCACATTCTCGCAAAATGTGGACATTTCTGATCATGCATTAATTTTTATGGCCAACAAAATTAAAAATTAAACTTAAATGTTTGGCCTTGTTCTGGATACGGCGAAGAACGTTGTCCGCGTGCTTGTTCTGTCACAGTGAACAAACACAGTCACAACCAATCATCACCACAATTACACCAAAAGAAACACAAACTTACGACACTCCGAAATGCTATCAATGTTTGGCGATGATCGTCCGTGCTGCGAGGGAGCGCGAGTATACCTGCCAGCCTTTCGAAGCTACGACCGCCGCACTGTGCAGCTGCAAGTAGTACAAGACAGGGTTGTTGACGAGCAGTCTGCTTGACAAGAAGTCAGCTGATACAACCGGTGACACAACACGGGCGCACTGACATCATGAGACGTCTAAAAATAGGCAAAAGTGCGCCTTAGCCAACTATTGAAAGGTCACCTCGACCTCAGAGAGTTTACAAGATTCAACAATGCTTAACAATGTTTAACATTATTTAACAAGATTTAATAAGTTGTAAATGACGTGTTGAACATTAGCTGCATCTACACGGACGGCGATACCCGGATTAAAGATAATCCGGCTAATTTTACCCCGGGTTAAACCTGCGTCTACACGAAGCGTAATTTAACCCGGGTTAAATTTGTAGCGTCTGCACGAAGCATGTCGGTGCAATGGGGTCGGCATCATCCGACAAATTGGGGACATTTGTCTTTGGTTGTGGTCTTTGACATCTTTGTATACTTTTTCATTTTGTTTCTTATCTGAGTTGAGGTTCTGACGTATCCATCTCCAGGACCTAGCTGCGACAATTCAAGGCTAAGGCCACACCAATTTGATTGCTAGGATTACGGATTGTTGAGACATTTTTGTTAGGGAGGAGGGGGAAATAAAAATAAAAAATAAAAGTCATTGCACAAGAAAGGTCTTTTGCGTAAGTACGTCAATTGTCATATGAGCCATACAGTACCTTGCTAAAAACTTACTTAACCTTATATCAAAACTTACTAGGCACATACGTTTATGGATGTCTAGTAAAAGTTGAAGACCATTACAATTTAAAATAACAAGTACTGATAACAAGTCTTGGCAGATACCATTATGGTGTTTTAACATTATAGCCCTAAATGTGTAGATTAGAGGCAGGATGTATATTGCTGTGATAATATTAATTTGACTGGCATAATTAGGACTTTATTTTCGTATCTCAATATATTTCAAAGTTACCTTTAAGAAATAATACATTCTGTCAAATATTTAAGGTATCACAATGTTATGACGCATGCATCTATATATACTCTTACTGTGTGGTTAACTTTTCTAACAAAATATATTTGTGCAATATTTTCAACATAGTAACAACCGTACATAATCAATTTAGATAATAAAATAATTCCTCTCACACAATAACATAAATGAATGGTTGTTTCCAATGCAGCAGTGCATAATATTTAAGTTAACACATGTAAATTACACAAACAATCATATTAACAGTTAAGAATGTTCAAATAACTGATGCTGTTTCACTGATAATTTTTTCGTCTATTTTGACGCCATCCATCGGAATTTATGAGAGCTACGAAAAAGCGGACTATATCATTTTAAGCCTGCGGAACCTAGGCTGTTGTTATTCTTTCGTGTTTTGTGTTTAACTCCACCAAAGCCTGCCCCAAGCCATGTTGAAAAAGGAGAAGGGTTGGACGTAGGGCCAGTAACCCTACCCCGTAAAAAACAAATTCTACTACAGAAACGACGAGAAGAAGCCATTCCGGTACACTTTCTAGGGGAAGAAGAGAAGGCACATCCACAAATGTGGATGCATCTGCATCTACAGATGTATCCATGACAGGGTTGAGTGAACGCCGTCAGGAAGGAAATGAACGCTAACCATCTAGATTTTCTAGGCGTAAGCGAGATGAGATGGACAGGACAGGGACGCATCAACAGCAGATATAAAACTGTACTCTACTCCGGAAATGAAGATCACCACATCCGTGGAGTTGGCATATTCCTGAATAAGGATGCTACACAAGCACTGATATGGTGGAAGCCAGTTAGTGAACGCATCATCACAGCGAGGTTCAACACCAGACATGTCAAAGTCACGGTAGTGCAAGTATATGCCTCAACCGAAGTCGCCACAGACGAGGAAAAGGACACCTTTTACGACCAACTCCAGAACGTGCTTGACGAGATACCAAGCTTTGACATAAAAGTGCCGGTAGGAGATTTTAACGCGAAACTGGATGGAGACAGAAGATACATGTATACTACGGTTGGAACACACGGTTCAGCTGGAAATACGAATGATAACGGTGAATGATTGCAGTCGATGAGCAGCGCCAGTGGTATCGGCATTGGCAACACCTTCTTCAAACAGAAAGTCAATTAATTAAAGTAAACTAGACTTTGTGGAAATGTTAATGAATTATATTTAATGATTTAATTAGAGTATCAAGTGCAAACATGGGACAGTTAACTGGAGAAGTAAATTATTTAAATTACAATTAACTCAAACCTTTACCAATTAACAACACAAGAAGAACTGGACCTCAACAGATGGCAATACATCGAATGAGATTGATTACGTCTACATTAGTAGTAGATGGCGTACATCTCTACAGGACGTCCGAACCTATAGAGGGGCAGATGTTGGCTCTGACGACAACCTTGCTCCAGTTCAGTCCTCTCACACTCATTTTTCGATTTGGATAGAATTTGTAATACTTCTTAGGCACGTATGCCAGAAAGTGGACTAACATAGTTCCAGGATTACTTAATCCTCGGATCTGTTAAACCTGGGATTACGCTAATCCTGGGACTAAGTTAGTCCGTATGCCAGAACATCATTAGTCCTGGGATTTACTAAACCTATGATTAATCCCATGTTATTGTTGTTATAAGGGGCCCTCTTGTGGAATTCCCAGGACATTTCCAGCATTTTGGTGAGAAACTACAAGGTTCTCATACATCGAATGAGATTGATTACATCTGCATTAGTAATAGATGGCGTAAATCTCTACAGGACGTCCGAACCTATAGAAGGGCAGATGTTGGCTCTGACCACAACCTTGTGATTGGTAAGATCCGCTTGAAGTTAAAGAGAGTCAAGACGGTGAAGACGGTCAGGCCATATGCGGCAGATAACTTAAAGAACACAGATACATGAAAACAATTCTACGAGGAAACTAAGAACAGATTCCAAGCGCTAGGAGAAGAAGGAGAAGAGGGTCCAACAGAGAAGAGTGGATTACTGAAGACTCGCGGAAACTGATCCATGAAAGGAACGGTATGAAGATCAAAAGAGATCACGCCGCTAGAAATCTTCAACAATGGACATCATCAGATGAGGAATACAGGAAACTGGACAAGGAAATAAAAAAGAGCGGTAGGACAGATAAGAGGAAATGGTTAGAAGAGAAAGGTAAAGAAGCGCAAACAGCAGCAGAACGGAATGACTCGAAAACGCTGTATAGGATTGTGGGAGAGCTAACTAGCACGAAAAGCAAATCCAACATACCAATAAAAGAAAAATATGGCAGAGTGTTTCTAACAAGCGAGGAACAAGCCACGAGGTCGATCGAACACTTCCGAGAAATACTAAATCAACCAAAACGTACCATACTCTTCAACTTCGAACAGGAACCAAACACAAAAGAGCTCTATGTCACCAGGGCAGAAGTCTCCAAAGCCATCGATAGCCTCAATAACAACAAGGCAGCGGGCCTCGATGAAGTACCGGCCGAACTATTGAAACGTGGCAAGGACGGGGTTGTAGACGAGTTAGCCTATTTGTTTAATCTGATCTAGTCTGAGGAGGAAGTTCCTGATGATTGGAGACGAGGAGTGATCATGACGATACCAAAGAAGGGGTGTCTGAACGATTGCAATAACTGGCGAGGAATAACATTGATGTCAGTACCTGGAAAGGTGTTCTGCAGCGTGATCCTAAACCGGCTGAAGACAGCAGTTGACCAACACCTCCGGAAGGAACAAGCTGGTTTTGGAAGAGGAAGGTCATGCTGTGAGCAGATCTTCACATTGCGAAACATCATCGAGCAAAGCAGAGAGTTCCATATACCACTTTAACTTCATTTACGTTAAGAAGGCTTTCGACAGTGTCCACGTAGATTCATAAAGGCAAATCCTGAAGCTATACGGCGTACCAAATAAATATATAGACATTTTCAAATCGCTATACCGAAACACCAACTGCTGCATCAAGGCCAACGATGGCTACACATACATGTTCGATATAGAGACAGGTGTACATCAAGGATGCATCCTGTCCCCTTTCCTCGTTGTTGTTATTATCGACTTCATCATGAGGAAGACGATGAAAGGTCCGAACTTTGTTCTTAAGTGAATATATAATAGGTTGATAGACCTTGACTTTGCCGATGTCATTGCACTGCTCAGCCATACGCCGGAGATCCTGCAAAAGATTACCAATAATTTAAACGGAGAGAAGGTCGGATTATGAATCAGCTATGAGAAGACAAAAACATTGTCAGTTGGTGATGGATCTGAACCCCACATTGTAATCGGTCAGCAAGATTGCAGTGTGTCGATAACTTCCCTTACCTCGGACTCTACATCTCTAGGGAAGGCGACGCGGAAGTAGATGTGCGAGCGAGGATAGTTCTTACCTTAAGTTCTTACCTTAAGAACGGTCAATAATTGCCCAAGTTGAGCACTGAGACCGTCTCAAGTTTAGTTTTCTGTATTGTTATTCCATTGTCTATTGTTTTTGCTGCTATTGTTGTTGCTGTTGGCGTTATTGCTATTGTTTCTCTTTATCTTGTCTTTTCCGGTTTGCCTAGTCTCTAGGCTCGATTGTGTGCGTGCGTGCGTGCATGCGTGCGCGTGTGTGTGTTTGCATGTGAAGTTGTAGTTGTAGAGGTCTGGATGGTCTCTCCAGTCTCTTTGGAGGCGGGACTTCAGCTGATTGATTGTCTGTGCTTGGACTGTGTCTTCTCATAGTGCATTCCAGGATCTTATTACACGAGTGGAGAGGAAAGAATGTCTGGTTCCTGTTGATGTCTGTGTAACTAGTTTTTCTCTGTGACCTGTGGTTCCAGTGGCTTTTAGGTACATCTGCTTTTCTGGACAGAGTTGGCATTTACAGTCCTGGTCGATTTGGTCGAGTCCCTTGATAATTTTGAAAGTTTGAATGATGTCGGCTCTTTGTCTTCTGTAGTGCAGTGTGGAGAGTTTTAATTTTTTCAATCTGCTGCCGTAGGGTAGTCCTTTTGTTTCTGGCACTAGTCGTGTTTCACGCCGTAGGACATGTTCGATGAGGTTTTGATCTTTCTTTAGGTGAGGAAACCAGACACAGGATGCATATTCCAGGTGTGGTCTGACCATTGCCTTGTACAATAGTAGGAATGTCTCCTTGTTGAGATGCCGGAGTGTTCTGCCTAGACACCCCAGAACTCGATTGGACTTTTTGACACTATGCTCAATATGGTCAGAAAACTTGAGTTGTATGTTGATGATGACACCAAGGTCTTTTTCTGAGGTCACTGCATCAAGCTTGTGACTGCCTTCACTGTCCCTTCTCAGGTGGTATTTATTTCGTGGGTTTGAATGTCCGAGGTGTAGAAAGTGACATTTGTCAGGATGTAATTTCATTTGCATCGTATCCGCCCAGTCTTGTAGTTGTGGCAGGTCTTCTTGTAGAGAGTTTGAGGAGTTGATGTCGTCTGTCAATGCTGCTAGAGCTTGGTGTCGTCTGCAAACATAGAGGTCAGATTGTCCATGCGACCTGGGATATCGCTGACAAGCATTGTGAATAGTATTGGTCCCAGGACTGAGCCCTGAGGAACTCCGCTAAGTACACTGCTCCAGTCCGATTGTTCTCCGTGTACTGATACCTTTTGTCTCCGGTCACACAGGAATGCTTTTATCCATCCTAAGGCTTTGTCTTTGATTCCTACATTTTCCAACTGTTTGAGAAGGCGCTGGTGTGGGACGGTGTCAAAAGCCTTTGCATAATCAAGGTAGATTACGTCAACAGGTATGTTGTGCATCAAAGCCTCAGTCCAGACATTCAGCGCTTCCAACAAGTTTGTGGTTGTACTTTTTCCTGCAGTGAAGCCATGCTGTTGCTCACATTCGAGGTGATTTATTTTGATGTTTTCTATGAGCTGTTCAACAATCACACTCTCTAGAGTCTTGCAGATGATTGACGTCAGAGACACTGGTCTGTAATTTTCTGGGTTTCTCTTCTCAGATTTCTTGTATATGTGACAAATGATATCATCTTTCCATTGTCTTGGCAGGATTGATGTGTTGATGTTTAAGTTAAAGATTATGTTGAAAGGCACACATAATTGTTCTGCCATCTCCTTCAGGATTCTTGGGCTGACGCCATCAATGCCTGGTGATTTGTCGGTCTTCAGTTGAAGAAGGCACTTCTTAACCAGTTCTTCGGTGACTTTGAATGTTGTGAGTGCTTCAGAAGTCAGGTTCTTTGGTGTGATATGCGGGACATTGGAAGTGTCTTCTTCTGTGAATGATTTAAAAAAATGTTGGTTTAGTATTTCAGCCACCTCTTGGTCGCTTTGCGTAAGTGTTCCGTCCTGCTTGAACAATTGGCCTATGACATCCATTGTGTTTGTTCTGTTTCTGATATATTTCCAGATTCCTTTATTGTTCGTCCTACATTCCCTGGCTAGTTTATGTTCAAATTGTCTGCGTGCTCTTCTGATTGTATGTTGAGCTGTGTTCCTGCATCTGATGTAAGCCTGGTAGTCTTCCCCTTCCTTTGTATTTAGGTATCTGATCCACGAGCTGTGTTTCCTTCTTACGTTTCTCAGGGCTGCTTGAGTCATCCACACTGGCTTGGCTCGGGCATTCTCGGTGATGGTATAGTGTGGCACGCATTCATCAACTGTTTTTTATATATATTTTCTCCAGTTTGTCTGTTGCCTCCTGCGTGTTCATTCCATCTAGTAATGTTGTCCAGTCTAGGTTTAGCATCTCTTCCATGTTCCCATAGTCTGTCTTGTCATAGCTGTATATGGTCCGTTTCTTCGGTAGTTGCGACACAAATATGTTAAGGTTCATGGTGAGACTGATGTGGTCGCTATTTCCCAAATGTGGACCGTAGTTTAGATTTGTTATTGTCTTTTCTTCTGTTGTGAAGATCAGGTCGTCCAGTGTTGGCTGTTAGCCTTGTCGGTATCTTGTTGGCTTGTGCACAGGTCGTCCAGTATTGGTTGTTGGCCTTGTCGGTATCTTGTTGGCTTGTGCACAGGTCGTCCAGTGTTGGTTGTTGGCCTTGTCGGTATCTTGTTGGCTTGTGCACAGGTCGTCCAGTGTTGGTTGTTGGCCTTGTCGGTATCTTGTTGGCTTGTGCACAGGTCGTCCAGTGTT
Organism: Paraescarpia echinospica; assembly: GCA_020002185.1. Lineage (NCBI taxonomy): Eukaryota > Metazoa > Annelida > Polychaeta > Sabellida > Siboglinidae > Paraescarpia > Paraescarpia echinospica. The sequence continues at coordinate 54,322,075 of CM034534.1, read as the reverse complement.
GGTTGTTGGCCTTGTCGGTATCTTGTTGGCTTGTGCACAGGTCGTCCAGGTCTTGTTCTTGTGCAGTGTTGGTTGTTGGCCTTTTCGGTATCTTGTTGGCTTGTGCACAGGTCGTCCAGTGTTGGTTGTTGGCCTTGTCGGTATCTTGTTGGCTTGTGCACAGGTCGTCCAGTGTTGGTTGTTGGCCTTGTCGGTATCTTGTTGACTTGTGCACAGGTCGTCCAGTGTTGGTTGTTGGCCTTGTCGGTATCTTGTTGACTTGTGCACAGGTCGTCCAGTGTTGGTTGTTGGCCTTGTCGGTATCTTGTTGACTTGTGCACAGGTCGTCCAGTGTTGGTTGTTGGCTGTGTCGGTATCTTGTTGACTTGTGCACAGGTCGTCCAGTGTTGGTTGTTGGCTGTGTCGGTATCTTGTTGGCTTGTGCACAGGTCGTCCAGTGTTGGTTGTTGGCCTTGTCGGTATCTTGTTGGCTTGTGCACAGGTCGTCCAGTGTTGGTTGTTGGCCTTGTCGGTATCTTGTTGGCTTGTGCACAGGTCGTCCAGTGTTGGTTGTTGGCCTTGTCGGTATCTTGTTGACTTGTGCACAGGTCGTCCAGTGTTGGTTGTTGGCCTTGTCGGTATCTTGTTGACTTGTGCACAGGTCGTCCAGTGTTGGTTGTTGGCCTTGTCGGTATCTTGTTGACTTGTGCACAGGTCGTCCAGTGTTGGTTGTTGGCCTTGTCGGTATCTTGTTGGCTTGTGCACAGGTCGTCCAGTGTTGGTTGTTGGCTGTGTCGGTATCTTGTTGGCTTGTGCACAGGTCGTCCAGTGTTGGTTGTTGGCCTTGTCGGTATCTTGTTGACTTGTGCACAGGTCGTCCAGTGTTGGTTGTTGGCCTTGTCGGTATCTTGTTGACTTGTGCACAGGTCGTCCAGTGTTGGTTGTTGGCCTTGTCGGTATCTTGTTGGCTTGTGCACATGTTGATGACAGTATGTGTCCTTAATTACTTCAATGAACCGCTGTTCATCAGAACCATCCCTGTAGTTGTGCGGGATAGACGGTTCAGGATCCCATACTATCCTGTTGAGGTTGAAATCTCCTATTTCAAGAGCATGTGTAATTCCTGATGCTTCTGAACTGTGTCTGAGGGCTGCATGTAGTTGCTTGTCTCTTTGCCTTGCTGTTTCTGGTGTGCCACTTCTGTAGACGCATCCTATTAGATTAGATGTGTCTTTTGCATTGGATGTTATCCATACTGCATCTACAAACTGGTCAATGCTTGGGTGGGTATATCGGCATGCCTTGTATTCAGTCCTTATGTGTATGCATGTACCCCTTATATCTGGTCGTTGTAGGTCGTTCGTAAAAAGATCAAATCCTGGTATGTGGAGGATTTCCAAGTTTGGTGCATTTCCATTTTTAGGTGGTGTCAAGTCTGGTCTAATGGACACTGTCTTGTTCCTCTCTTTTGAGCTGTTTCGGATTTCTTTGGCTTTACTTAGTACCTTCTTTTTGTCGTTGATGTTTCTCATGACGTCAAGGATCATTCTGGGTTTGCTATGGTCTGGCTGGCCAATTCGAGTAACTGATTCTGGTGCGGCATCTAGCTTTAGGCAAGTTGTCATCATCTGTTTGACTTCGTGTAAGTCTTGGCCCTTCTCTTTCATACCATGGATGATTAGATTGAGTTTTTTTGCCATGATTTGTTCTCTTTCTGTTATTTCTTCTTTCACTGCTGTGGCCAGGTCTTGGTTGACTTGTGTTGTCATTGTTGGCTGATTGACTGTAGTGTGTGTCTGATGTTGTACCAGCTTGCTGACCTCCTGTTGTAGTGTCTGTATATGTGTGTTAATTTCCTGTGTGCTGTTTTCTAAATCCTTTTTTGTTGCTTTTTCTTTGAGTGACGTTTCTACTCGGATGATGCGTTTTGTTATTTGTTATTCTGCACAGCGGTCTTCTATTTCTTTGTCTGTATGTATAGCGTTAAGTGCCTTCAGTTTACATTTGTTGCAGAACCAACTGACATCATACTGTTTCAGAATAAGTAGATGAGCTGTGTCCATCTGCTGGCATTTCGCACACAGTATTTCTAGGCTTCTTTCGCATTTTAGCACTTCCTGTTTATGTTGCTTGCACTGGCCACACTTTGGCGACGTCTCTGGTTTGTTTGACTGTAACTGTGATCTATCAAATGTCAGACTGTCTTTATCACTATATGCAGATTGTGGACCAACAGCATAGTTTATTTTGCATGGTAAATTTCTTTGAGATGGGACGTCATTTATTGTGACGGTCACCGGGCTGGTACCGAAGACGGAGTCGGGCCCGAAGACGGCGGGTGTGGTCGCCGACAACGGCGACGTTGCCGCCGGTGTCGAATTACTGGCACATTGTCTTTGAGAATTGCAATTGGATTGAACACACTGACCTTTAGGTTTCGTTGAGGAAGGGGTGTGATGATGCTCTAACAATTCTTCAATTTCCGTGTCACTTTCCTGGTATTCGCTCAGTTCTATACTTGTGTTGTCGTCGGGACTGGTTCGCCGTGACCCCGGCCTTGACCTGTTAGCCGATGTTTTGCCTGTTGCGCTGGGCAACCGATCTCAGCCAGGGCGCCCGTTTGCTTCATGATCAAACTTTTTTGGGGGGGTTTACTGTTCTTCCGCTTCGTGTACATGCTGTACCAGTTCCCCCTTCCGCCATGGTGATCTTACTTGCTAATTGCTAGTAAATTTGAATGAATTTTGTATTTTATGCCGGAGTCAATCGAGCCCAACTGGTCAAACCGGAACTATTTCGCGCTCGCAAGGCAAGGCATCAGCAGTGTTCCAAAGACTACGTCTTTATCTGTCAATCGTAATACCCACAGCGATATATGCCTGTGAAACTTCAAGGCTATATTGGGAGATACGAGGTTACATTTGGCGGAGATAGATCGTAGAAATTGGTGGTGCAGAAAAGTTGATAAACAAGTGGAATTACTGATTCATAAGTATTATTCTTGCCTTAGTATCATTCATAAAGTTGCAGTAAACATATATTGAGTACCAGTTGTGCATAAAGTTAGTTAGTTAGTTAGTTAAAGTATTTTACAACACTTTAGTATAGTGAGTGATAATAGGGTAACTTAGCCTTCGATAAGTTGTAAACAAGATTTAACAAATCTGATTATGTGATAGAATATATAGGAGATAAAGTAATAACCATCAAACTACTTACAAAAGATAATATATGTGTAAGCCAATACTTGCTAGATATTTTGATTAGGTAGCATTGTTGTTAAAATTAAGCAAGGGCGATAGTCGGGCGGCGTAACCTAAATAAATAAAGCAGCCTAACGTAACGTAATTGATTGTATTTAAATTAGGTCACTACCGGTAATGTTAGCGTTCGTGACAGGATAAATAGTCGGCTGTGTAATTGAAATCTGTAACATAAAGTGTGCTGTAATACACAGGAAACAGTCTTTATAAAGACTAATTTAGTTAAGTTATTAAATAAATTCTGATAGGGATATGACGCCTTGCAAACGGCAAGTCAAGGCAAAGCGACACTTGGTGTGCGATTACTGCCACAGCTGGGTAGATTTTGCATTGTCCGGCTGTGGGAAGTCATGGGCAGAAACCATGGAGGAAGGTTTCACCTTTCATTGCATTGGGTGTTGGAAGGTGGAGTGTCTGCAGAAGGAGATAGTTAGGTTGACAGATATTGTGAAGGGAATGGAGATGGGAATTAGCAAGGAGGCAGGTCGAATGGAGAGTGGCGACAGGGAGAGAGTTGAGAATACTGCAAGACTGAAGGAGAATAACAGTGGCAAGAAAACTGAGGAAAGGAGATTGAGAGGAGGGAAGAAATTGGAAAATCGAAAACACAAAACGTGACAAACGTGAAGGTGACTGGGGAGAAAGTGACCGTAGAGAAGGAGGGAGGGAAGATGGGACCGGAGAGGAGAGAAGAAAATCAGATGGGACGAAAGATGAAGGGACGAAAGGAAGTGAGAGTAAATGTGATAGAAGAGAAGTCGATAAAAGGGACGATGACAGGAGGAAAGTTGACAAGAGAGAAAACGACAGGAAAGAATGGATCGGAAGAGAATGTGACAGGAGAGAAGACGACAGGGGGAAAAGTCAACAACCAGACATATGCATACTGAAGAAGGCGCTATTCTACGGCAGTGATTGAGGGGGCAACGAGGAAAGAGAGGGTGTTTATGGGCGACTCCATTATGAGAAAGACGGACGAGACACTGAGCGAGGGGAAGGACGTCGTTGTTTGTCTACCGGGGGCTAGGATTGAACATGTGACTGACAGGGTAGAGAAAGTATTTAGACATGGCAAGGGGTGGTCTATACTGATACATGTAAGAACAAATAATGCAGACAGGGAGAGAAAAACTGCGATAGTACAGAAGTATAGACAGTTAGTGAGGAAGCTAAAGAAGACAAGAGTTGAATAGTTTATTCTGTCAGGAATTTTGCCAGTAATGGGAGGAAGGGGGACAACGTATAAAAACTGCAAGAGGATGGCGATCAACGCACTAGTTGAGCAGAAGTGTAGAAGAGGGGGTGGGATTCACAGATTTATGGGGATACTTTGTTGGGAGGGAAGATATGTACATGAGAGATGGCCTTCATCTTAGTGGAAAGGGGGCAGCAGTTTTCTTAGAGAACCTGCTGCGATCTGTTGACAGTGGGACAGGTTGAATCTATTTAAACTAGATTCGCAGGGGGGACTCACAGAAAAGCCTGAAACTAGAGGCATAGATAAAGACAGCACAAATAAATCAGCAAAGAACAGTCTGGAAAACTCTTCTGAAGCTGGATATAAATGTGTTTGTTTAAATGCAAGGAGTATAGTTAAACAAAAGAAATGAACTAAACATTATGGTCGAAGATATTGACCCTCACATAGTAGGTATGACCGAATCCTGGTCCACCACCGATATATCAGATGCCGAATTGGGACTGACAGGATATGTAATGTTTAGGAAAGATAGAATAGGAAGAAAGGGAGGTGGAGTTATTTTATATATTAAATAATCTATCCAGGCATATGAAATAAAATTAGAAAGAGAAGCAGATTACGAAGAAGCTGTTTCGTGTAAAATAGTTACAGGAAACTTAACGTTAACAGTTGGGTTAGTTTATCGAAGTCCAAACATAAGCATAGAAGAGAATGAAAAAATACAAAACGCTATAAGGGAAGTAAGCAAACAGACTGTATTATTATGGGGGATTTTAACCACGGGCATATACAATGGAAATCTCTACAGAGTATGGGGAGTGAGGACCACAAGTTTTTAGTTTTAGTACAAGTTACTTTCCTTTCTCAAAATGTGCTAGAACCAACCAGAGGTGATATTGTGTTAGACATAGTTTTGTCCTCACAGAATGAATTACTTGACAATGTCAAGATGTGCGAGCCACTGGGGAGTAGTGATCACAACCAGATACATTTTACCATCAAAGTAAAATCAGAAAGGAATAGTAAAAAGCAGTATAGGAGAAATTTACACAAAGGAAGGTGTAAGGACATGAGGAAATATTTAGCAAAGATAGACTGGAATAACTCACTGAAGCATAAGACAGCAACAGAATGCTGGAATATATTAAAGAGTGAAATTAAGTGCATAGTCGATAAATTTGTACCCTTCAAAAAACAAGGAAAACGGTCCAAAAAGAAACACTCATCGAAAGAATCCATTAGAAAAATTAAGTATAAAAAAATGATGTGGAAGTCATATAGATGTACTGGAAATGACGAAGACTACAACATTTATAAAGAAGCAATTAACCAAGCTACAGCTTAAATAAGAAATAAGAAGCTATGCACAACAATTAACTAGTAATATAAAACATGACAGCAAGAGTTTTTATGCGTATGTTCGAAACAAACAGAAAGTTCAAGATAAGGTCGGTCCTCTAGATGATAGTGCTGGAAATATAATATCAGAGGGATTCTTAATGGCAGAAGACCTGAATGAGTACTATAGTTCAGTGTTTACCTGAGAAGATAACAGTTCACTGCCAGTACCAGAGGCTAAGTTCAAGGGGACGGATTCAAACTATTTAGGACGTTTAATTGTAATCCCGGAAATGGTAGCTAAGAAAATAAGGGCTACGAAGGATAATAAATCACCTGGAGTGGATGGGATTCCGCCCAAGCTACTATTGGAAATTGTAGAACAAATTAGCTTACCGCTTGCAACAGTTTTCAATTTGTCATTAGAAGAGGGAGTGGTTCCTTTAGAATGGAAAGAGGCAAACATTATACCGTTATTTAAAAAACGTTCGAGAAACGAGTCAGAGAACTATAGACCAGTGAGTTTAACATCAGTGATTTGCAAATTATTATGAAGACTAATTAAATATCACATGGTGGATTTTCTTGTTAAACAAAACTTGATAAACCCATCTCAACATGGTTTTTTAAAAGCGAGGTCATGCTTAACAAATATGTTGTGTTTTTTGGAAGACATCACTAAGTGGGTAGATGAGGGATCACCAGTAGATATCGTCTACTTAGATTTTCAAAAAGCTTTCGACAAAGTACCACGTCAAAGATTACTGCTTAAACTATATGCCCATGGCATAGGAAATGGTATAATAAACTGGATAGAAAAATGGCTGATTGACAGAAGACAACGTTTAGTAGTTGATGGGGAGGCTTCAAACTAGAAATAGGTATTGAATGGGGTACCACAGGGATCAGTACTAGGATATATGATTTGGATGATGAAATAACAAGCAAGGTGTTGACATTTGCGGATGATACAAAAGTGTTTAGAAGGATAAAAAGTGATGGAGTTAGACAGCATTGACAAGATGATCTTGACAGGTTGATCAAATGGTCTGAAAAGTGGCAAATGCTCTTCAATTTTTGGGAAATGTAAATGCCTCCACAAAGGACATGGGAACGAAGAGGTACAATATACAATGGGGGGTACTATACTAAGTACTACTGTAAAAGAAAACGACTTAGGGTTAACCATTAGTGCTGATATAAAGGTTTCAGAGCAGTGCGGAATTGCAGCTTCAAAGGGAAATCAAATCCTTGGGTTAATTAGGGGAAACATAACATATAAGGAAAAAGAACTAATAGTACCGCTGTACAAAACAATAGTGAGGCCTCATTTAGAATATTGTGTTCAAGCGTGGAGGCCATATCGCAGGAAGGACATAGATATGCTATATAGAGTGCAGAAGAGAGCAACTAAATTAATACAAAAACTGAGGAATGTTAGTTACGAAATACGCCTACAAAATGCGGCTTAACAACACTAGAGACCAGGAGATAGAAGTGTTTAAAATAATGAATTGTTATGAAAATATTGATAGAAATATTTTTTCTCAGTTAAAAAAGATAGAAGGACTAGAGGACATGTAGTTACATTAGCAAAGGAGCAGTGTAGATTAGATATAAGAAAGTTCTCATTTTTACAAAGGACTGTAAATTAATGGAACATATTATCTGCTGAATGTGTGGGTGCTAGTAGAGTGAATATGTTTAAAAATAAAATCGACACATACCTCAGAAGGGCGGGATACACATAAATAAAAGGGTTGGACTCTCGATAAGCCAAAGGGCTTCCTTGTCCACCTGCCACCTAGAGTTAATTCTCTGGGTGGCAATCTTGTTAAATCTTGTTAAGTCTTGAAACGTGGAAGAGTACGGCGAGGATATCCACAAAAAACTGGACATATCCACCGGCGATGTCTCCGGTTCATATTGGGCATATCATGGAGAGGGCACATCGCCAATGAAAAAGTGATGAGGAGGGCAGGTCTGGATAGTCTGCATGACATACATAGTTAAGTCTCGACGACGGAGACAAGCGCTTACCTAGAGAAAGAACAGCATATGTAGCAATGGAGTGGGTGCCTGAAGGTGGAAACAGAAGGAGAGGAAGGCCGACTAAGACCTGGCGCAAGACATTTAAGGAAGATCTGGCAGAAATTGAAATTATCTGGAATGAGGCCAAAGAAATTGCGAAAGACCGTAATAGATGGAGAAAGCTCGTCGCCCGATGTCCCGAAAGGAACAGTAGGAACTAAGTCTAAATTGGAAACCGGAATATGTACAGTTATGCGTGTTCTAGCGATGTGACAACTACATTTAATTAGCAACATGCCTTCAATGCGCCTAGCGGACAACCAGACAGCGATCGCGAAACGGTTCATGGTAACGCCTTCAATCCGCGTCCCTGTTTACGTCTGTTGACGCGAGGTACAACGGGCCCCATGGCCATGACACTTCGTAACCATTTGCCTTGCGCATTTTAAAAATCCTGCTTAATAAATCCACTAAAATTAACGAATACCGTTGCAGAGTAATCATGTTTGTTTAAAAATATCGCCAATAAAGTCAGCATAGGGTGTTGGTGATTTTATTCTTTCTGCGTTTATGCAGTTTCCGTTCGAAAACACAAACGCCGTTTCGAAATGTCAATTACGCGCAATTCCTTACGACACATTTTCCAACATCGCGGAATTTCTGTTTGAAAAGGCAAAATCCGTTTCAAAACGCCGATTCCGCGAATTGTTCCCGATTTCCACGATCGCGGAAAATCAGTGTCCGTAACCGTAAATGCTCGATGAATCTATAAAAAATGATTGGTTCGGAATTTCGATCAGAAATAAAAGTTAAAAATTGACATTTTATTTCCGTTTTCTCAAAAACAACGTCGGCGGGTCCGTAATCCGAATAATCAAATTGGTGTCGCCTAATCCTGACGTATATGTTGGTGTCTCTGACACTTCAGTCGAAACAAGCCTGAATATCCGCCCTCCCCCAAATGTCCAAAAGACACTTGCTCTCATCGGTGCTCCAGTTCAGTCCTCTCACACAAATTTTTCGATTTGGATATAATTTGTAATACTTCTTATGCCCGTATGCCAGAAAGTGGACTAACTTAGTTCCAGGATTACTTAATCCTGGGATCTGTTAAACCTGGGATTACGCTTATCCTTGGACTAAGTTAGTCCGTATACCAGAACATCATTAGTTCTGGGATTTACTAAACCTAGGATTAAACCCATGTTATTGTTGTTATAAGGGGTTCTCTTGTGGAATTCACAGGGCATTTCCAGCATTTTGGTGGGAAACTACAGGGTTCTCATATTTTACAACTGGCTGGATGTATTTTGTCATGGCTGAACATACAGCAGATCTTGTTGATCACGAGCAGTGACTGGTGGCTACATGTGCATAAACAAATCAACATAATTTGTGAAGATAAGAGTGTTGAAAAAGAAGAAAACAATTAAATGATGTTGACATATAAATGTATGTATGTCCAGCTGGCTGGCTGGCTGGCTGGATGGATGGCTGCCTGTATGTATGTATGTCTGCTAAAACCTGAATTAAAAATGAATAAGTAATTGTGAGTTAATTGGGGATTTCACCAATTCCCCCAATAAAGTTAACAAGTTCAGACAAAGTTAATTAATTAAATTCAAATAAAGTTTGTGGAAATGTTAATGACTTGTTTTTAATCAGTTAATTACAGTATGTTGTGCAAACATGGGAGAGTTAACTTGATAAATCAACTATTTAAATTACAATTAACTCAAATCTTTACAAATTAACATCACACATTGATTAGTTCAACTAAAATAATGTATACAATTGCTCAATTATATTAACTGCATTTGAATTAATATCAATGATATCATTAAGTGTTGTTAACAGTGCGGATCGAATTCCGAATTGACTTATTTTTTTGTAAGAAATTGGAGGAGACTCCTAGCTAACATGAACGTAAAATACTAATTAACAACCTTTTTACATGAACGTTTAGTTGAGAGTTAATTGTGAATTCGCAATTAAATACATTAAACACGATTAGTTTAATTAATTAAATTTAATTTGTCTTTATGCAAATATGGATTAACATAATTAACATAAAATAGTTAATTTCACTATTCAATGCAGACATGAGGCAAATGAACTCGGAAGTTTACCAATCAATATTATATATCTATCACGCCAACTACAATTAGTTAATTAATTAAACTGTTCAATAGCATTAACTTTAATTAAATTAAAAATAAGTATTAAGTGATGTGTAAAATTGCATATATTAAGATATGACTATTTGTGTGTAAGAAATGGGAGGAAATACCTGTAGGTAGCATGTACATGAAATACTCATTAGCTGCCGATTTAAAATTAGCATTTAATTGAGAGTTAACTGGGAATTTGTCAATTAAATTACCAATGTGTTGAGGAAAGTTAATTAAACTACTTTCTGGAAATATCAAATTATTATTTAACTGAAATACATTAATTAACAAATTTACAATTAACAACTAAACAGTTCAAATAAACCCACCCTGATTCAATGAAAGTGTATTATAAAGTTGTTACAATACCGCTGTTTTATAATAATTCTATTGATTTCAGAGTGGACATAGTTTTACAAACTGTGGTGGTTTGATGTATATAGAAAATAATATTTATAATAGCATTGACACCTGTAGCAATGTGTATAAAACAGTGTTT
>CM034534.1:54215674-54310593 GCA_020002185.1 Paraescarpia echinospica | reverse complement strand
TTCTTAATTTTGCATATTTATGTTGCAATTTTCCCTTGTGCATGTCACTGGATAATTTTGTAAAAAATAAAGTTTAACATACTTGGCAAATCCTTGTGAACTACGTGTACTAAGCTTTTCTTTGACTATATCAGGAATGTGATTTAATAAAAGTAGCAAATTATGCCAAAGATATTTTCTTTTACAAATTCATGTTTAATTTTGTAGGTGTATATTTTATTTCTGACACTTGTATCATGATTATGTACCGCATAGTTAAACATTATCCTCCAGTTTTGTAAATAAATTAGTAAGTCATTGTGTAAACAGTTATAGTAAAATTTTAATTGTTGTAATTTAAGGATGTCATCTACTTTTAGCAAGTTGAATTTTTGTGAAGTGGTTCTGTGTGGAAATAATAATTACTTAAGGTAATAATTTTCAGTTTTGTTTTAAAGTTTATTAATATTCTATTTTATTGAAAGCCCCACGCCATGATGCAATGATTAATGTGTGGCACTATTAAAGCATTATATAATATTATTTTAATATGAAGAGGTAACACATGTTTCAATTTACTAAAATGCCCATTTTTTTAGAACAAGCATTTAATATTTTTTCAGTGTGCTTTTTCCAGTTTAGATTTGTATCTATAATTAATTAAATTATTTTACTTGTTCAATATTTACATTGTCTATCTTCATAGTAAATGTGCATATTTTTCTTTGCCTTTTGAAATGTCATGTATTTAGATTTTGCTATGTTTACCGATAATTTATTTATTTTGAGCCATTCATTTATTTAAAAAAGTTCTTCATTTATTAAAGATTCTAAATATTTTCATCATATATGTTATCGCTGAAAGTGTTTAGTGTACTTGATAGAGTTGTATCATCAGCATAACTTATGAAATTAAACATTTTGTTGGCTTGTGCAAAATCATTGATATATGTATGATGAATAACAGGGGTCATAAGATTGAGCCTTGTGGTACACCTGTAGTTATTGATAACATATTTGATTTTACATTGTCAATTTCCGTATACTGTTTACGATTTGTTAGGTAACTGTTGAATAAGTTAAGATTTGTTCCATAATAGGATCGAATAAAAAGTATGGCAGGGAAGAGGTTGGTGATTAAAAGGGTCACCTCAACAAATGAAAGGGATAATCTACTCAAAATTAAGGGGTCATCTCAAACAAATATTTAAGATCCATTAAATCATGCATTCATATGAAAAACCTGATCATCATTTGATCTAATTAAGGGGTTATCTCAAACAATGTCAAGACAATTTCAAAATACAATGTTAACTATTGATAATTTAAAAATATTACAACTGAAGGATAGTGGGTAATCTCAAACTAATAATAATAATAATTATTATTATTATTATTATCAAGTGGAACAGTTGAAACAATTAAAGCGTAATCCAAAAAAAATAAGTGTAGTTTCATCGACTTCATTCATATGAACGAATAAGTAGCACCTAATGTATTTTTAATTATGTATAATATTAAGGGATTATATCAAAAGCAATGTTTAAAGAATAATCTAAAAAGGAGTCATTAAGATGTCATTTTATAATGCAAACTCAAAAAATCAAGTGGTCTTCTCCAAAAAGTTAGTTAAATTAGGGGGATATCTCATAACAAGGCATGGTTCTTCTAAAAAATGTATCATTACAAAATCTGTTAGAAGTCAATAACACATTAACGAACTAATAGTCTCAACAAATTAAATGATAATCTCAAACAAATTAAGGGGTCTTCTAAACAAAAGTTATTGGATCATTCCCAAAATAGACGGCAGATCACCTCAACATATTAAGGGATCATATCAAAACAATAACGGTCATCTCTCAATTAAGGGTTTTCTAAAAAGTCATATCAAAAATATAAAACTTCAACGAATCGAACAAACTGATCGTCTCCATCAATTAATATATTATCTTAGCATAATAAAGGGTCATCTCACAAATATAGGGGTATTCTAAATCGAGCGATTGTTTCATTTCGAAAATTACGTGCGATCGATGTTTCTGCATTCAAAGAATTCATCCGTCAAGACACCAACCTACATGACGTTGAAGCACCTCTCCATGACCTAATCACGAACTATAATAGTCCGTTGAATGACATCATTAATCTCTAAGCACCACTGTTAAACCGAACAATAACACTCCGACCGCAAGCTCCGTGGTACACTGACAATCTTCGTGATTCCATGAGTAAACGACGACAGCTGGAACATCACTGGCGCTCAACGAAACTGGAGGTACATCACCAGCTGTACCGTGACTTTTGTGTCGTAATCAACAAATCACTATATGCTGTCAAAACCGACTACTATGATAACCAAATCGAACAGTGTCGACATGACAACTAAGGCGATGTTTCGGATTGTAAACACCCTGATGGGAAACAACAGAAGCTGCCTGTTGCTCGAACACACATCAGATGTTCACTTCGCCTGTGACTTTTCAGAATTGTTCACTACAAAGGTATCGACGATCCGCGATTCTCTGTATCCTAATGACACTCTCACGACGCCATTAGATGATGGCGTTCAGGTGACGCTAGGTACGTTCGCCCCAACGACAAATGAAGAAATAGGCATAATAAAATATTCGCCTTACAAGTCTTGCAAACTTGACCCTATTCCAACATGGCTGCTTAAATCTTGCGCTCTTGAACTAGCACCAATAATAGTTGCCATTGTGACTAGATGTTTTGAAACATCTCACGTGCCTGAGGTGCTGAAGCGTGCCTACATTAGACCTCAGCAGAAGAAACCATCCCTTGATCCAGACATACTAAACAATTACCGACCAATGTCAAACTTGCCATTCGTCTCCAAAATAATGGAGACAGTCGTTGACACCCGCATTGAGCAACATCTTCGAACAAACAACCTGCACGACCCATCGCAGTCTGCTTACAGGAAACAACACTCAACCGAAACGGCTCTGATCAAAATACAAAGCGACATCCTGCAGGCACTATACAGGGGACGAGTTGTTGCACTTGTTCTGTTAGATGTATCAGAGGCGTTCGATACAATCTATCACTCCTTCCTCGTCGAGCGTTTGGAACATACACATGGCAGTTCCGGCGATGCTCTGACATGGGTGGCATCTTATTTGCACCAGCGAAACCAGCGAAACCCGCGATGACAGTGCCTCGGCCGATGTTCTACTTGGATATGGCGTCCCAGAGGGATCAGTGCATGGCCCGAAATTATACTTGCTACACACACGGCCACTCGGAGACGTTATCAGGCATCATCGACTAGGTGTGCAATTCTGTGCTGATGACACACAACTATATGTCTCACTCATGAACAGTGACCCTGAAAAACGCGTAACAGCAGTTGCCCGTTTGAATGTCTGCATCAAAGACGTTCGTACTTGGCTTACGAAAAACATGCTCAAGTTGAATGATGAGAAGACGGAAGTGATTGTGTTCACATCCAAACACGGATTTAAATCACAACCTAACAATACCGTTGCCGTTGGAGAACAACAACAGCTACAGTCGTCTTCCGTCCATGATCGTGTACGGGTCAACACGTAAACTCCATATGCCGAACTGGATATTATCACCTCAGAAATATCGGGAGAATCCGTGGATACCTCACCCATGATGCAACGAAAACACTTGTTCATGCTCTTGTAACATCAAGACTGGAATACTGCAATTCCTTACTCCACGGCCACTCTGTGGAACAGTTTGCCAGATATTTTCATAAACAGTGACAGCTGCACCAGCTTTCAACGGCAACTAGAGACATTCCTTTTCGGGCAGGAATATAAATGATGAAAGAACGATATGTCCACCGTTTTAATCTCATTCAATATTTATTATTAGTAGTTTATTTGATTTGATGCCATGAACATAAACTTAATTTTATTATCTCACTATTTTAGTCCCACCTCATCCTTACTCATATTATTTGATGGCTCTTAGTGTAATTTATTATTTAAATTATTTTATTCCATATATACGTTTTAGGTACAATGCCCTTCTATTTAAATTATATTTTAACTGTTTAATTCAATGTACGATTGGTAGTTGTATTGTTTTAAAATTATTTAACTTAATATTCTAGTGATCTAACTATACAGGTTTGGTATTATCATTGTATTGTAAAGCGTCATAGAGCACTGTGTGATTACGGCGCTATATAAATATCGTATTTTATTATTTAATTTATTATTATTGAGAGATGACTACGTATTTTTAAAGATGATCCCTAAATGTTTTGAGATGATCAACCAAATATGTTAACAACACGTCTATTTTGGCAATAATCCCTAAACCTTTTTGAGAAGGCCGCTTTATTTTAAGAGATTACCATTTAATGATGGTTTTTCAAATTTATTGTGACGAACAGTTAGTTGTTTTTAATGAACGTTTGCTTTTTACTGAAACAACACCATAATAGAAGAAAGTAAATAAGGGCTATGAAAGATAATAAATCAACTGGAGTGAATGGGATTCCGCCCAAACTACTATTGGAAATTATAGACCAAATTAGCATACTGCTTGCAACAGTTTTCAATTTGTCATTTGATGAGGGAGTGGCTCCTTTAGAATGGAAAAAGGCAAACCTTATACCGTTATTAAAAAAAAAGGTTCGATAAACAAGTCAAATAATTATAGACCAGTGATTTTAACATCGATGATTTGCAAATTATTATAAAGACTAATTAAAGATCACATGGTGGATATTCATGTTAAACATAACTAGATAAACGCATCTCAAAATGTGTTACTAAAAGCGAGATCACGCTTAACAAATATGTTATGTTTTTTGGAAGATATTACTAAGTGGGTACCCGAAGGGTCACCAGTAGATATCATCTACTTAGCTTTTCAAAAAGCTTTTGACAAAGTGCTACATCAAAGATTACTGCTTAAACTAAAAACACATGGCATAAGAAATGGTCTAATTAACTGGATTTAAAATGGCTGATTGACAGAAGACAACGGGTTGTGGTTGATGGGGAGGCTTTAAACTGGAAATAAGTTTTGATTGGGGGGTACCACAGGGATCAGTACTGGGACCTGCATTATATATATATATATATATATATATATTGAACAACATTTGCCACTTTTCAGACCATTTGATGAACCTGTCAAGATCATCGTGTAGATGCTGTCTATCTTCACCACTTTTAATCCTTCTAAACACTTTTGTATCATCCGCAAATGTCAACACCTTACTTGTTATATCATCGTCCAAATCGTTGACATATATATATATATATATATATATATATATATATATATATATCAACGTTATATCATCGTCCAAATCGTTTATATATATATTTTTTAATGAACATTTTTTGATATGACATCCTTTTATGAGAAAAACCCTTTATTGATGCATGAGCA
Organism: Paraescarpia echinospica; assembly: GCA_020002185.1. NCBI lineage: Eukaryota > Metazoa > Annelida > Polychaeta > Sabellida > Siboglinidae > Paraescarpia > Paraescarpia echinospica. The sequence continues at coordinate 54,305,208 of CM034534.1, read as the reverse complement.
CTTATTGTTTTGATATGACTTGTTAATGTCTTAATGACTTCTTACATATTTTGTACTTATACTTTTTGAGAAGACCCATTCTTTTTATGAGGTGTCCCCTTAATTTAAGTAACTTTTTCCTCGTCATCGTCATCGTAATCATTTATCATCCTCATCATCACCGTCTTCGTGATCATTACTAACATCATTTTCATCACCTTCATTATCATCGTCATCATAATCAACTTAGTCGTTTTTGACTACATTACCGGTCAATTAATACATTTCCGGTCGATTATTACATTACCGGTCGATTATTATATTACCGGTTGTAACAATCGTGCAACGACAAAGACATTGACCATCCCTGACGTCGATAACTGAGAGTAGCTTGTATCTGCCTGGGAGTGCTACGTTCTACTTAAATGTGTACATTTACGAATTAAGAATAGCATTGTTTCATATACATATTTGTTGCATCTATAAGAATTAAAGTATTTTATTACACAATAATTTGTGTAATGTAAAGGTGCATTTATTCCCACTCTTTTTATGTTTATAATATTTATAAAGCATGTAATTTTATATTCGTATAACAGCTATATAATTAATTCATAGACTAATATAGAATTATGGTTATTACTATTTACTGTTATTACTTTATGAACTGCACTTCCAAATTAGTGACATGTTAAGTCTTAGTGGATTTCCCTTCACCTCTATAGTGATGTTAAATATTTATATTTGTAAAGTAGTTACTGTCAAAATATATCGTCTGTCTATCATCTGTCGTCCGTCCGTCTGACTTGTTAGGTGTGCATCGATATTGTCAATCCTCGTAAGTATCCGTTTGGAGGACACCTTACAAAGCACATCAAGGACACTGCTCATCAGTCACTGGGTTAATGATACTTCTGCACCAATAATGTTAAGCATTTCGACCATGTTCGCCACTTGCTACCAAGACCTGAGGAGTTATGCGATTCGCGCCAAGCGCTTTCCTGGACTTTTCTGCTGTAGCAGTCTTTTGTACTTCTTCTAAACAAAGGATGGAGGTCCAACTGGTACATGTATTTAGTCTGGAATGCTGTCAGTTGCATTCTCTGTTACTGACAAGTTTACATTAAGATGTATCTCAATGTAGATATCCAAACATTAAATAAACTCAACGCAACGATGTCAGGCATGTGCAGTAAACTTACCATTTAATTAATTATGTTTTATGTTTTTTGAAAATAAATAAATTGAAATGAAAACCTGAAACATGAATTTGACACAAATGTGTTTCATATTACAGGAAACACATTGCCATGCATTTGATGGATTCGGCAACTATCTTATCGGATGTTATATTTACGGATATTAAAATGATACGTTATAATAACATAACGTAACGTTCATTTGACACCACGTAGGTATACAATTCCTTTATTTTTCTGAACGCCACGTAAGCAGTGAAATCAACAAATATCAATATTATACAGGCATATATATACGAATATCACTATATGTTCTACATACTCTTGGAACATACATATATACGCGTGTACACCTATTACCATATTGATGTACAATAGAATGTAATTATATAGCTTATTCAATCGGGGTCGGTGACGCCTATTAAGGCACAATTGTCGCTATCATCATACTATTTATGTAATGATTTATATGGTCCTTTTATAAGTTGTCTATCTCATGAATGTTTATTGGGAGAGCATGTTTGATGTGAGAATGTAAGTTTGTTTGTGTGCTGGTTGCCTGAAACTACGATCAAACGTATTGTATGTAATGGTTTTGTTGACATGTATAGCAATTTGATAAAGTGCATATATCATTATATTTGTGTAACAAGTATGCTTTTTTTTATATAAAACGAGAAGTCTTGCAAACTGTGAGTGTATGTTTGTCTATGATTATATCGAGTTGTCATTTATAGCATGTAGTAGGCTGTATTTGAGACATGTCATTGTTTAGTTCTAAAACTATGTATATAATTCTTTTCACGAGAATTATAATTATGTATGTTTACACTTGGGATAATTTGCCAGTTAAGTAAATTCGGAGGTAATATTTTATGAATGTAATTAAAATGTTAGTTAATGTAACTTTAATATGTCTTCTACTTTTAGTAGTTAAGCTTTTTTAAAAAGTGGTTCCGTGTGTGAGTAGTATTTATTTAAGGTTATTATTTGAGCATTTATTTGACATTTTCTCAGTGTGTTTTTTTCAGTTTAGGTTAGTGTCTAATTCAATCCTAGAAAGTTAAATTGATTTACTCTTTCAATGTTTATATCATATATTTTAACCGTAAGATTCTGCGTACGTTTATTGGACATATTAAAAATCATATATTCTGATTTTCTTTTATTTAAAGATAATTTATTTATGTTTAGCCATTCATTAACTTTAAAAAGTTCTTCATGTATTAAGTATTCTGTACTTTTAGTGTTGTTGTTAGGAAATTTTAACGAGCTAGATAATGTAGTGTCATCAGCGTACATGACGAAATTAAATAATTGACAAGCTTGTGAGAAATTTATATAAATTATAAATAATAGTGGTCCAAGGATTGAACCTTGTGGGACGCCAATTGTTAAAGGTAAGATGTCTGAATTTATTTGTTCAATTTCAATTTACAGTTTTCTGTTTTGTAAGTAACTTTTGAATAACTGCAGTAATTGTTTTAATATGTTAATTAAAATGTTATGGTCAATAGAATCAAAAGCCTTAGAAAGGTCGAGAAATACATTAATTGTTTCATAACTTGTTATCCATTTGAGCTATAATTATATATAATAGCTCAAGCGCAGCAAATTCCTTTGAATATTTAGGTCTAAAAACATACTGATTATCAAATAAAAGCTTCATGTCATTGAAATATGATATTATAATTTAAAACATATTATTTCTCTAATACTTTATAAATTGTAGGAAGAAGGGAAATTGGTATGTAATTTTCAAATAAAGATGGATCATCTTTTTAAGTATAGGAATAACTTTTGCAATTTTTAGTTTCTTTTGGAATATCCCGAATATTAAAACTTGGTTTATTAACAGCGTTAATGATTTTATAATTGCAGGTTACTTTTAGCAATTTTGAAGAAATACCATCAAATCAACAGCTGTTTTTGTGGGAAGATTATTAATAGTTTTTCTAACAGTTTCTTCATCAACGCTCTCAAAAGTAAATACAGAATTTACATTTTAGTCAAATAATATCTACAGTCTTTGTTACTGTTATATTTTTTAAATATCTTGTGCAATGGTCTGACCTACATTTGTAAAATAATTATTAAATTTGTTTGCAATATCCTTTTTATCAGTTACTTGTGTACCATTTTCTATAAACAAAAACAATGGTAATCTTTTTTCAAGTTAGTTCAACGTAAAGTGTTCATATTCTCCTTCATGTGGATGACCCTGATCGTTTTTGCCAATGTTTTGATTACCACTTTCCCATTATAGGTCCAGCCGTCAGCAATTTTCTAAGCACCTTTCATCTGCCTTGTAGCGCTGACTCACGCAGCACGGCGCTGCGTCAAATCCTCGTTGACAAAGATTTGGTGTTGGTTTTCATTGACGCTTTTAGGCAATCGGCTTCTCGCGTATCGATCAAGCTCACACAAGAAAGCAATTAAGAGCGACATGTTGACGTGACTTGAAATATGCATCAGATCTATCATGAACAAACTTAGCAACAATACGGTTATTCACACTATCCATGGCCAAAGCAACGACACTGAGCTAGTATAAGTTTTCATGGCGTTCGTGTCCAGCGAACTTTCTTACGAATTCATACTCAGAAGCTGCTATGTCTATGTCCCAACCAGGATGGGGTCAGGTGCTTGGACTTGTATTTAAGTACATTTTCTGTACTTGTGTATTAGTATCTGTACACGGTGTACTGTTTTGTCTGTGTGATTACCAACATTGAATATCATCAATCCTGATTAGGTCTACGATAACTGGTACCTGAAAAATATTACTGTTGATGAAGTTGTAGGCTAATTTATTTGCACTTGACATAATGTACTCGTGCTTGGAATTGTACATGATGATTTTATATTTCGAAGTACTTATACTTGACATTGCACTTTATTAAATGTACTTGACCCAAACCTGGTATTAACACGCATTAATAGGTGTTATTATATTCAGTTACATGGGGCGCTGAGACCCACCCCACAATAATTGTGGAGGGGACTTAGCCCCGCAATATTTATGGAAGGGGGTAGCATTTTGTAGTGTAATTGTTTTTGGTTAGGGGCTGGATAAATACATATCCCCCAATGTTTAGGGAAGGTGGGGCGTGTTTTGATTTAAATGGCAGTTTTTGGAGAGCGAGGAGATTGTAAGGCAGAGGGGTGTACATCGAGATTTCCGGAGAACGGCAAGGAACGTCGCCACAATTTTTTATCGGTGGAAATTATTCGTAGATGAGAATAGTGGTTATTGGGATCCGGTGTAAGCTTTTCACAGCAGGAGATTGCGCTATGTTTATGTTTATTCTACGGAGAGTGACATACGGCGAACGTTGCTTTAGTCGGCACGCATCCATATTACAGAACGAACTTCCTGAGAACATTATAAATGTTAAGAATATCGGCACATTAAAAAACACAAAAAACAGACGTTTTAAAACTGGCATTCAATTAACGTGACAGCCTCAATTTGCTGCATTATATTATATTATGTTTGCGTGTGTGTGTGTGTGTGCGTGTGCGTGTGCGTGTGCGTGTGCGTGTGCGTGTGTGTGTGTGTGAGAGAGAGAGAGAGAGAGAGAGATATCACAATAATATAAATATTAAAATACACTACGTTAAACTCTATTTTAATGTTTAGTCGTCATAATTTTATACTTTAGTAGTCATACTCCATATTTATTCTATTATTTGAATTTTAACGTATTACTAAAATTATTTATTATTTATTAATTAACTAATATATTATAATATATTTATCTCGCAATTGACGATATAGTTGTTATATATATATATATATATATATATATATACATACTTACTTTTACTACTGATGATACACAATATAATTTACATCAATATCATCTTTGATTTAGTTTTTCTAGTTCAGTTTTGTATAATCTAAGCTTTAGCTATACTTATTTGTATGTTTTACTTGTGTTATTATTATATTTATTTCTTATTATTTATTATGAATAGTGTCAACACTACTGAACAGAGTTCTACTTTGGATTTTAATGTATAAATAAAGTTATTAATATCATTATTATTTATTAATATTATTATATGTATGTATGCTTGTAATATTTGATTTGTGTATGTATATACTTGAGAACTAGAATTGTAATTTTATGTACCCTCTACTTCCTATATATGATGTTTAAACCAGTCCTTTTATACTTCTTTTAATTATTATTTTACTTAACGGTTTTACTTAATTTATTCTGTTTTATATAAATCTCCTTAGGGCATTATATTTCAAGTGGATTCTGGCGCTAATTGCATGTACTAATAGTAGAAACGTTCGCAGAACGTTCGTGAAACGTAACGCTGATAACCTTATGAGAACGTTCTGACATAAAGTACTTTTTATTACAAAACGGAAGTAAGTTAATGGTGTACTATGCTACATGCCCAATCCTTTTCGGTCAAGACATGGGGATAGAATGGACTGTGAGTTTCAAATTAGTAATCAGTCATAAGATATTGTAGAAGTTGTAAAAACGTTCTGAGAACGTTTCACGTCATTGACACTTGCATGGCACTTTACATTTAATTAATGTTGTTCCGACGCCATTTGAGGTTTATTGGCAAACCTCAATTAAGGAGGGTGCAATTGGAGGTTTTGTCCCCCCAGACTTCCCAGTAAACAAGGAATCAATTTTGAACCACTTTGACAAATGTCTTTCTGTTTCATAACTGGTACGGATCCACCAGTATGTGTCATGTTTTACAATTTAATGTATCGAACTGGGGAAACCGACACGGTTCTAGCGGCACGTGTACTGAGGTGAATAATTCACGTATTTTTTCACATGTGGAACTGGAGACAATGGCACGGTTTTACCTGTACGCATATTCACGTGAATTCGTGCATTTTGTTCGCGTACGGAACTGGAAAAATTTATAGGTACGGTTCTACACGTACGTGTATTCACATGAATGCACGTGTTCATTCATGTGTGGAACTAAGAAAACGTGTTGATTAATTTGCTCTCCTGCACTGATCAGTTTTGTAACTTTAATAATTAGCATGAACATTAAACGGATCACGTGAAATAAGATCAACTGGTGGTAACGGTGACTGTGTTACAATAGTAAAAAGATCACTCGTTTGAACCGCCCAGTCTAATGAACCTCGATTTGCACTCATAAGGTCATCTTATGAATATAAATAAGTGATAAATTCAAACACTGTAAAAAACAGAACACATTATAAGCATGTTTTCATTTACTTAGTTTATATTCTTTCAGTTATATTAACCCACGTGAATAAATGTACTGTGAAGTATCGCTGACTATATATCCATGCACACGCGATCAAACATCTACCGAAGCCCGCGAATCCTTGATTGATGGGAGTTTAATAACCTCCGTGCAGCTAATGGCCATTTCGGGTGAGGGGTTATTTGTAAAACAGATTAATTTGGGGGTGGTTCCCATCCCGGCAGTAGACTATACATGTGAATTCAATGTGTAATATGGGATACTCAGCGTTCAACAACACTGCCAGTCAGTGAATCCATGTTCTGTCGGGCACGTACATAGGGCTAAGCTTTAATTTGACTATTATATTATACATACATACAAATTAACTACATCTGTTCACGGCAACACTCGAAAGCATATTCCGAAGACTGACTTGGGAAACCAGCGGCTTGGGTTAGACGGAGAATATCTCAGCCATTTTCGCTTGGCCGACGGCCTACTCATGTGCACTACTACACCGCATGAACTACAACACATGCTGCAGGAGCTAGCTGATGAAAGTAAAAAACAAGATCTAAGGATGATGCTAGAAAATGACACACCAATATATATCAACACGACGCAGATAGAGAACGTTGAAAGCTACGTCTACCTGGGTCAGCGATACAATATCAGAGACAAAGACCAAGACAAGGAGATTAAAAGAAGGACCACCGCCGACAGGACAGCATTCAACAAACACCGCGACATTTTCAAGGGTAACTTTGGAACCTGCTTGAAGAGACACGTCTTCAACTTATGCATACTTCCAGTGATGACATACGGCGCGGAAACATGGGCACTCACCACCCAGGCAAAGAGAAAGCTGGCAGCCCCACTAACAAGGGTGGAAAGAAGTATGTTAAACTTCACACATGGGAGAGAAAAACAAACATCTGTGTAAGACAGAAGACAAAGGTCATCATCATGATAGAACAAATCAGAAGACAGAAGTGGACCTGGGCGGGGTACATCAGCAGACTACGAGATAACCGATGGACATCGTGTATCACAACCCGGAGACCTAACGAAGGGAAACGATCTAGAGGAAGACCGGCGAGACGGTGGAGAGATGAACTAGACAAGTACTGGAAGGGCACCATCTGGCAGAGGTTAGCGCAAGACAGGCATATTTTGAAAAGATATGCTGAGGCCTTCGCCCAACCACGGGACACTAAGGCTGCACAATGATGATGATGATGATTTAACAAGATTTCCACCCAGATAATTAACTCTAGGTGGCAGGTGGACAAGGAAGCCCTTTGGCTTATCGAGAGTCCGACCCTTTTATTAATGTGTATCCCGCCCTTCTGAGGTATGTGTCGAATTTATTTTTAAACATATTCACGCTAATAACACCCACACAATCGACAGATTATCTGTTCCATTCATTTACAGTCCTTTGTGAAAATGAGAACTTTCTTATATCTAATCTACACTACTCCTTTGCTAATGTAACTCCTCTAGTCTTTCTATCTTTCTTAACTGAGAAAAAAATATTTCTATCGATATTTTCATAACCATTCATTATTTTAAACACTTCTATCTGATCTCCTCTCAATCTCCTGGTCTCTAGTGTTGTTAAGCCGCATTTTTTTAGACGTATTTCGTAACTAAGATCCCTCAGTTTTGGTATCATTTTAGTTGCTCTCCTCTGTACTCTTTCTAGCGTATCTATGTCCTTCCTGCGATATGGCCTCCACGCTTGAATACAATATTCTAAATGAGGCCTAACTATTGTTTTGTACAGCGGTATTATTAGCTCTTTTTTCTTATACGTTATGTTTCGCCTAATTAATCCAAGGTTTTGATTTCCCTTTGAAGCTGCAATTCCGCACTGCTCTTCATATCAGCACTAACGGTTAACCCTAAGTCCTTTTCTTTTACAGTAGTATTTATTACAGTACCCCCCCCCCCCCATTGTGTATTCTACATATTCGTTCCCATGCCCTGCGTGGAGGCATTTACATTTCCCAAAATTGAACAGCATTTGCCACTTTTCAGCCCATTTGATAACCTTGTTAAGATCATCTTGCAAATGTTGTCTATCTCCATCACTTTTAATCCTTCTAAACACTTTTGTATCATCTGCACATTTCAACACCTTGCTTGTTATTTCATCATCCAAATCGTTGATATATATTAAGAATAATATAGGTCCTATTACTGATCCCTGTGGTACCCCACTCTATACCGATTTCCAGTTTGAAGCCTCCCCATCAACTACTACACGTTGTCTTCTGTCAATCAGCCATTTTTCTATCCAGTTTATTATACGATTTCCTATGCCATGGGTCTTTAGTTTAAGCAGTAATCTCTGACGTGGTAATTTGTCGAAAGCTTTTTGAAAATCTAAGTAGACGATATCTACTGGTGATCCCTCATCTACCCACTTAGTGATGTCTTCCAAAAAACATAACATATTTGTTAAGCATGACCTCGCTTTAAAAAATGTTGAGATGGGTTTATCAAATTGTGTTTAACAAGAACATCCACCATGTGATCTTTAATTAGTCTTTCTAATAATTTGCAAATCACTGATATTAAACTCACTGTTCTCTGACTTGCTTCTCGAACCTTTTTAAAATAACGGTATAATGTTTGCCTCTTTCCATTCTAAAGGAACCACTCCCTCTTCTAATGACAAATTGAAAACTGTTGCAAGTGGTACGCTAATTGTTTCTACAATTTCCAATAGTAGTTTGGGCGGAATCCCATCAACTCCAGGTGATTTATTATCCTTCATAGTCCTTATTTTCTTAGCTACCATTTCCGGGGTTACAATTAATTGTCCTAAATAATGTGAATCTGCCCCCTTGAACTGAGCCTCTGGTACTGGCGGTGAACTAATATCTTCCCTGGTAAACACTGAACTAAAGTACTCATTCAGGTATTCTGCCATTAAGAATCCCTCTGATATTATATTTCCAGCAATATCTTCTAGAGGACCGACCTTATCTTGAACTTTCTGTTTGTTTCGAACATACGCATAAAAACTCTTGCTGTCATGTTTTATATTACTAGCTAATTGTTGTTCATAGCTTCTCTTTGAATTTCTAATTTCAGCTGTAGCTTGGTTAAGTGCTTCTTTATAACTGTTGTAGTCTTGATCATGTCCAGTACATCTATATGACTTCCACACCATTTGTTTATACTTAATTTTTCTAATGGCTTCCTCCGATAAGTGTTTCTTTTTGGACTGTTTCCCTTGTTTTTTGAAGAGTACAAATTTATCAACTATGCACTTAATTTCACTCTTTAATATATTCCAGCATTCTGATGCTGTCATATTTTTCACTGTGTTATTCCAGTCTATCTTTGCTAAATATTTCCTCATGTCCTTATAACTTCCTTTGTGGAAATTTCTCCTATACTGCTTTTTACTATTTCTTTCTGATTTTACTCTGATGGTAAAATGTATCTGGTTGTTATCACTACTCCACAGTGGCTCACATATCTTTACATTGTCAACTAATTCCTTCTGTGAGGACAAAACTATGTCTAACACATTCTCACCCCTGGTTGGTTCTAGCACATGTTGAGAAAGGATAGTGTCTTGAACAAAAACTAAACACTTGTGGTCCTTACTCCCCATACTCTGTGGAGATTTCCACTGTATATGCCCGTTGTTAAAATCCCCCATAATAATACAGTCTCGATTGCTTACTTCCCTTATAGCATTTTGTATTTTTTCTTTCTCTTCTATGCTTATGTTTGGACTTCGATAAACTAACCCAACTGTTAACGTTGAGTTTCCTGTAACTATGTTACACCAAACAGCTTCTTCGCAATCTGATTCTCTTTCAAATTTTATTTCATAAGCCTGGATAGATTCTTTAATATATAAAATAACTCCACCTCCCTTTCTTCCTATTCTATCTTTCCTAAACATTACATATCCTGTCAGTCCGAATTCGGTATCTGATATATTGGTGGTGGCCCAGGATTCGGTTATACCTATTATGTGAGGGTCAATATCTTCTACCATAACGTTTAATTCATTTCCTTTATTTATTATACTCCTTGCGTTTAAACAAACACATTTATATCCAGCTTCAGAAGAGTTTTCCAGACTGTTCTTAGCCTCCAGTTTAAGGCTTTTCTGTGAGTCTCCCCTGCGAATCTAGTCTAGTGATGATGATGATGATGATATGTATATATATATATATATATATATATATATATTTATATATGGACTTATATGGATTGTAACCCCGGAAATGGTAGCTAAGAAAATAAGGACTATGAAGGATAATAAATCACCTGGAGTGGATGGGATTCCGCCCAAACTACTATTGGAAATTGTAGAAACAATTAGCGTACCAGTTGCAACAGTTTTCAATTTGTCATTAGAAGAGGGAGTGGTTCCTTTAGAATGGAAAGAGGCAAACATTATACCGTTATTTTAAAAAGGTTCGAGAAGCAAGTCAGAGAACAGTGAGTTTAATATCAGTGATTTGCAAATTATTAGAAAGACTAATTAAAGATCACATGGTGGATGTTCTTGTTAAACACAATTTGATAAACCCATCTCAACATTTTTTAAAGCGAGGTCATGCTTAACAAATATGTTATGTTTTTTGGAAGACATCACTAAGTGGGTAGATGAGGGATCACCAGTAGATATCGTCTACTTAGATTTTCAAAAAGCTTTCGACAAATTACCACGTCAGAGATTACTGCTTAAACTAAAGACCCATGGCATAGGAAATCGTATAATAAACTGGATAGAAAAATGGCTGATTGACAGAAGACAACGTGTAGTAGTTGATGGGGAGGCTTCAAACTGGAAATCGGTATAGAGTGGGGTACCACAGGGATCAGTAATAGGACCTATATTATTCTTAATATATATCAACGATTTGGATGATGAAATAACAAGCAAGGTGTTGAAATGTGCAGATGATACAAAAGTGTTTAGAAGGATTAAAAGTGATGGAGATAGACAACATTTGCAAGATGATCTTAACAAGGTTATCAAATGGGCTGAAAAGTGGCAAATGCTGTTCAATTTTGGGAAATGTAAATGCCTCCACGCAGGACATGGGAACGAATATGTAGAATACACAATGGGGGGGGGGGTACTGTAATAAATACTACTGTAAAAGAAAAGGACTTAGGGTTAACCGTTAGTGCTGATATGAAGAGCAGTGCGGAATTGCAGCTTCAAAGGGAAATCAAATCCTTGGATTAATTAGGCGAAACATAACGTATAAGAAAAAAGAGCTAATAATACCGCTGTACAAAACAATAGTTAGGCCTCATTTAGAATATTGTATTCAAGCGTGGAGGCCATATCGCAGGAAGGACATAGATACGCTAGAAAGAGTACAGAGGAGAGCAACTAAAATGATACCAAAACTGAGGGATCTTAGTTACGAAATACGTCTAAAAAAATGCGGCTTAACAACACTAGAGACCAGGAGATTGAGAGAAGATCAGATAGAAGTGTTTAAAATAATGAATGGTTATGAAAATATCGATAGAAATATTTTTTTCTCAGTTAAGAAAGATAGAAAGACTAGAGGACATGAAGTTACATTAGCAAAGGAGCAGTGTAGATTAGATATAAGAAAGTTCTCATTTTCACAAAGGACTGTAAATGAATGGAACAGATTATCTGTCGATTGTGTGGGTGCTAGTAGCGTGAATATGTTTAAAAATAAAATCGACACATACCTCAGAAGGGCGGGATACACATTAATAAAAGGGTCAGACTCTCGATAAGCCAAAGGGCTTCCTTGTCCACCTGCCACCTAGAGTTAATTATCTGGGTGGAAATCTTGTTAAATCATCATCATCATCATTGTGCAGCCTTAGTGTCCCGTGGTTGGGCGAAGGCCTGAGCATATCTTTTCAAAATATGCCTGTCTTGCGCTAACCTCTGCCAGATGGTGCCCTTCCAGTACTTGTCTAGTTCATCTCTCCACCGTCTCGCCGGTCTTCCTCTAGATCGTTTCCCTTCGTTAGGTCTCCGGGTTGTGATACGCGATGTCCATCGGTTATCTCGTTGTCTGCTGATGTACCCCGCCCAGGTCCACTTCTGTCTTCTGATTTGTTCTATCATGATGATGACCTTTGTCTTCTGTCTTACACAGATGTTTGTTTTTCTCTCCCATGTGTGAAGTTTAACATACTTCTTTCCACCCTTGTTAGTGGGGCTGCCAGCTTTCTCTTTGCCTGGGTGGTGAGTGCCCATGTTTCCGCGCCGTATGTCATCACTGGAAGTATGCATAAGTTGAAGACGTGTCTCTTCAAGCAGGTTCCAAAGTTACCCTTGAAAATGTCGCGGTGTTTGTTGAATGCTGTCCTGTCGGCGGTGGTCCTTCTTTTAATCTCCTTGTCTTGGTCTTTGTCTCTGATATTGTATCGCTGACCCAGGTAGACGTAGCTTTCAACGTTCTCTATCTGCGTCGTGTTGATATATATTGGTGTGTCATTTTCTAGCATCATCCTTAGATCTTGTTTTTTACTTTCATCAGCTAGCTCCTGCAGCATGTTTTGTAGTTCATGCGGTGTAGTAGTGCACATGAGTAGGCCGTCGGCCAAGCGAAAATGGCTGAGATATTCTCCGTCTAACCCAAGCCGCTGGTTTCGCAAGTCAGTCTTCGGAATATGCTTTCGAGTGTTGCCGTGAACAGATGTAGTTAATTTGTATGTATGTATAATATAATAGTCAAACTAAAGCTTAGCCCTATGTACGTGCCCGACAGAACATGGATTCACTGACTGGCAGTGTTGTTGAACGCTGAGTATCCCATATTACACATTGAATTCACATGTATAGTCTACTGCCGGGATGGGAACCACCCCCAAATTAATCTGTTTTACAAATAACCCCTCACCCGAAATGGCCATTAGCTGCACGGAGGTTATTAAACTCCCATCAATCAAGGATTCGCGGGCTTCGGTAGATGTTTGATCGCGTGTGCATGGATATATAGTCAGCGATACTTCACAGTACATTTATTCACGTGGGTTAATATAACTGAAAGAATATAAACTAAGTAAATGAAAACATGCTTATAATGTGTTCTGTTTTTTACAGTGTTTGAATTTATCACTTATTTATATTCATAAGATGACCTTATGAGTGCAAATCGAGGTTCATTAGACTGGGCGGTTCAAACGAGTGATCTTTTTACTATTGTAACACAGTCACCGTTACCACCAGTTGATCTTATTTCACGTGATCCGTTTAATGTTCATGCTAATTATTAAAGTTACAAAACTGATCAGTGCAGGAGAGCAAATTAATCAACACGTTTTCTTAGTTCCACACATGAATGAACACGTGCATTCATGTGAATACACGTACGTGTAGAACCGTACCTATAAATTTTTCCAGTTCCGTACGCGAACAAAATGCACGAATTCACGTGAATATGCGTACAGGTAAAACCGTGCCAGTGTCTCCAGTTCCACATGTGAAAAAATACGTGAATTATTCACCTCAGTACACGTGCCGCTAGAACCGTGTCGGTTTCCCCAGTTCGATACATTAAATTGTAAAACATGACACGTACTGGTGGATCCGTACCAGTTATGAAACAGAAAGACATTTGTCAAAGTGGTTCAAAATTGATTCCTTGTTTACTGGGAAGTCTGGGGGGACAAAACCTCCAATTGCACCCTCCTTAATTGAGGTTTGCCAATAAACCTCAAATGGCGTCGGAACAACATTAATTAAATGTAAAGTGCCATGCATTTGTCAATGACGTGAAACGTTCTCAGAACGTTTTTACAACTTCTACAATATCTTATGACTGATTACTAATTTGAAACTCACAGTCCATTCTATCCCCATGTCTTGACCGAAAAGGATTGGGCATGTAGCATAGTACACCATTAACTTTCTTCCGTTTTGTAATAAAAAGTACTTTATGTCAGAACGTTCTAGCAACGTTCTCATAAGGTTATAAGCGTTACGTTTCACGAACGTTCTGCGAACGTTTCTACTATTAGTACATGCAATTAGCGCCAGAATCCACTTGAAATATAATGCCCTAAGGAGATTTATATAAAACAGAATAAATTAAGTAAAACCGTTAAGTAAAATAATAATTAAAAGAAGTATAAAAGGACTGGTTTAAACATCATATATAGGAAGTAGAGGGTACATAAAATTACATTTCTAGTTCTCAAGTATATACATACTCAAATCAAATATTACAAGCATACATACATATAATAATATTAATAAATAATAATGATATTAATAACTTTATTTATACATTAAAATCCAAAGTAGAACTCTGTTCAGTAGTGTTGACACTATTCATAATAAATAATAAGAAATAAATATAATAATAACACAAGTAAAACATACAAATAAGTATAGCTAAAGCTTAGATTATACAAAACTGAACTAGAAAAACTAAATCAAAGATGATATTGATGTAAATTATATTGTGTATCATCAGTAGTAAAAGTAAGTATGTATATATATATATATATAACAACTATATCGTCAATTGCGAGATAAATATATCATAATATATTAGTTAATTAATAAATAATAAATAATTTCAGTAATACGTTAAAATTCAAATAATAGAATAAATATGGAGTATGACTACTAAAGTATAAACTTATGACGACTAAACATTAAAATCGAGTTTAACGTAGTGTATTTTAATATTTATATTATTGTGATATCTCTCTCTCTCTCTCTCTCTCTCTCTCACGCACACGCACACGCACACGCACACGCACACGCACACGCACACGCACACGCACACACACACACACACACGCAAACATAATATAATATAATGCAGCAAATTGAGGCTGTCACGTTAATTGAATGCCAGTTTTAAAACGTCTGTTTTTTGTGTTTTTTAATGTGCCGATATTCTTAACATTTATAATGTTCTCAGGAAGTTCGTTCTGTAATATGGATGCGTGCCGACTAAAGCAACGTTCGCCGTATGTCACTCTCCGTAGAATAAACATAAACATAGCGCAATCTCCTGCTGTGAAAAGCTTACACCGGATCCCAATAACCACTATTCTCATCTACGAATAATTTCCACCGATAAAAAATTGTGGCGACGTTCCTTGCCGTTCTCCGGAAATCTCGATGTACACCCCTCTGCCTTACAATCTCCTCGCTCTCCAAAAACTGCCATTTAAATCAAAACACGCCCCACCTTCCCTAAACATTGGGGGATATGTATTTATCCAGCCCCTAACCAAAAACAATTACACTACAAAATGCTACCCCCTTCCATAAATATTGCGGGGCTAAGTCCCCTCCACAATTATTGTGGGGTGGGTCTCAGCGCCCCATGTAACTGAATATAATAACACCTATTAATGCGTGTTAATACCAGGTTTGGGTCAAGTACATTTAATAAAGTGCAATGTCAAGTATAAGTACTTCGAAATATAAAATCATCATGTACAATTCCAAGCACGAGTACATTATGTCAAGTGCAAATAAATTAGCCTACAACTTCATCAACAGTAATATTTTTCAGGTACCAGTTATCGTAGACCTAATCAGGATTGATGATATTCAATGTTGGTAATCACACAGACAAAACAGTACACCGAGTACAGATACTAATACACAAGTACAGAAAATGTACTTAAATACAAGTCCAAGCACCTGACCCCATCCTGGTTGGGACATAGACATAGCAGCTTCTGAGTATGAATTCGTAAGAAAGTTCGCTGGACACGAACGCCATGAAAACTTATACTAGCTCAGTGTCGTTGCTTTGGCCATGGATAGTGTGAATAACCGTATTGTTGCTAAGTTTGTTCATGATAGATCTGATGCATATTTCAAGTCACGTCAACATGTCGCTCTTAATTGCTTTCTTGTGTGAGCTTGATCGATACGCGAGAAGCCGATTGCCTAAAAGCGTCAATGAAAACCAACACCAAATCTTTGTCAACGAGGATTTGACGCAGCGCCGTGCTGCGTGAGTCAGCGCTACAAGGCAGATGAAAGGTGCTTAGAAAATTGCTGACGGCTGGACCTATAATGGGAAAGTGGTAATCAAAACATTGGCAAAAACGATCAGGGTCATCCACATGAAGGAGAATATGAACACTTTACGTTGAACTAAGCTGAAAAAAGATTACCATTGTTTTTGTTTATAGAAAATGGTACACAAGTAACTGATAAAAAGGATATTGCAAACAAATTTAATAATTATTTTACAAATGTAGGTCAGACCATTGCACAAGATATTTAAAAAATATAACAGTAACAAAGACTGTAGATATTATTTGACTAAAATGTAAATTCTGTATTTACTTTTGAGAGCGTTGATGAAGAAACTGTTAGAAAAACTATTAATAATCTTCCCACAAAAACAGCTGTTGATTTGATGGTATTTCTTCAAAATTGCTAAAAGTAACCTGCAATTATAAAATCATTAACGCTGTTAATAAACCAAGTTTTAATATTCGGGATATTCCAAAAGAAACTAAAAATTGCAAAAGTTATTCCTATACTTAAAAAGATGATCCATCTTTATTTGAAAATTACATACCAATTTCCCTTCTTCCTACAATTTATAAAGTATTAGAGAAATAATATGTTTTAAATTATAATATCATATTTCAATGACATGAAGCTTTTATTTGATAATCAGTATGTTTTTAGACCTAAATATTCAAAGGAATTTGCTGCGCTTGAGCTATTATATATAATTATAGCTCAAATGGATAACAAGTTATGAAACAATTAATGTATTTCTCGACCTTTCTAAGGCTTTTGATTCTATTGACCATAACATTTTAATTAACATATTAAAACAATTACTGCAGTTATTCAAAAGTTACTTACAAAACAGAAAACTGTAAATTGAAATTGAACAAATAAATTCAGACATCTTACCTTTAACAATTGGCGTCCCACAAGGTTCAATCCTTGGACCACTATTATTTATAATTTATATAAATTTCTCACAAGCTTGTCAATTATTTAATTTCGTCATGTACGCTGATGACACTACATTATCTAGCTCTTTAAAATTTCCTAACAACAACACTAAAAGTACAGAATACTTAATACATGAAGAACTTTTTAAAGTTAATGAATGGCTAAACATAAATAAATTATCTTTAAATAAAAGAAAATCAGAATATATGATTTTTAATATGTCCAATAAACGTACGCAGAATCTTACGGTTAAAATATATGATATAAACATTGAAAGAGTAAATCAATTTAACTTTCTAGGATTGAATTAGACACTAACCTAAACTGGAAAAAACACACTGAGAAAATGTTAAATAAATGCTCGAATAATAACCTTAAATAAATACTACTCACACACGGAACCACTTTTTAAAAAAGCTTAACTACTAAAAGTAGAAGACATATTAAAGTTACATTAACTAACATTTTAATTACATTCATAAAATATTACCTCCGAATTTACTTAACTGGCAAATTATCCCAAGTGTAAACATACATAATTATAATTCTCGTGAAAAGAATTATATACATAGTTTTAGAACTAAACAATGACATGTCTCAAATACAGCCTACTACATGCTATAAATGACAACTCGATATAATCATAGACAAACATACACTCACAGTTTGCCAGACTTCTCGTTTTATATAAAAAAGCATACTTGTTACACAAATATAATGATATATGCACTTTATCAAATTGCTATACATGTCAACAAAACCATTACATACAATACGTTTGATCGTAGTTTCAGGCAACCAGCACACAAACAAACTTACATTCTCACATCAAACATGCTCTCCCAATAAACATTCATGAGATAGACAACTTATAAAAGGACCATATAAATCATTACATAAATAGTATGATGATAGCGACAATTGTGCCTTAATAGGAGTCACCGACCCCGATTGAATAAGCTATATAATTACATTCTATTGTACATCAATATGGTAATAGGTGTACACGCGTATATATGTATGTTCCAAGAGTATGTAGAACATATAGTGATATTCGTATATATATGCCTGTATAATATTGATATTTGTTGATTTCACTGCTTACGTGGCGTTCAGAAAAATAAAGGAATTGTATACCTACGTGGTGTCAAATGAACGTTACGTTATGTTATGATAACGTATCATTTTAATATCCGTAAATATAACATCCGATAAGATAGTTGCCGAATCCATCAAATGCATGGCAATGTGTTTCCTGTAATATGAAACACATTTGTGTCAAATTCATGTTTCAGGTTTTCATTTCAATTTATTTATTTTCAAAAAACATAAAACATAATTAATTAAATGGTAAGTTTACTGCACATGCCTGACATCGTTGCGTTGAGTTTATTTAATGTTTGGATATCTACATTGAGATACATCTTAATGTATACTTGTCAGTAACAGAGAATGCAACTGACAGCATTCCAGACTAAATACATGTACCAGTTGGACCTCCATCCTTTGTTTAGAAGAAGTACAAAAGACTGCTACAGCAGAAAAGTCAAGGAAAGCGCTTGGCGCGAATCGCATAACTCCTGAGGTCTTGGTAGCAAGTGGCGAACATGGTCGAAATGCTTAACATTATTGGTGCAGAAGTATCATTAACCCAGTGACTGATGAGCAGTGTCCTTGATGTGCTTTGTAAGGTGTCCTCCAAACGGATACTTACGAGGATTGACAATATCGATGCACACCTAACAAGTCAGACGGACGGACGGACGGACGGACGGACGGACGGACGGACGGACGACAGATGATAGACAGACGATATATTTTGACAGTAACTACTTTACAAATATAAATATTTAACATCACTATAGAGGTGAAGGGAAATCCACTAAGACTTAACATGTCACTAATTTGGAAGTGCAGTTCATAAAGTAATAACAGTAAATAGTAATAACCATAATTCTATATTAGTCTATGAATGAATTATATAGCTGTTATACGAATATAAAATTACATGCTTTATAAATATTATAAACATAAAAAGAGTGGGAATAAATGCACCTTTACATTACACAAATTATTGTGTAATAAAATACTTTAATTCTTATAGATGCAACAAATATGTATATGAAACAATGTTATTCTTAATTCGTAAATGTACACATTTAAGTAGAACGTAGCACACCCAGGCAGATACAAGCTACTCTCAGTTATCGACGTCAGGGATGGTCAATGTCTTTGTCGTTGCACGATTGTTACAACCGGTAATATAATAATCGACCGGTAATGTAATAATCGACCGGTAATGTATTAATTGACCGGTAATGTAGTAAAAAACGACTAAGTTGATTATGATGACGATGATAATGAAGGTGATGAAAATGATGTTAGTAATGATCACGAAGACGGTGATGATGAGGATGATAAATGATTACGATGACGATGACGAGGAAAAAGTTACTTAAATTAAGGGGACACCTCATAAAAAGAATGGGTCTTCTCAAAAAGTATAAGTACAAAATATGTAAGAAGTCATTAAGACATTAACAAGTCATATCAAAACAATAAGTGCCCATGCATCAATAAAGGGTTTTTCTCATAAAAGGAGGTCATATCAAAAAATGTTCATTAAAAAATATATATATAAACGATTTGGACGATGATATAACGTTGATATATATATATATATATACATATATATATATATATATATATGTCAACGATTTGGACGATGATATAACAAGTAAGGTGTTGACATTTGCGGATGATACAAAAGTGTTTAGAAGGATTAAAAGTGGTGAAGATAGACAGCATCTACACGATGATCTTGACAGGTTGATCAAATGGTCTGAAAAGTGGCAAATGTTGTTCAATATATATATATATATATATATATATATATATATATATAATGCAGGTCCCAGTACTGATCCCTGTGGTACCCCCCAATCAAAACTTATTTCCAGTTTAAAGCCTCCCCATCAACCACAACCCGTTGTCTTCTGTCAATCAGCCATTTTAAATCCAGTTAATTAGACCATTTCTTATGCCATGTGTTTTTAGTTTAAGCAGTAATCTTTGATGTAGCACTTTGTCAAAAGCTTTTTGAAAAGCTAAGTAGATGATATCTACTGGTGACCCTTCGGGTACCCACTTAGTAATATCTTCCAAAAAACATAACATATTTGTTAAGCGTGATCTCGCTTTTAGTAACACATTTTGAGATGCGTTTATCTAGTTATGTTTAACATGAAAATCCACCATGTGATCTTTAATTATTCTTTATAATAATTTGCAAATCATCGATGTTCAAATCACTGGTCTATAATTATCTGACTTGTTTATCGAACCTTTTTTTTTAATAACGGTATAAGGTTTGCCTTTTTCCATTCTAAAGGAGCCACTCCCTCATCAAATGACAAATTGAAAACTGTTGCAAGCAGTATGCTAATTTGGTCTATAATTTCCAATAGTAGTTTGGGCGGAATCCCATTCACTCCAGTTGATTTATTATCTTTCATAGCCCTTATTTACTTTCTTCTATTATGGTGTTGTTTCAGTAAAAAGCAAACGTTCATTAAAAACAACTAACTGTTCGTCACAATAAATTTGAAAAACCATCATTAAATGGTAATCTCTTAAAATAAAGCGGCCTTCTCAAAAAGGTTTAGGGATTATTGCCAAAATAGACTTGTTGTTAACATATTTGGTTGATCATCTCAAAACATTTAGGGATCATCTTTAAAAATACGTAGTCATCTCTCAATAATAATAAATAAAATAATAAAATACGATATTTATATAGCGCCGTAATCACACAGTGCTCTATGACGCTTTACAATACAATGATAATACCAAACCTGTATAGTTAGATCACTAGAATATTAAGTTAAATAATTTTAAAACAATACAACTACCAATCGTACATTGAATTAAACAGTTAAAATATAATTTAAATAGAAGGGCATTGTACCTAAAACGTATATATGGAATAAAATAATTTAAATAATAAATTACACTAAGAGCCATCAAATAATATGAGTAAGGATGAGGTGGGACTAAAATAGTGAGATAATAAAATTAAGTTTATGTTCATGGCATCAAATCAAATAAACTACTAATAACAAATATTGAATGAGATTAAAACGGTGGACATATCGTTCTTTCATCATTTATATTCCTGCCCGAAAAGGAATGTCTCTAGTTGCCGTTGAAAGCTGGTGCAGCTGTCACTGTTTATGAAAATATCTGGCAAACTGTTCCACAGAGTGGCCGTGGAGTAAGGAATTGCAGTATTCCAGTCTTGATGTTACAAGAGCATGAACAAGTGTTTTCGTTGCATCATGGGTGAGGTATCCACGGATTCTCCCGATATTTCTGAGGTGATAATATCCAGTTCGGCATATGGAGTTTACGTGTTGACCCGTACACGATCATGGACGGAAGACGACTGTAGCTGTTGTTGTTCTCCAACGGCAACGGTATTGTTAGGTTGTGATTTAAATCCGTGTTTGGATGTGAACACAATCACTTCCGTCTTCTCATCATTCAACTTGAGCATGTTTTTCGTAAGCCAAGTACGAACGTCTTTGATGCAGACATTCAAACGGGCAACTGCTGTTACGCGTTTTTCAGGGTCACTGTTCATGAGTGAGACATATAGTTGTGTGTCATCAGCACAGAATTGCACACCTAGTCGATGATGCCTGATAACGTCTCCGAGTGGCCGTGTGTGTAGCAAGTATAATTTCGGGCCATGCACTGATCCCTCTGGGACGCCATATCCAAGTAGAACATCGGCCGAGGCACTGTCATCGATGATGACTTGTTGGTTTCGCTGGTGCAAATAAGATGCCACCCATGTCAGAGCATCGCCGGAACTGCCATGTGTATGTTCCAAACGCTCGACGAGGAAGGAGTGATAGATTGTATCGAACGCCTCTGAAACATCTAACAGAACAAGTGCAACAACTCGTCCCCTGTATAGTGCCTGCAGGATGTCGCTTTGTATTTTGATCAGAGCCGTTTCGGTTGATTGTTGTTTCCTGTAAGCAGACTGCGATGGGTCGTGCAGGTTGTTTGTTCGAAGATGTTGCTCAATGCAGGTGTCAACGACTGTCTCCATTATTTTGGAGACGAATGGCAAGTTTGACATTGGTCGGTAATTGTTTAGTATGTCTGGATCAAGGGATGGTTTCTTCTGCTGAGGTCTAATGTAGGCACGCTTCAGCACCTCAGGCACGTGAGATGTTTCAAAACATCTAGTCACAATGGCAACTATTATTGGTGCTAGTTCAAGAGCGCAAGATTTAAGCAGCCATGTTGGAATAGGGTCAAGTTTGCAAGACTTGTAAGGCGAATATTTTATTATGCCTATTTCTTCATTTGTCGTTGGGGCGAACGTACCTAGCGTCACCTGAACGCCATCATCTAATGGCGTCGTGAGAGTGTCATTAGGATACAGAGAATCGCGGATCGTCGATACCTTTGTAGTGAACAATTCTGAAAAGTCACTGGCGAAGTGAACATCTGATGTGTGTTCGAGCAACAGGCAGCTTCTGTTGTTTCCCATCAGGGTGTTTACAATCCGAAACATCGCCTTAGTTGTCATGTCGACACTGTTCGATTTGGTTATCATAGTAGTCGGTTTTGACAGCATATAGTGATTTGTTGATTACGACACAAAAGTCACGGTACAGCTGGTGATGTACCTCCAGTTTCGTTGAGCGCCAGTGATGTTCCAGCTGTCGTCGTTTACTCATGGAATCACGAAGATTGTCAGTGTACCACGGAGCTTGCGGTCGGAGTGTTATTGTTCGGTTTAACAGTGGTGCTTGGAGATTAATGATGTCATTCAACGGACTATTATAGTTCGTGATTAGGTCATGGAGAGGTGCTTCAACGTCATGTAGGTTGGTGTCTTGACGGATGAATTCTTTGAATGCAGAAACATCGATCGCACGTAATTTTCGAAATGAAACAATCGCTCGATTTAGAATACCCCTATATTTGTGAGATGACCCTTTATTATGCTAAGATAATATATTAATTGATGGAGACGATCAGTTTGTTCGATTCGTTGAAGTTTTTTATTTTTGATATGACTTTTTAGAAAACCCTTAATTGAGAGATGACCGTTATTGTTTTGATATGATCCCTTAATATGTTGAGGTGATCTGCCGTCTATTTTGGGAATGATCCAATAACTTTTGTTTAGAAGACCCCTTAATTTGTTTGAGATTATCATTTAATTTGTTGAGACTATTAGTTCGTTAATGTGTTATTGACTTCTAACAGATTTTGTAATGATACATTTTTTAGAAGAACCATGCCTTGTTATGAGATATTCCCCTAATTTAACTAACTTTTTGGAGAAGACCACTTGATTTTTTGAGTTTGCATTATAAAATGACATCTTAATGACTCCTTTTTAGATTATTCTTTAAACATTGCTTTTGATATAATCCCTTAATATTATACATAATTAAAAATACATTAGGTGCTACTTATTCGTTCATATGAATGAAGTCGATGAAACTACACTTATTTTTTTTGGATTACGCTTTAATTGTTTCAACTGTTCCACTTGATAATAATAATAATAATTATTATTATTATTAGTTTGAGATTACCCACTATCCTTCAGTTGTAATATTTTTAAATTATCAATCGTTAACATTGTATTTTGAAATTGTCTTGACATTGTTTGAGATAACCCCTTAATTAGATCAAATGATGATCAGGTTTTTCATATGAATGCATGATTTAATGGATCTTAAATATTTGTTTGAGATGACCCCTTAATTTTGAGTAGATTATCCCTTTCATTTGTTGAGGTGACCCTTTTAATCACCAACCTCTTCCCTGCCATACTTTTTATTCGATCCTATTATGGAACAAATCTTAACTTATTCAACAGTTACCTAACAAATCGTAAACAGTATACGGAAATTGACAATGTAAAATCAAATATGTTATCAATAACTACAGGTGTACCACAAGGCTCAATCTTATGACCCCTGTTATTCATCATACATATATCAATGATTTTGCACAAGCCAACAAAATGTTTAATTTCATGATTTATGCTGATGATACAACTCTATCAAGTACAC
The DNA here is from genome assembly GCA_020002185.1 of Paraescarpia echinospica. NCBI lineage: Eukaryota > Metazoa > Annelida > Polychaeta > Sabellida > Siboglinidae > Paraescarpia > Paraescarpia echinospica. The sequence goes on along the minus strand of CM034534.1, from coordinate 54,280,771 downwards.
TAAGCACTTTCAGCGATAACATATATGATGAAAATATTTAGAATCTTTAATAAATGAAGAACTTTTTTAAATAAATGAATGGCTCAAAATAAATAAATTATCGCTAAACATAGCAAAATCTAAATACATGACATTTCAAAAGGCAAAGAAAAATATGCACACTTACTATGAAGATAGACAATGTAAATATTGAACAAGTAAAATAATTTAATTAATTATAGATACAAATCTAAACTGGAAAAAGCACACTGAAAAAATATTAAATGCTTGTTCTAAAAAAATGGGCATTTTAGTAAATTGAAACATGTGTTACCTCTTCATATTAAAATAATATTATATAATGCTTTAATAGTGCCACACATTAATCATTGCATCATGGCGTGGGGCTTTCAATCAAATAGAATATTAATATACTTTAAAACAAAACTGAAAATTATTACCTTAAGTAATTATACTTTCCACACAGAACCACTTCACAAAAATTCAACTTGCTAAAAGTAGATGACATCCTTAAATTACAACAATTAAAATTTTACTATAACTGTTTACACAATGACTTACTAATTTATTTACAAAACTGGAGGATAATGTTTAACTATGCGGTACATAATCATGATACAAGTGTCAGAAATAAAATATACACCTACAAAATTAAACATGAATTTGTAAAAGAACATATCTTAGGCATAATTTGCTACTTTTATTAAATCACATTCCTGATATAGTCAAAGAAAAGCTTAGTACACGTAGTTCACAAGGATTTGCCAAGTATGTTAAACTTTATTTTTTACAAAATTATCCAGTGACATGCACAAGGGAAAATTGCAACATAAATATGCAAAATTAAGAACCGATAACCACCTGTCAACTAGATACAGTACAAATCAGTGCCATAACGACAAACACAATAATCGTGTAAGCTTGCTCACACTACATACGTGCATACATATTATGTTTGTTTTCTTCTTTTTCTGCAAGAATTTGATTAGGTAATGTATTGGTTCAGTTAAAGTTTTATTACAAAAGGTGGCTCCTCGATATCGACTACCATAGTCTTAGAGGAGTCTCCTGACCCTACTTTTTTGTTATTTATCATACATTACACCATGTTTACCATACGGTTATATATTTGTACTATTTTTTTTTTTGACTTGGATGTATTGTATGTATTATTTGAAATGTCTGGGTCAAATAAAACAAATTCTTTTTCGTATTATTATTATTTGCTGACGTGTCGTTACTGCGTTACCTGGGAGGCTATGTTAACGGCATTCCGTGTGTTCTCCCAGAAAACAAACGGCTGACTTGTTCTGAGACTCCTTGTTAAGTATACTAGTGAAGATCAACAGGATGTCAGCATGGCTAGCCGTTATAAGGGCGCACGTGAGAATGACGACGAGGTCGAGGAGAATGATGATATAATTGTCGTCGTCCTCATGATCGCAATAATAATGACCCTCAACGTCTTATCTTCGTCATCATAATCGTCATCGTCATCATGGTCATAACATCATCATCTTTATCACTAAGACAACGCCTTCGTAATCTTCATCGTCCTCGTCTTCATCATCATTATCATTTATCACACTCATCATCACTGTCGTTGTTATCATTACTAGCATTATCATAACGACTATCATCATCATCACCGTCATCATAATCATCATCGTTATAATATTCATCATTACTAAGGTGACCCCTTAATTGTCTTCATTTTCCTCGTCATCGTAATCATTTATCGTCTTCGTCATCGCGTCGTCAATGTCCAATTTATTGCTGATGTGACGAAGGATGGTTCGAGTCACCATGCCGTTGCTGTGTTTGCGCATGATCGATTGGTTTGGACTTGTTAAACACTACCGTGTCCCTCCCTCTACTGTGTCGTGATTAGCTGTCGCTATAGAGTTACAGCATTAATCATTCCCGTATACATTAGAGCGATACGCTGGCTCGCAGCAATGACGCTGCCATCCAATTGAACGGCAGGAACTGTTGTATCCACTGGCATGACATACAGCATAGAGCTGTTTGACAATGTATATGACATGTGTTAAATGTAAGGCATAGAACATTTTAAATATGTGTTACTGTGCTCCCTATATAAGATATCTCATGATTAATTAATCGGGTAGGCCAACAGTCACTGGCTCAGTGATTTGGGTTGGTTGGGGGTAGTGATCTTGAGATTTATTATTGTGCTTCCTTGAGAAAGTGACTGACGATTAATTAATGAGTTAGGTTGTAGCATCCCGTTCATTCATTTGGGGAAGGGTTGTGACCTGGAAATCAGTTTAATCTGAAGTCAATATCCCAGTTAGATTGTTCTAAATTGTGGACAGTTGGGTGGCTCACACTGGAGCGAGCAACGTGTGTCTGTTTTTAACTATCGACAACATTTGGAGGCTTGCTGGTTACAATAGTTATGTTACTGTGAAACATCGAATATGGTTATTTCCTGTGTAGCTTACAACTGTACCAACCGACAGAAGACAAGATCTGGCATATCTTTCCACAGGTGAGAATCCTCAATTATACAATATAGCTTATGTAATAGTCTGCACGAACCCCATTGCCATTAATTTAGAAAATTAACAGTTTTAAAAACATTACAATCATGAGCAGATTGACAATAAATAACTTAAGTTGGTTGAAATATATACCAAAACGTTATTTAATAATATTATTGTGCAGAGTCATAGCATGGTCGACACGTTTTGTATTAATTTGAAAGCGTAATGGGATAAACTGTATTACGACTAATAATTACTGATAATGGATACGTCCCTGCATTTTGCTATTAATGTATTAGACATACATTTTAGGGTGTTAGCTGCCAGTTAAGTCAATGTTTCCTGCAGTTACCATGCAGTTGCACTAATTACTGAAAACTACTTTGTGGGTAAGTAGGATTCAGGTAATTTTCAGCCACGCTTTGTGGATAACAAACTATCAGACTCTATCTTGTGTGTGCGCATGTGTAGTATAATTATATAATGTATGCATATAATATATATATATATATATATATATATATATATATATATACATACATACATATACAGAAACACATCCCCCACACACGCACATACGCGCGTGCACGCGTGCGCGCCCTCCCCCCCCACACAAACACAACCAGACACAGCTAACTGCTACATCTATGCAAGTTCAGTTATTTTTCTTTTGACAGTCTAAATGAAATAAAACACATTTTTGCAGGAGACGTATCCTTGAGAATGTTGGCCAGATAACATTCCAAACGAATCTCGATCTAAAGGTGGAAATTATTGTCATGAAGTAGCTGGGAAATGTTGTCGTCACGCAAGCTGCTGCAGATGACCATTTCAGTGACCATGTTATATTTCTGCCCTGACAAGACGGGTCATCAGGGTATACCTTGCAGAGTAGATCAAGACCTATGCGAGAAAAAAAACACCACCGTTATCCCGCGTGGGAATATACCATCATCCCGACTTGAAATTACAAAGCTCATTTTGTGTAGGGGGACATAGATGGGAAACACGAAGTGTTGTGTAATCTAAAAAGACCTACTCATCCCTCCGACAGTGAGTGTCTATGTACCAATTATAGGCATATTGAGATGTCACAGACACTGGCATATTAGTGAGGCAACTGTCAGAACCCACTGTAAATTTACAACACTGACTAACTGAAGTCAGTTAATTGTTATCATGATATATTATGATCAAAACTTGATCTTGTTCAACTAGCATATTCTATTTATATATGTGGCTGTCGCAGTAAAGGGGACGAAAATGTTCGTTTTCAAGCATCAAGAACTGTGATTGAAGAGCTGAGACCATCAACTTGTGTGAAGTGCCTCTTGAAATACAACACACTCACCCGTCCGAATAAATTTAAACGTTACAAAGAAAGAGCAAAGCAATTGAATCAACAAATGTTGTTGACGTTCAACTCTACGCCACAAGCTTGAAACAAACTACAGCAAGTCCTTTGCCGCGTACTTCCGTGGCAGAATATATGACGGAATAAGTTAATCTTGTCTTCAGCAAGTGTACAGTACAAATACATTGCATGAACGCAAGCCCACACTCAGCGCACAAGTACTTACACGCACATACACATTATTTGTATTTACGAATGTATGGGACGACATATATGTATATACACATACATACATACATACATGTATATATAAACATATGTGTGTGTATAAACAACAGCAATTGACACTTATTACAGAGGTAGGCGTCATTACACGGAAGTACCTTTGAAGTTGGTTTGTTCCCAGGCGCCAGTACCTAAGGGGGATGCGATACAGCTGATTCAGCGCATTGCCTTTTCATGCTATCACCACCTTTGGATTGATAGGGTGATTCTGGGTAAGGAAACAGACAAAGCCGCTTTTAAACTAAGTGGCAGTTAAACACATCGAAGAATGATTGAAGGAATGTAAATTACGCATATATATTTTACTTTTGAATGCAGGGTTGTGAAATAACACATGTTGTTGACTCATCTTAATAAAGTACGGCGCAGTAAAGACCACATATTATGACCAGAAAATGGAATCTGTGCAAAGTTTTACTGCAATTTACACTTGACTGATATATGTTATATGAGGTCATCATCCAGGTGAAACGGTCACGGGTCAGTGATTCGAACAAAGATCCTGGGACATCAGTCATGGAGCATCACACACCTAGGCGTCAAATCATGCATCATGGTGTCAATGCATCACAATACCTTGGCCGAACTGGTTTTGTCCCAACCACCCCTGGACTGGCGCTGGACGCTCCAGAGTCAATATAATATAGTGGACGAAACAGTCACCACGGTCCACCGGAAATTGACTGTGGATAGGACCCTAAAACATTAAAATATCACATACAATTTTCAGTGTCTTCACACCAGACAATCTGACATTTTCAGCTCCTCAGCCATAACATATGAGTAGTATAGAGGACATGTACGACCTCAAACTCCTACTTATAAAAAAAAATTAATGACCACTAATCGTTTTCGACAACCTACTTATAAAAAAAAGATCAAAGGCTTTTTTGACACTAATTAGTTTCGGAAACCTACTTATAAAAAACATGATTGATGAGCGTTGTAATTTGATACTAATTGGATGATTGATTACCCCTACACTAGAGATGCCACCTAGCGGTGAGTGCAGAGAGTATTTTAGTCCTAGCGATCAACGCCGTACCTAGAGCGTGCTGACGTAAGCAATAATGCGTTTATTGCGCTAATATATAACCACGCTAAAACCATTGTATAAACGTCGAAGACGGAGTAGCTCTCCTGGGAGAGTATTCGACTAGGAATCGAAAGATTCCCGGTCCGAATCCGTTCGTCGACCTTTTTTAGATGCCACCTAGTCGCGGTATAACCGGGGTAAAACCATTGACCTTAGGAGAGCGTTCGCCTAGGGGTCGAGTTTTAGTCTAGTATATAAGCGATGGCGGTAGCGGGTGATCGGTAGTCGGTATGATGTCGCGCCTATAAGGTTTGGTGGATGGCGGTCGTTCTTGTCGAATATGTATATGTGTCGAGTGTCGGCGTTCGGTCGGGGCTTTCTATCCGTCGAGCACGCCTATCAGTATAGGAAAGCGATATTCTACGACGACGTGGAATGTGCCGAAGAAATCAAAAGGTCGCGAAGCTCTTATGCAGCGAAACGACGAGGTTACGACATTCGACTAAAGAGAACGGAAACCAAATGGACCGACGTTAGGGTGAGATGTATGAAGATGTTGTTGAGGAGGACGTTTGATGGATCGAGCGATTTGAAGGCTGCACTGTTGGCGACCGGGGACGTCGAATTGGTGGAATGGGTAGCGAGTAGGGAGGGCTTCTGGGGTAGCGGAATCGCGGGTGATGTGGGGAAGAACATGCTCGGTAAACTGTTGATGAAGTTGCGCGATGGTTATAAAGACGCGTAAAAAAGTGTTCGTCGTTCAGTCGTGAAAAATGAACGGACCGTCGTTGAAGCATCCTTTTACGTGTATAGTAGCCGGTCCTACGGGATGCGGTAAGACGACGTTCGTCGAGCGTTTGATACGTTACGACACTATGATCGATCCGCCGCCGGAGAAAATCCTGTGGTGTTACGGACAGTGGCAGAGCGGCTACACGTCTATGTCTTCGAAAATAGAGTTCGTAGACGGCCTGCCGGATCCGAAACGTTTAGACGGTAAAGCGAAAACACTTCTAGTACTCGACGACCTCATGGAGGAGACCGATAGCCGGTTGACGGTACTATTTACTAAAAAAAGTCATCATTGTAATACGTCGGTCGTACAATTGCGACAGAACATGTTTCCGAAAGGGAAAGAAAACCGTACAATCAGCCTGAACGCTCAATACATAGTGCTATTCAAGAGCCCTCGAGACGCCGGTCAAGTAGGTCACCTAGCGAAACAGATGTACCCGGGAAAGGTCAACTACATGATAGAGGCTTTCAAAGACGCAACGTCGTCGGCGTACGGCTATCTATTCGTGGATCTGAAACAGGAAACGGAACAGGATATGCGCCTGCGTACGTGCATATTTCCGGACGATCGCCTTCAGTACGTGTACGTACGGAAGGGGGGCGGCGGTGGTGGTGTTGGTGGTGGCGTCGGCGGCCTATAAGAAGAGAGGGACGACGGCGCGTCCGTTTATTAGTCGCTATGACGGGGCGCGCGGTGGCAGCGAAGAGACGACCGAAGGTGGCGGGACCGACGAATCAAATAAAGAGACACATCATTGCCCTGCAGCTGTTGGAGAGACATAGGCGGAACATCGCTCTGCAAAAAGCCCTACTCGCCCACGCGGACACCGGTCTCATTTGTAGTCTGTGCGATTGCGCGTACAACATTTTGAAAGGGAACGTGAAGTTGTCGCCGAAACAGAAACGCGTATTGTCGAAATACCGGGATCACCTGCGTAAACTCGTCGACAAACACGTAACGCGTAAGCAGAAGCGTGTCATCTTGCAAAAGGGTGCGGGTGGTTTTCTGACGGCCCTGCTAGCGCCGTTAGCGAGTACCGTTATCCTGCCGCTGCTCAGACAGGTGTTCGGCGGCAGCGGGTGATTGATGCAGTACGCGAAGAAGATGGCGTTGGTCGATCCACGATTGGTGGAAAGCCTTCTGCCACGTGTCGATCAGTCGTCGAGCACGCCCCGATCACGTGTGCTGAGTAGCCTTGACAGCGACATGAAGGACATTCTAGAACGTTCGGATTGATCGGAACGCAAAAAGGTAGCGTCGTACAATCAACTGCTGAGTCGGTACAATACGATAGAGGCGGCTCGAGCGGCGCAACCGGTACGCGTGTCGGTGGTCAACAGCGGCGGCGAGACGCCTGTGGTGCCGGCGGCGGCGGCAGCGGCGGCGGCGGTGGCGCCACCATCGTCGGAGGTGATAGAGCGCGAAATCATAGCCAGTATGCCGAAAATGTTGAAAGGGAATACGGGACTGCTTATCGAAAAAATGAAAGCCGATCCGTTGTGTCAATGGAACGATCGCGGTGAATTCATGTACGACGGTAAAACGATCGCGGGGAGTAATATGGTCGATCTAGTAAACGATCTCATGCGAACGAGATCGAAGACGACGGCGCCCGTAGGATGGCGGTATTCGGATTGCACATGAAGGATATGAATATCCCTATGGAATTCGTAGGCAACCCGCGCTATCGGTCGTACATGGAGCGACGACAGAAGCACCTACTAGAAGAGGCGATGATGATGCCGACGACGTCTAATTCATCAGCGCCGACGGAGTGGAGACGTCGTCGAATGCGAGGCGAACCTAAACGCAGACAACGATCCTCTTCGTTGCGCGTCACGGCGTGGGATACGTTGTTGTGATGCCGTCACGACGCGCGATCATCGTCGTCGGCTTCACCATCGCGCTTATCGCACTCTATACGTGTATAATAATCATCGTACATTTATCATCGTTGTCGTCGTGATGGTGTCCGGGTGGAGTCGTCGTCGTCCAAAACGAAAGCCTCGACAGCAACGAAACGACGACGACGAGCTGAATAACATGTACTTCGATCCCAAACGGGTGGGGAGTTACGGAGGCGTCGACGCGTTGCACCGGGCGTCGAAGCTCCGACGTCCGGCCGTCGAGAGGTGGCTAGCGTCGCAGGACGCCTATACCCTACACAAACCGGTTAGACGTCATTTCAAACGACGTCGCGTCATCGTAGGCGGTCGAAACCAGCAGTGTCAAGCCGATCTGGTCGACTTGACTAGACTGAAAACGCACAACGACGGTATAACATTCCTATTGACGGTGATCGATGTGATTTCGAAGTGGGCGTCGTGCGTTCCGTTGAAGAGTAAGTCTGGTCCGTCGCTCGTCGCGGCCTTCGAGCGCCTGCTGAGCGACGACGAGACGCCGAACACGCTGCAGACCGATAAGGGGAGCGAGTTTTTGAACCGACCCCTGCAAACGTTGCTAAAGAGTCGCGGCGTTCATCATTTCGTGACGCATAACGACGAGACTAAAGCGAGCGTCGTGGAACGGTTTAATCGAACTTTGAAGACGCGTATGTGGCGCTATTTTACGAAACACGAAACGCTGCGCTACGTAGAGGCGTTACCGGATTTCGTGCGATCGTACAACAACGCCTACCACCGAAGTATCGGTAGGACGCCGGCGAATGTCGACGCGACGAATCAGGAGGCCGTATGGCAACGACTGTACGGGAGTGGCGACGTCGATCAACGACGACGACGAAAACCGAAAATACGCGTGGGAGATCGCTTACGTATCAGCAAGACGAGGGGTCAATTCAAAAAAGGATACATGGCTAACTGGAGCGAGGAGCTGTTCACCGTCGTAGAGGTGCATCCGTCCGAACCGCCCGTTTATCGCCTGAAGGACGACGCCGAGACGCCGATAGAGGGCGCCTTCTACGAACCGGAACTACAACGCGTAGTCGTTCCAAAAGACAAACTATATCGCGTGGAGGCGGTTCTACAGCGTCGACGGCGTCGTGGCGGTTCGGAGGCGCTCGTAAAATGGAGCGGATATCCGGCCTGATTCAACAGCTGGATCGACGCCGAGTCGCTCGTGGACCTATAGTAGCGGCGACGAATCGTTGGATGCGTCACACCGGCTGCTGGCGACTGCACGAGGCGGGAATATGCAACGGATCTTCGTTCTTACCGTATAAAGGTCCCTGCTGCATCGACAGCGCGCAGTGGCGCGACGATGTGCGACGACGACGAAACTACCTCGAGTGGCGATCGTCGAAGAACGAACGCCGAGCAATCATCCGTCGTCGACGAACACGACGACGCGGACTCCATCGACGCTACAACCACTGTCGAACCCGTTCCATGGCGAATCTGCGGCAACGAATGCCCTAAGGCCGAAATCGTATTCCTCTGTTAGGTCGTCGTCCTGTACTTCGTCATCGCCGTTAGTATATACAATCTGACGAAAGGTCAAGGTGACTCCAACCTGTGGACGGCGCTGTTGAGCAGCTGTCTCTGTTACCTGCTTCCGAGTCCGTCTATGAGTGTCGGCGGCGGCGAACGTCGACGACAACACGATGGGTGTCTCGTCTGACTTTTACCTGACGCTGCCGAGCAACGCGTCTATGAAACGTCACCCCGAAAATACGTTGACGCACTACATCACGTCGTTGCCGCGACGTTTCGACCTGTCGGGGGAGTGGGAATGCGGCGCGGTGTCGGTACAGTATCCGCACACGTGGTACAACGTGAGAAAGAAGGACGCCTACTTCTATCTGACTTGCGCGGCGGGCGAACCGGGTGTTTACACGCAGATAGACAAAGACGGCTCGACCGTGCTGATATATCGTCAGACAACGATTCCTCACGGTTTCTACAACAACGTTTATACGTTGTTGCACAAGATCAACGAGGCGCTAGATAAATTACACACCGATAAGGTCAAGGCCTTGCTAGAATACTGCGCCGTCTCTAACCGAGTTACGCTACGTAAATCGCTACGTGCTAGGTTTCCATACCAACACGATCATGAGTTCGTCCGCGTTCGTTCCCGCGCCGGCGGTGAGGCCCGTCATCAGCACGTCGCCCGCCTCGTACACGTTCGAGTACGAAGGTCGCAATATGGTGAATATGTCGGCGGGCATCGAGAGTCTGTACGTGTACACGGATCTCGTAGAACCGCGCGTCGTCGGTGACGTGTACGCGCCGCTCATTCGAAACATCGCCGTCCGCGGTGAGAACGGTGACGTTATTTCGGAAACGTTCGATCGCGAGCAATACGTGAAGCTGCTGCGGAATCAATTCGACTAGATCGAAGTCGATATAAGAGACGATCACGGCCAACCGATACCATTCGAGCAGGGGAAGGTGGTGACGACGCTTCACTTCTGTAAATCGAAATTGTTTTAACATGTCGCCGTCGTCGAAGAACCCGTACGTGGACTACTACGTTCGTCAGGTCGGCGGACAGCTGCTGGTCTTCGTCGGTGCTCGGGGTCAACGAGGTCACGGTCTGGGTAATCTCTTCGGGAGTTTGTTTCGAAGCGCCATGCCGCTTATCAAGAGAGGCGCGTTGGCGTTGGGAAAACGCGCGCTCAACACCGGCATGCACGTGGCGCGCGACGTCGTCGCCGGCGGCAATCTGAAACTGTCGACAAAAAGACGCGCGAAAGAGGCCGTCGCCGATCTTCTCGACGGCCTATTGAATTCGCAGCAGGCACCGCCAAAGAAGAAGCAGAAGAAGCAGAGAAAGAAACAAACGCAGCAGCGTCGTCCCCGCGGCGGCGGCGTCGGTATAAAGAGAGCGCGCCTAGCGGCGACGGCCGTCAGTAGGCAGAAGAGAGCGCGTCGAACGGACATATTCGACGAGTAACGATGGCGTTCGTGAACGACTCGATGGACCTGTTCAGCGCGCCGGTGACGAGCATCGAGAGTAGTCAGTGGACCGTCTACCAGCCGCTGACGACTCTCGACCCTATCGAGTTCCTCATCCCGGGCGAAGAATATACGAATCTTCGAGTGTACGCGCGCTTCGCAGTGACGCGGGGGGTCGGTCTGACGGCCGCCGCCGCGCCGGTCAACAATTTCCTGCATACGATGTTCAGTCAACTCGACGTGTCGCTGAACAACGTCCTCTTGTCGTTGTCGACCAATACGTGCCGCGTCTACGGAAGAAACAAACGCAGCAGCAGCACAGCGGCGGCAGCGGCATAAAGAGAACGCGCCTTGCGGCGACGGCCGTCAGTAGGCGGAAGAGAGCGCGTCGAACGGACATATTCGACGATGGCGTTAGTGAACGGCTCGACGTGCGAGGGCGTGAAGGCCGAACTGGAGCTGTTCACCGGACCGGTGACGCAGACGAGCATCGAGAGCAGTCAGTGGACCGTCTACCAGCCGGTGACTACTCTCGGCGCCGGCGGTCCTATCGAGTTCCTTGTCCCGTGTTCAGGTGAAGACTATACGGACCTGGCGAGCGTTCAACTGTACGTGCGCTTCAAAGTGACACAGGGGGACGGTACCGATCTAACGGCCGCCGCTGCGGTGGCGCCGGTCAACAATTTCCTGCATTCGATGATCAGTCAAATCGACGTGTCGCTGAACAACACCCTCGTGACGCCGTCGACCAATACGTACTCGTACCGGGCCTACCTCGAGACGCTGCTGAGTTACGGTAGCGACGCGAAACGTTCGCATCTCACGGGTTCGTTGTGGTACAAAGACACCGATGGACGGATGGACACGCTCGGCAACGCCAACGTTGGCTTCGAGGCACGACGCGTCATGACGGCCGCTAGCAACGAGGTGGAGATGATGGGACGCGTGGACGTCGATGCGTTTATGCTAAACAGACACATACCGAACGGCGTCGACAAGAAAGTACGCATAGTGCGCTCGAAGGACGCCTTCGCGATCATGGGCGCGCAAGCCGTACCGGGGTGGCGCATCGTGCTGCAGGCGATTCGACTGCACGTGCGAAAAGTGAAGTTGAACCCGGCCGTCCAAATGGGACATATCAAAGCGAGGGGGTTGGGAACGGCTAAGTTTCCGATGCGCCGCGTCGACTGCAAATCGTTCTCGATAACGGCGGGTACGCTATCGCACACGCACGAGAACCTGTACATGGGTGCGATTCCGAAACGCCTCTTCCTGATGATGATCGATAACGTCGCCTACAACGGCGACTACACTAGAAATCCGTTCGACGCGCGTCACAACGACATAAACTTCCTCACGCTCGTCGTCGACGGACGTCAGGTGCCGAGCAAGCCGCTGCAGCCGGACATCCCGCACAAACGGTACGTGCGGAGCTACATGAATCTCTTCGAGGCGACCGGAAAGGCGTACGAGGACGAGGGGAACGACGTATCGCGCACGGACTTCGGCGCCGGCTACACCATCTTCGGTTTCGACCTGACCTCCGACTGTTGCGACGGCGACCATTTCAACGTCGTGCGTCAGAGGAGCGTGGGCGTCGAAATGCCTTTCGGGACGCCGCTACCGCTTCCGGTGAACGTCGTCGTGTACGCGGAATTCGAGACGGTGATGGAGATCGACCGGAACCGGAACGTCGTGTACGACTGGTAACTATGGATACGTTTCAACTGATGCGTCGTCTGGAACGCGATACGTACGCTAAACGTATCGTCGTCGGCGTCGTGCCTAAAGACGCGCTACTTACCAACGCCACCGTCGCCGTTTACCCGACGGCCTTCGTGTGCAACACCGACGAAGGCGGCGAACCGGGACAGCACTGGGTGGCCGTCTACGTGGACGCCGACCGACGAGGTGAGTACTTCGATTCGTACGGTCTGCCGCCGCTGCACGCCGATTTCCGCGCCTTCCTGCGCCGCCACTGCGGTGACGCGTGGACGTACAACGACAAGCGGCTGCAGAGCGTCATCTCTAACGTGTGCGGACAATATTGCGTCGCCTACCTTCTCCTCCGATGTCGCGGTATGCCGTTGACGACGTTCCAGAGCCTATTCGACACCGATCGGATGACCAATGACTGTCTCGTATACGATTTATTAAAACCTCATTAATTTCTTCGCTTTTACGTGTGTATAAATAAAAAACAAACAAACGATGTACACAATTATTGTTGGTGTTTATTATTAACCTACCTATACATACATACATACATACATACAGAAACTACCCCTAGGGGGGGTGGTGGGGGTTAGGATAGTAGTAGACGAGTTAGACGAGAGTTGTTGTTGTTTACGAGTTAGACGCACGTTTAGCGTAGAAGTAGCTCAACGCCGCGCGATCTTGAACGTACGTCAACACGGACGAGTCTTTCACTTGGAAACCGCGGTTCCAGCCGACGCCGTTGCGACGGTCGCGCAGTACGGCGAGGAAGGTGTGCTCGTTGATGTTGTCGTTCCGTCGCTTGCTCAGTCCCTTCGTGCTGTACTTGGGACCGGCGGCGCCGCCGAAGCAGTAGTAGGTCTTGCTGCACAGCGCCACGATTCCGTCGCCGCGCCACTCTTCTTTGAAGAGGCCCGGCGTTCGACGATCGAACAGGCGTCGGCGCGCGCAGCAGGCCGCCTCGTCGTCCCACGCTAGTCCGGCGACGCATCGTCGTACGTAGGCGTCCACGTGCGCGTCGCAGCATTCGGCCGGAAATCAAAGCGAAGGATTCCGGAAGTAGTTTTCTCGACGTTCTTCCGGTACGAGCGGGTCGACGTCACGTCCGGCTAGGGCGATGTACGCCGAGTCCATGTCCATAGCGCAGTACTGGAAGAGCGGACGGGGAATGTAGGCATCGACGAAATCGAAATAAAATTCGAGCATTCTCAATTTTGCGTACTGCAATACGAAATAGCCGATATGTATCGGCAGGCCGTAGACGATTTTGCGCTTACTCAGCGCCACCTCGTACAGCGCGTCGTCGACGACGACGTCGACTTGGCGGATGCGCCGATTGTTGACGAGCATCGACGCGCCGACCGGCGTGGCTTACTTGATTTCCCGGAGCCGATCGACGCGCGTAATCGTTTTCCCGTAGGAACTGTTGCCGAGAAGTTTAATGGTATCGGCGATGATCGATTTGTCGGGATCGATATCGCCCTCACGTCGCGCCGTCGAGACCGCGTCGCCGAAGCGGCGAAAGCACGCGATCGGCGCGTACTCGACGATCTGGTACACGCGCTCGACGACGAGACCGTGCGCCAGATACCAGCGTAGGAGCGGCGTCGCGAGCACGATCGCCGCGCCGAAGTAGCTATCGACGAGCGTCCGTTGAGGTCGCGTGAGGAGATCGTGCGACTCGGCGTAGTCGCGCATGAACGGGCTGAGATCGTCGCGTATGATATCGACGTTCTTGAATACGGGCTGCATCTCGGCGAACTTGTCGCGCAGCGCTTCCGGCACGGCGATATCGCACTGCACGAGGCCGAACAGAGAGCCGTCGCGCACCGCCTCCAGTATCGTCGAGAGCGTAATGCTCGTCGGTGGTGGTTGCCATCGTGACGCATCGGGGGGCGGCGCCGCTGGCGGTCGCACGGCGCGCCACTGGCACTCCCACATTTCGACGACGTCGTCGACGAAACGGCGCAGGCAGGCGTTCACGGCGATCGTCGCGGCGTACAGCGTCGTCATCGGTTGACCATTGACGGCGTTCGTCGTCACGTGCGCCTGACACGTCGGGCAGCCGTGAAAATAGCAGCCGTGAAATTGATACGCCGTTCGCGTGGCGGCGCACCAGCCGTCGACTCGGTGCTTTCCGATGCGCTTCTCGCGTCCGTTCAACTGGTGACGTATACGCGCGCCGGTTTGCGCCTCCACCCACGTCAACCACTCCACGGCCATAAGACCGTAGCGGTGCACGCGTTCCGCTCGAAAGGCATTCTCCGCGCGTCGGCGCGTGTACCAGCCCGTCGGCATCTCCTGCATTATTGCCCATAGATAGAGGCCGTTTGCGTCGAAGCCTACTATCGATCGGCACGGCGCGCCGTCGCCGCCTCGAATCGACGTCACGTCGGCCTCGTGGTGGCGCGCGAAGATGATCGACGGGCCGCCGACGGAATGCGCCTGCAGCAGACGGTGCAGATATTTGTTCGGCTCGTTGAAGAGCGAGAAATGGATCGACGTCGGCAGGTCGTTGAACAGGTACAACAACGTCAACCCCGGTACGCTGATGGCGTCCTTGAACATGTCGATACGTCGACGCCGATAGAAGGCGAACTGGCGATCGACGGCCTCGAGAAACGGCCTCGAGAAACGGACCACACAAGAAAATCGCGCATCGACGTCATGCCCTCGTCACTCCACGCCGTCGCGCAAATCTCGTACGCCTCCGCGGAGATTCCCTCGCGTTTCAGCTAGCTGTAGAAAGCTTCGCGCGACGGCAGGCGGTTTAGTCCAGACGCGTCAACGCGTCGATATGTTCGTACGGAAAGTAGCCCTTCGTTGCCGAGCAACCGTACGCGTTCAGAAAGCGATCGTAGCTAACGCCGGGCGCGAGGTAATTCGTTATGTCCAGGAACTTCAACGTCGTCGTCGACAGGCACATGTAATTGTTCTGACGTTTAATGGTAAACGCCGACGACGTGTGCTGCGCGTCGCCGGTTATGAGCAGGGGGGTCAAGTACTTTTTGACGACATTGAGGTCGTATTTACCCGAATTGAATCCCAATACGGGCATTTGACGAACGTGCGTCCACAGCCGGTCGGCGAGAGTGGCGTACAGTGACACGTCGGCGTCGACGTCGTTGCATCGTCGCCGCCAGTCGGCGTCGCGCGCGTCGAGCGCGTCGAAGGTCGCGTCGTAGCAGGGACGTAGAATCGCGCACGCCGCCGCGCTCACCGCTTCCAGGTCGTCGATGAAGCGACGCGCGAGTTCCGTCGAATCGCCGGTCGTGACGTAACACCGCGCCGTTTCGTGACCAGGCACGTTCGACGCGACTCTCACGCTGAGCAGTTCGTGTCGCGCGATCCAGCGGCATTTGTCGGTATCCGTCGGCAGGTCGTTATCGGCGAAATAGCACTCGAAATCGAACGTCGCGCAGTACATGTAGTAGCGCAGGTCGTCGTCGCCGACGTCGATGCCTTCGTCGTCGAGCCGCTCGAATACGGACGGCGACGGTCGGTAGACGCCGCCGGGGAACACGTGACGAACGCCACCTTCGCACGTCGCTTCGTGACGTCGTAAATCGCGCGCGCACCGCCAGAGGGCGTTGCCACATTTCCCGCACTTGTACGTTTTCGTGTACGCGCGCGGATCGCTTATGTACGAGAAGTGCGACTCGTACAGGTTGACGTTCAGCGTTGTCGGGTGCGCTTCGAGCGATCGACGGACTAGTTCGGTGACGTCATTCGTCAGTCGACGATAGACGACGACGTTGATGCCGAAAACCGTCTCCACGCGATCCAGTTCGTTCAGGCGCACGCCCTTCGAGGCCTACGTGTGCGCGGCGCGACAATACTGCGCGTGCAGACGTTTAGCGACTTTCGTTAAACGGTTCGTATCGATGGGGCGGATACTTTCGCCTCGTCGGTGACCTTGCAGGTGGAAACCGATGCATCGGAAGAGACACAGATGGTCGTCGTAGGGCGTGCCTCGATGATCTTTCGTCAACGTCACGATGGCTCTGTTGAGGCGCACGTAGGCGGGAAGCGTCGCCACGTCAACGCAGCCGATAGGATGATTGATGATGACGTTCACGAAGTAGGTGGCGTTAGTTATGAGCTCGACGATCCATCCCGAGTCGGGACGCTGCGCGATGGCATACTGCAGTACGTCGGTCGTGCGCACGGCGTCGAGGAATCGTTCGAATGAACGGCTATCGGTAACTAGGGCGGGTGTTTCGAGGAGGCGACCGCAACAGTTACACGAAGAATGAAAATATCGGTACCGACCCGACACCTTGTGGCGTAATACAAAACCATAACTTACGTTAATTTTAAACGCGTTCTTTTGTTCGCGAAACATTTCCCTCAGACGCGGTTCGAACACGCGCGTACTCGTACAGGCGGTCATACGAGAGTTGTAACGCGACTGTACGGCACCGCGCGCTACCGACGTCTCTATGCTACGCCGGTGCTCGTCCACGACACGCTGTAGATCGTCGGGTGACGCCCTAGCGGCTGCCGCCTCCGCCACTGGTTCACTACTACTACCAGGAGGTGGCAACGTCTGACACCGCAGCTTCAGATGTCGTAGCATAGCGTGACGCGCGGTGAATATCGCGCCACATTTTGGACACTCTCGACGTTTTACGCATAGCGCTTCGTCGCCGCAACTCTTCGAACTCTTTATGTGTCGTTCTAACGTCGACTGTTTCGCGAAATAGCGCCCACATTTCGAACATTGCCATCTAGTAGGTGACGATGTTGGCATTCTCTCTAATGATATTTTTTCGAGCACCGGTATTTATAACAGCGACGGTGACGATGACGGTGGTGGTGGTGGTAAGTACACCCTAGCGGGAGGAATGTGGTGGTAACTAGCGGTCATTTTTATAACTACGGTGGGGAATGTGTTTGTGAGTAGCGGTAATTTTTCTAACTAACGGTGGGAAATGTGTGCGGTCATTTTTATAACGGTGTGCTTGCGCTAGCGGTAATTTTTGTAACTAATTGTGGGTAACTCGGAAACGGAAAGTACATTTTCAACGTTTTATTCGGTACTCTTACAACATTCAAACACAGCGTGAAGCCTTTGTTTCAATTGCAAGCAAATATTAGCAAAATGTTCTCTATTCTACTAGTGTTCGTTCGTGCTTCTTCATTCCAGCCCGCTCCGGCGTTGCACGTACGTGTGCACGGCCGACTCGAGTTGCACGCGATTCATATAATCGCGCCAATTTGTTCCCAACAACCAGTTCGACACAAACTGCACCAAATACAACTCTCCTGCACGGCCCGTTTGCGGCTGCTGATCACCGGAAGAAGTCGACACCGTAGTCTCGTGTAGAATATGCACTAGTCTCGTGAAACAGGGGATGAGCGATCGACGCAGGAACGTTTCGATGAAGCCGTTGAAATAGCGCGTCACAATACAGCCCGGCTTATCGAAACGTTGCATGTATACACGATTTGGCCGCCCCTCGCGATAGCCGGGCATGTGAACGTAGGGACAGCCTTCATTCGGTTCACCTACCCCGCATTGATCTCGCGCTTTCTCCAGAATCATTTCGCCGAGAGTCTCGGCGACGAGATCCATCGCCAGTCGTTCGTAACGCCCGACCAACTGACTCCGGCTCAGCACGACAATTTGCCGTTGGCACGTCCCCAGCTCCTCCGATACGCTCCAGTACGGCGAGCACGTCGGTCCCATCGTCCCCAGGCTTTCGTTATACGTCGGTGGAGCGGGACGCATTCGGTTCAAGCAGCCGCCCAGCGCCTCCTCGATGATCGCCTCCAATACGTGGGCGTCACGCACTCCACTACCCTACAGCACAAAGCAGTTCTACTCTTTACGAATCACCGTCAGGAACGCGTGTAGGAAGTCGCTCATACACTCACGCCTGGTGTGTTGCATCAGAGCGTCCTACAAACACATTATTATTATTATGATTAGTCCGCCTCCGCCTCCCTCTTGTTCTCTTCATCATCCCTCTTTATCGACCCCTGCACACCGCGTTCCAACAACGTTCTTACGAACGAGGCAACCTCGTCGTACTGAGCGCGAATCCTTTCGTTGTTTGCAAGCATTTTTTCCAGTACGCAGCGCACTTCCTAAAGCATATAAAAGCCCAACTGTTAGTACATCAAACTACTACAAAATAGGCTTGCTTCTTAGGCCAACCAAAACGCTCTTATATATTGTTCGGCCGACTCGGCTAATAGTTCAAAGCTCTCCTCGCTTAGTTCCCGACCACGACGGTCTCTCATTCGTTGTCGTTCGTTCGCGTGCGTCAATAGATCTACCAGTAGCGGCCAATTTTCCTCCTACAAACAACACAAGACAACAACACATTAGTCATCGTCGTCGACGATGACGTATCTCTTTAGTGTGCGGACTGTATACGAGGGCTCCCTGTTCCAACTCGTCTTCCGCACACTTTAGTACCGGCTAACTCGAGCACGGTATCGCGGAGATCCTCCTCGTTCAATTCCGTCAAGTACTCGGCCGTGTACTCGACGAGATTAGACATTTGGCTATCGAACAACGTAAGCCAAAGCTCGTCTTCCTCCTCCTCGCCGTCCTTCACCATCACACGCAACGCGAAGAAATATTTCGGTACCGCCACTTCACCGTGCTTTCGACATATCAGGACCCCGTCTTTGCTTGTCTGCAATTTCCGGCATAAACGGGAACACCCCAAATAGGTGGTGCCGGGCTCACCTTTGTACGAGACGGCGTCGATCGTAACGGGCGACAGAAGTTTATACACACCGTTGACAGCGCACTTCAGATGTTTCAGACTCACCACTGTGGCGCGCGTCGACGCCGACGATTCACGCTCCATAGAACCGCTCCGCGACAGGACCGGGGGCTGCTCAGCCGTCTCGTCGGGCTCCAAGGACGCCTCTTCAGCGCTTCGCTTTCGCCCGACAGTCAACGGGGCCGCAATGAGCGCGACGGGGCGCTTAACGGGTGGTGACGCCCCCGTTGACAAAGCTGCAATCAGCTTGCGCGGTGCCTTCTTCTTTTTTGGTTGTTGTTGTTGACTTTCATCCGCCATGTTGTCTATCGCGGAAGAACGTCTGCTGCTTGCTGCTCTGCTGTTGTAGAAAGAATACACGTTAGAACTTCAGCGTCATACAATATAGCATTTTTCTCAACCGTTTTATACCTTTTCCAAATAACACGCATGCGCACTTCACGCTAATACGTCATCTTACTCAACTATCAGCGTGCGTGCCTCGTACATTTCAGACATTTTGTTTTCAGAAAAAAGTTTCCAGTCACGTCAGTACATTCGCCGTTAAATCTCTCCTTACATCGAGTTTCTCTAATATCGATGCACCTCACGTTTCCTGACTCCACAGCGAACCTATACAACGTTTAGTTTCGTACTTTTAACGTTTCGTTTATTGTTTTTGAAATGTCATTGTCTACAATATAACGCGCATGCGCACTTCACACTAATACCGTTATCTTATTCAATTATCGGCGTGCATACTTCATTCATCCCAGGCATTTTGTTTTCGGAAAAAAGTTTCCGGTCACGTCAGTACATTCGCCGTTAAATCTCTCTTTACATCGAATTTATCTAATATCGATGCATCTCCCGTTTCCTGACTCCACAGTGATCGTATACAACGTTTAATTTCGTGCTTTTAACGTGTCATTTATTGTTTGTAAAAATCCTTTGTTCTCCGTTCACATTCCAATCGCGTTAAGTCACGCGCAACAGATGTCACACATGTGCGCTTAACGCATTCCGCCTAGTCTACCGAGGAATTTGTTTTAGGAAAAAAGTTAGCGTTCACGTCAGTGCATCCATTGTCAAATGTGACTTTTACAGCGAATTTCTCTAATATCGAAGCATCTCGAGTTTCCTGACCCCGCAGTGATCGTATACAACGTTTAATTTCGTACTTTTAACGTTTCGTTTATCGTTTGTAAAAATCCTTTGTTCTCCGTTCACATTCCAATCAAGATAAGCCGTAGTGTCATGCGCCGCCGCCACCGCTGTTTGACGACGCGCACATTTCATACACACTTTTACAGACACGCGCACACGACGCCTATACATCGCTCCACCACAATCTAACATGGCCACGTCCACAACACGGTAAGACATTTAAACAGTAACTGCATTTTATTTAAACAATTGTAAGTGCATGCACGTTTTTACTACAGTTGTTGTAAGTACGCAACATACCGTTTAAATAGCATGTATTTTATTTTACCGTTTAAACAGTAACTACATGCATGCATTTTATTTAAACAATTGTAAGTACGCGTACATGCATGCACGTTTTTACTACAGTTGTTGTAAGTACGCAACATACCGTTTAAATTGCATGTATTTTATTTTACCGTTTAAACAGTAACTACATGCATGCATTTTATTTAAACAATTGTAAGTACGCGTACATGCATGCACGTTTTTACTACAGTTGTTGTAAGTACGCAACATAAATTGCATGTATTTTACCGTTTAAACAGTAACTACATGCATGCATTTTATTTAAACAATTGTAAGTGAGTGCATATCTCTCATTTTATTTTTACTACAGACATGCATGTATTTTACCGTTTAATGTCTCATTTTATTTCATCGTTTAAACAATGTCTCATTTTACCGTTTAATGACTCATTTTATTTCATCGTTTAAACAATGTCTCATTATCATTTAAACAATGCATGGTCCTTTGTTTATTGTGGTTTTATTTTATAGACCGATCCAACTGCCTACAACCAGCACATCGACGACTCATAGACCGATCCAACTGTCCGACGCATCGACGACGTCGACCAAGGCAACATGCACGGTCGCTCCATCCATCCACACGTTGCCGCCTCCTACGCGCAACATCACGCCAACAGACACTGACGACTCTGACGACGATATCATCCCCGATCTGGCTCGAGTATTTCTCGTCAAACAGCCCAATGGACTATGGAGAACAATCACTCCTCACGAACTATATCGTCGGGAAGGTTTCGGTTCCCCGCCGAGCAGCAGGCAACCCATTGGCCGCGGCCGAATGCTCGCCTATCAGAGCAGCAAGCAACCCGTTGACCGCGGCCGAATGCTCGTCGCCTATCATGATCCACAATAAAATATTTCAGTCACTACTCACATTTTCACGCGTCTATTTCCAATGCATAAACACCCTACTGAACGTTAGTGTATTTATGCATTTGATTTTCATTGTAATCCCACGACTAGATGTATATAAACGCATTGGTTTCGTTTTAATCCTTCCACCAGAACGTTGTTTACCGTTAGCCAGCTATGCTGTCATCCAGGGGTCAAAGTCCACTAGAGCAGCAGCCGGCGGCGCCTTATCGCTGCAGCAGCAGTCGTCGCTCTTGCTGTCAACATAGGGTACAGCGCGCCATTCACATACGGGGGAATCGTCGTCGACGTTTATACAATGGTTTTAGCGTGGTTATATATTAGCGCAATAAACGCATTATTGCTTACGTCAGCACGCTCTAGGTACGGCGTTGATCGTTAGGACTAAAATACTCTCTGCACTCACCGCTAGGTGGCATCTCTAGTGTAGGGGTAATCAATCATCCAATTAGTATCAAATTACATCGCTCATCAATCATGTTTTTTATAAGTAGGTTTCCGAAACTAATTAGTGTCAAAAAAAGCCTTTGATCTTTTTTTTATAAGTAGGTTGTCGAAAACGATTAGTGGTCATTAAATTCTTTTTTATAAGTAGGAGTTTGAGGTCGTACATGTCCTCTATACTACTCATATGTTTTGCAATGACAGCGAAACATTTAGCGACACAAAGGAATACCGTTTATTTCCTTTGGTTGGCTTAGCATAACACATTTTTAAAACATTATTAATTTTGTAAGACGTTTCCCATTTATCGTCTTTCTGGTTCGAACCTTCGCCTTTCATAGACAAATGTTTCAATTAGCTGCAGGTTAATACAAGCGCAACAAGTTAAGCTTACGCTAAAGGCGTTTCTTTTCATATGATGCACCTGCTCTTGTAGCCAGATTCTATGATGCAAGTGTCACGTCGCATGCACCGTGGTCACGTGTCATTTAAACCACTCCTCCTTAAACTAGGGTCGCCACGGTGTATAAAGGAAGGGATCGCCAAAGATAAACACACGTGAGTGTTTCAAGTGAGTCTTCAAGACAACATGGCGGCGATGACGTATTTCGGGCGCATTCTTGTGACAACAGCGGTTCTAGTGGCGGTAGCTGCGTCAGGTAAGGTATACAGAATTGTGTTGTCGGTGAAGGATAGTTGTTTGGTGTGAACACACTCTGAACTATTATTGTATTCACACTAATGCTTTAAACTCACAATGGTTTATTTCGTACGAGCCAATCAAGAATGACTACTGAATTATTATTATTATGCTTATGAACTATTTTTGTCTGCAAACTTAATGAGACGAGCTGCAAATTAGGTATGGACGATGTCTAACGGAGGTTTATAGTAGTCTGTTTGACTAATAATTACTAAAAGTTATCAGAGAACTACTGAAAATGTAGAATAACACGAGTAGGCTAAAAGACGGTGCGGATAAAGAGAAGGAATCAAAATGAAGGAACACGTGAAAATGAAGGTATGTGGGAGCAAATAGAGATGGGCAGGACGCATACGGAAAATGAATGAGGAGATATTGACACAAAAAGAGCATGAACAAATATAACAAATTTATGAAAAGAGAAATGAAACGTCGAAATCAAGATGGAGAGATAGTTTTTAAGAGATATATTTGGTATACGTTCTACGTAAAATGATCTAAGCTGACCGATCTGCCTAGCGAGTTTACGATCGCAATAAACTAACGTTTGTACTTTATGATCACAACCTAACCATGAAGTGAAGGTTACCATGTGCAATTCACCATTTATTGATGCAATCATCACATCACTATCATGCGTGCTTTGCATGTGCAACAAAATTAATCAAGTTCGCTCATCAATTATCGTCCAATCCTCCCAATAGTGTAATGACATATATTGACACCAGGTGTGAGAGAGGTGTTGACAAACACGTTACGTTTATCGACGTTTTGGTAAACGGTACATATTTCTACCTGACATTTTCATAGAGATCATTTCCTATAATGAGATAAGAGTGTTGAATTTTGATAACATATTATGTTCTGGAAGTAAGATATTATAAAGGTTGACCCGATGTTGGAAGTCATTTTTGTATTTATAATTTGAACAAAATGCTTCAAAAGGAAGTGTTATAAATGACATAAAATATATTTTAATTCAAGTACATTAACTACATGCGAATATATATATATATATATATAATATATATATATATATATATATATATACATTTATAGAGTGTATTCTGTTTAATGTATGCAATTATGCAGATTGATCAAGCTATGACATGTTTAAATTTATTTCCAATTAGCAATTGCCAATAATTGGACAATAAAACGAACACACTTGTTCACTTCCATTTACAAACCAGTTGTATTGTTGAATGCTTTTTCTTTACACAATGATAAACTGTCAATAATATTACTTACACTGATGTTTCAGCAAAGGCAAAATGTGACTCCACGGGAAGTGCATTTATCAGGTCATGCAAAAACCAAGAAAATGGCGACTACCAGTCATGTGACGGGTGTCACGAGTACGTCACGTGCAGCAACGGGATAATGTACGAAAATCGGTAGACTCGTATGGAACAACTACAGAAAGAGATGTGCCTGGATATCTCGCACTTGCAAGTGCATTGGTGAGTTGCTATACATACACATATAACAACATTTAGACTGAAACTAACCACATTCTTTAACGCCAACGTCATCGCCACACACTAATACTGCTGTTTCATGTTTCAATTTGAACCCTCTATTCCCCAACATATAATTATAATTTGCGCGATTACAGCTCTAAAGATTCCAACTGGCTGGTAATGTTAGTTTGCGATTTGTTACAAAAGTGTCATGACACAAAAACGTAACACAATCTTTGTTGGTGTACTAAACGTAACAACAAGATTTACATGTTTATATACATATACATATATATATATATATACACACACACACACACACACACACACACACACACACACACACACACACACACACACACACACACACACACACACACACACACACACACACACACACACACACACATATATATATATATAGATATATATATATATATTACTCGAATCGCATATGTGACAAGGCATTCTACGAAGGTCATTCGTTCTATGTCGTTGACGACCTGTTCACTTTCGAGGCGACACCACAAGCGGGGCGCATCTCCTTCCAGGTCAAATCGTTTTCCTTTATGCCGCGACAGGTCACCCTCGATGCCATGCCTGACGTAACTGAAATGTTCGTTGACGTCGCCCTCACAACAAAACCGAATTCAAATGTCGTCGACCCAAAAGTAGGCGGTGAACTACCTATCAATTCAGATCTACCCACTGCCGTCTCTGTAACAATTCCAGCCAATTCCTTCCACGACGAGAGCGGTGACTTGATGTATGGCACCGTCAACGTCTACTTGACATTTGTCGATCCGCGACAATTTGACGGTCTCGACTCCGCCCCTGAAGAATTCACTTACGACGACGAAGAGGACGAAACGCGTTGTCGTCACTTTGGTGGCTGAAGACTCCAACGACAAAGAGGTCTTTTTGAGTGGCAAGACGACCATGAAGTTCGATGGCACTGTGCTGGGTATGCAGCCGGGAGAATCGATGTCACTTTAGATTTTCGACCCAGCAAGCGGAGGTTGGATCGAGTCGGGAGAGTTTACTTACTCCGGTAGTCGCAGACGTCGAGGAGATAATGGAAACGGCACAGTAGTAGAGAGCGAGACGGAAAAAGCACCGTATGTTCCGTACATCAACTTTGACAAACCGGTTTACCGTGAGCGTCTTTGTACCCTCGCTGTCTACATCTACTAAGACTCTAACTTCTCCATTCCACTTCCCGGTGAAAGGCTCTCGGCCTACCTCATGCAAAACGGACTCTTCTTCGGTCATACAACGGCAGAGCTTGTCTCACTGTACAGTGCGGCCTGAGAGCTGGAGCTTTATGTGGCACTCCTGGGCACGATAAGTGCATAATACATATATCCGTGTTCTATGTCATACTGCTAAAAATTATGTTTTCCCCACAGTGACAACTGCGCCCGGGATGAAGACGCTTCCAGCGGAGGCGTATCAAGACCAGGTCCTATCGACGAGTCTTCCCTCTGGTAAAGATAGTTTACACTTCTCTCTTGGCACAATTGTTTGTGCAATCACTTCCCCCACTTGAATTGAAAACAACTAATGAATTAATGATAACTTGGTGCACGTTCCCTAAACACAAGGCAGACTACGGTAACACGGGAAGTAAATTAAATAGTTTGAAATATAACGTCCCGCCATTATTCAACGGCACAACCTGTTACCTCTTGCGACACGTACTGCCACTCTTTCTACGGAACTAATACTAAACATTATTGTAATATTTGTCATATATTTGAAATCAAAACGTTATGTATATCACTTGTATGTCTCATTTTAAATATTGTCATTGTTTTTAACTGTTTCCGCACGAGAACTTGTATAGTTTCTATGAAATTCTAAAAATTTATTGCAAAGTTTCAATTTACAATTAGTCTTAGGGCTGGCTTCCAGATGAAGACGCAAGTACGAATAGGAGTATTAATTAATTTTCAAATTGTATTTGGACACACTGTGTTATTATAATAAAAATCAATATATTATCCAAACATTTTATATAATCTGCATTACTTTTTGCAATGAAAGACATTGTTCAAGCTTCGAAACAGCAGCAAAATTATATAAAAAAACGGATTATCTCAATAGATATACCGACTTCCAACACCACGCTACTGGGCCAGCAATAAGTTTCCGGGATTTTCCACCTTATAGATGTGTGATTTTTCTTGATGTGGCCGCTATGATATCCATCAATTTGTATTAAATAGCTTTGGGTGTTTCATGTTGGTGTTACTACAGCACGTGTATATGTATGCATATCAAACGCTCCTTAAACTAAGGACATAAATAAACTTATCTAATGTCACTGAACTCACAACAGGAACATGTAGCAGCCCGGACACGGTCAATGCAGACGTTCAAGATGGCTGGACCAATGAATTTGGTACCGTGGGTTCACAATATGGAAACAACGAGAATTGTGGTTGGAAAATTCAAGCGCCAGAAGGAAAGGTGAAATCTAATCAGCACAACACAACAAAACACAAAGGCAGTCCACGTATAATATATATATATATATGTGTGTGTGTGTGTATCATGTTTATATGTCACATGATATTACATAATATATATACTGTTTAATGTTTATAAATGTATATTAATTGTGGTAATTTTTTAGTGGTCTTTTTCATAGGTTTTAGAGCAATAATTTTACGATTAATGGAATTCAGGTAATGACTACATTTGTATAGCTAACGCGACTGAGAGTAAACTTGCATCGATTGATTGAGCATTATAAATTACATGCTGTTATTGTTTGGCAACGTCCTGTCTGTTTTAGCGCGTGAGGCTTCGCTTCTCTAGACTTGACATTTACTGTCCTGACGACGACAGTTTGAATTTCTACGATGGAGATGATAGGAATGCCCCCATAGTTAATCAGGGGTGTGGTCATCTTCCTCCACCCAATATATTTTCTGGTATGACCACGGGGAACAGGGCGTACATTGCGCTCGAAACCGATGGCGCCACCGTTGACGGAGGCTTCAGAGTCCGGGCCGCCGTTGGTGAGACAAACAGTTACTATAAACATATCGAACATGGTGGCGGTGTTCAATCCTTAACAAATCGTAGCATTTATATAAGTCTGAATACACGAATATTGTTAAGTTTGTAATGGGAAGGGTCCATGTGGCTAATTGAAACGAGTGGTCGTCCTGTCCACCACGCATAGGCCCGTAGCAGGCTTTATGTATTTGTTTTATTCATTTTTGGGAGGTGCGGTTCTGGGTTGACTCGCAAAGAATCTCCAACTACGCATCCTTGAGCAGTCACAAACATCAAACTGCTCCCCCTTTAGCTACCACAAATATCAAACTGCACCCCCATGAGCTGTCACAAATATCCAACTACACACTGTTGAGTTGCTACAAATATCTAACTGCTCCCCCGTGAGCTGCCACAAATATCTAACTGCAACCCCTTTGAACTGCACCCAAAATGTGACACCTCGAGCGGAACTTGTTTTCGGGGGAGGGGGTCGTACGCACCAATCGCACCCTCAGTCAACCGGCTTGATATATGACAATACATATGTACAGTAAGTATTATGTTCTTTAGTCAGTCAACCAGTTAGCACTTATCTCCAGTATAATGACTTGACCATGGAACTAATCACGTGGGTAATATTTGTCTCGATAAAAAATGCGTTCTTCCGCGGAAGACCATTTACGTGGCTCGTCCAGTTGAAACAACAATGATTATGCCTATTGGTCTCCTGTTCTTGAACAGGTACTAAAGACCATGCCTAAGTAATTAATTTGGCATACAATTGCTTTTCGTTATATTGCCATCTATCTATGTACATATGTGTGCACGTGTCTATAGCACAATTGCACAAGTGTGTATGGGTGTCTAACTGATGTCAATATTGTGAAGACAAATTTATGAACACACAAGGAAATTGTAGCGTAATATATGGTATGGTGTCGGACACCCAGTGTAGACGAACGGCTATTTTGTGTGCTGTAGATTATGTTAATGATGTGTCGAGTTGGTCTGACAGATTTGTCGAGTGAAAGTGAACATATTGTATGAAAAGCATAACAATAATCAAGTGGTTTCATACCGCTGTTTATTGTAAGAACATGAACAATGAAACAAGCAAACGTAAGAGAAACCTATTTCGTATTATTGATACTATTTGTGGATCCACAAACTAATTAAAGAACATTAACATTGAAAGCAATGACGTGCATTGTTCATAGAATATCCACTAAAACAAAAATAATGACGGTGACATACATTTAGAAACGCTGTTTTCGCTTCCACAATAGAAGAAGAACAATCTGTAAAACAATCCAGAGAGATTACATTTAATTATTTAATGATTTTACGTAATTAACATTGATGGCTATAATCGGTCACCATTTGTAACTGCCGCATACGACGTTGACAAACATCCGCCGAGTTACAACTAATGATAAAACAATCGCGTATCTTGTTTTGGTCGGATTTAAGTTGAATAACGAGTATATTATAACAAATCCACACGAACTAACAGTATTATTTGTGTTCGCTGCAGTGTCGTGCGACGAGTCGAAACTGTTGACTGCATCAAGCGGGGTCTTCGGTACTACACCATCCACGTACGGAAACTATGAGGATTGTTCTTGGATGATTACAGTCACATCGGGCAAGGTGAGATGTTTAATACACACATACATATATATATATATATATATATGTATGTATACACAGACATATAATGATATCAAACATACACGGTGTTCGATGAGCACGTACGGTCCCTTACAGCTGAGACAAAAGAGTTCCGCTTGACGTGAAGACCTTGTGCATTTTTAAAGACACCTGTCACTGCCCCCTCTCCAACAATACCACAACGACACCGTAAGACAAGTTCCACGCAGAAAAACGCAGACCCCCAAACACCTACCCCGCCACGGTCTTATATGTTATATATATATATATATATATAACATATATGTTATATATATATATATATATATATTTACATATTCACCGCGATGAATCATTGTATTTTCACAGACTGTGAAGCTCGACTTCAGGAGTTTCGAACTCGAGTACGGAAACAGCAGTTGCCCGTACGACCACGTCAAGGTCTTCGACGGAAGTAACGACGGCGCCTCACTGCTAGGGACGAACTGTGGCGTTGACTTACCATCCAGCATCGTGTCCAGTGGAAACACAATGTTCGTTAGATTCTCAACTGATCTGTCGATCACAAGACCTGGCTTCTGGGCCGACTACGCCGAAGGTGAGACAAACTACGTGTATTCTACGAATGACTGATGCAATGTCTATTATCAAGAAAGAACACAATATATTACACCAGCTGAGTAAACTGGCGTTGCCCGGAGAAAAAAACGCAGTCATGTGACTCTTCAGTATAAAAACAAATGGTATGACTGAAATGTAATTATTATTTTAAGTACATATCTTATGTCATAAATGATAATACAATAAAAATATGGATTGAGTACGGATATCGAAGTCGGTACCCTAGATATACATGCTAAACGAGTGCTCTACCGACAGTACTAATCGGTCATGCTCTTTATATCATGATCGTTTGAACGTAAACATATAAGTATGTCTTATTCTGAGTTACCAATAAAACATTTCATACTATTTTTTGACAAATCGTGGTTTTCTTGGCTGAATTCACTAACTTGATGCTATCTGTAGCTCTTACACACTGGCGTGATATATTTGATTGTGGGATTGTTTCAAAAGAGGGGCCTAGTTGATATTAATTCAAACATCCCTTTTGTTTATCGCCCTTTGATGAATGTTTACGACGTTTAGCACTATGTTATCATTGAATGTTGAAAATGTCCTAGCACAAAATCAAATATTAACACACTGCATGTTTTATGTTCAGTCGAGTAGAGCGACCCGCGACGAACCGACGACCATCCATGACGGACCAAGCACGCGGCTCATTGGCCGGATCAATCGCCAAGTGCTGCTGTTGCCCTCGAACACGCCTTGTAGTTACGCCAAGTGACTTATGTAATCGTCGTCGTTAACGTTAGGTTTTCTGTTCCTCGTGTTTACATTATAACCTCCATAACTAAAATATATTGAAGTACACTGGCGAACATTTATCCGAGGACTGCTTACGCTGTCTTCTTGGTTTGTCACTTATGTCAGTCAAGTATACTGTCCAAATTGCGTTGAGTAAAACCGAAACATTGTTCATTATTATTTGGTTTGCCCGCGACATAAGGGAACACGCAGATTAGACAACTCTGTTGGCAATTTAGCGGAGGCCGCGAGCTGTAACCACCCGACCTTTTGATGTTTGGTACGGCAGTTGCTATTTTTCCACAGACACGGAAGTACCACCTGGTTAGTTGCGTAACGAAAAAGACAACATCCTTTAAAAGGAGGTAGTCTGTTCCTAGTTTTAATTTATTAATTAGTATGATGTTCTAACTATGTTAACTATGATGTATATACTGCCCGCCAAGTGGTGTTTAGTAAGCTCTCACGATGTTCGCAATATGAAATTCACGACCCCGCAGTATGTTCACATGGAAAATAAAACATCCAGTTTCCAAATTAGCTTTATTGGAATATTGCCGAGGCGGACTGAGCTAACCGTAATACTCTTTGATGTTCAACGATTATATATTTTCACACGTTCAACACAGCAGACTTCCTGTTACAAGTTACTACGGCAGCTAATTCCGGGTAGAGGAACATACTGCCTCCCTTTAATACGGATGTCATATGTAATCGGATGCTAAACCGGATGTATTTAACCGGATGTCATTTATAACTGGATTAGATACATATCCGCAGTTTGGCCATAATCCAATGTGGCAGAAATAATTCACGCTTGTACTAATTCCAACAATAAAACTAGTGAAAGTGTCCATGTGCTGTTTTGTCTACACACGGCGGACATAAGGATACATGTTTGAGCGTACGCATTTCCGTGTGTGAGTTCGTGTGTGTGCGCTCATCTGTGCCAATAGATATATGATTATGGACGCATATCTGAATATTGGTTGATTCATTTGTGCATGTGTGCGTGCATGTTTGCGTTTGTGCGTGCGCGCTTCCCATCTTACTACTACCAGTAACATAAAATTATGAAAGACCAAACGGTAGTCACGTGCCTAGAGCAGGCGTCAAAAAGGATTGAGCCAGACGGGCCATTACGTCCACTGTGATTTGTATTAGCAGTAGATACTCTTAAGTTAACTAGTTCAGTTGTTAAAATACATTTTAGCATAAACGTAAATGAAATAACGTGTACATTTATTCGCAGGAAACCATAATAAAAAATTAGAATAACAATACGCCTTTGGTATGGCATCGCTCTAGATATGGTCGAAGGTCAGGTCAAATGTGAAAAGGGCAGGTCAAATTGTTCACTGCGCTGGCACGCGCACGCAAAAACGGAACTGCTTTCAGCACGTGACACTTGCGTACACGTTATGTAAGATCTAACCTTACTCCGTAGAACAGTTTAAGTTGTATTAATCTTGTTCGCAAATGTAGTATTTCGTAAACTGTGACAGTCGGATTAAGATGAAATTTTGTTCCCAGTATCAAATAAGATATAATGTATTATTTAATACCAATAACCATACGATGGGGATCCATTACCCTGCACCCCAAGACGAAGCTGACAATACACATATCCAAAGTCCAGTTAGTACTAATCTATGCATCAGAGACACGAGAACCAATAAGAAGACTGAAAGCCGACTCAAGTTTTCAAGGAAGGTATCCCAGACAAATCCTGAGGATACGTTGGGAACAATTTGTCACAAACAAGCATATCTCGGAACGCATAAACATAAAAAAATTATATTATTTTGATGAATTAATTTGACAACCACAATCCAAACATTTGTGGAGCGCGATGGAGCAGTGACTAGAGCTACGGACTCTGGCTGTACATATTTATGTACGTGGATATTTGTGTACGAATAGTCGTCGCGCATTAACTGCAGTGTGGCTGGATGCTTCCAAGGGAAGTCGGGATGGTGTTCGATTGAATAGGTCTGCCACGGAATAAAGTTTAATGCGCTTTGAGTAGTCCTGGGGACTGGATACTGTGCTATATAAAAACAGGCCTGTAACCGGAGGAGTAGGTTCGGGAGGTTCGGACGAACCCCCTTTTTACCAACCCCCCTTCAAAAACTCACCCCTCGAACCATCGCCTATACCTTCACTCTACCCCCGCTTTCCCGCTAAACCAGCTGCATAGCAACCAATCATTGCTTTTAGTTGTTCAGTGAAATATGTTCAGAATTAAATTAAAAACCAAATTTGATAACTTTTGTTTAGGAGGTTCGGACTAATCCCGGGAAACCCCCCCCCCGTTCGTACTCCTCATGCCCACCTACGTTCTCCCGCTAAATTAGCTGCATAGCAATCTACAATCACTTTTAGCTGCTCCGTGAAATGTGTATAGAATTGAAACTTATAAATTATGATACATGTTTTTGAGGGGTCTTCTGCCCATTTTTACGAACCACCTCCGAAAACGCCCACCACCCGTCGGAACCCTCATACCCGCCTCCGTTTTCCTACTAAACCAGCTGCTTAGCAATCAGTTATTACTCTTAGGTGTTCAGTTAAATATGCACAGAAGTAAAATCTGCAGAAACGATCATTTTTTCGGGGGTGATTGGGACTAATCTTATATTTTCGAATCCGCTCCGAAAACGATCTCCCCGCTCGAACCCTTCTTGGGACCTCTGCTTGCCGCTGAACTAGCTGCATAGCAATTCATAATTACTTTTAGCTGTTCAGTGAAATGTGCTTAGAATCTCAGAATTAAAACATGCGAATACCGTAACTTTTTTGGGAGGGGGGCGTTCGGACTACCCGCTCTGAAAGCGAACCCGTTCGAAACCCTCATCCACATCCCCTTTTCCAGCTGAACCAGCTACATGGCTGTCATTAATTATTAGCTGTTCGGTGAAATCCAAAAATCTAAGCCTGCAAATAAGAGGAGAGGTATTCGGACTAACTTCATTTTAGCGACATTCACCGATATCGGGGAAATAATCGACGAAGCGGCAAAAATGAACATCAACGAGCTCGTCATCGTCGGGGGCACCCAAGAGGCGATGAGTACAAAGAACGTTGACGTCATCAGTGAAAACGTCTCTCAGCTCCTAGGTAAAGCAAAAGCGATGACACCATCCATCATGGTGAGCAGCATGTTCCCGTCGAAGCGCAGAGCCTATCCTCAACACTGGGCTGACGTCAACTCACTAGTGAAGGCAACATGCGATGAAGTCGACGTGACGTTCGTCAACAACGACAACGACTTCACTTTTCGCAACGGTGCCATCGACGACGCTGCTTTCCAGCGGGACGGACTGCACCTGTCAGAGAGCGGGGTTGACAGACTGCTGTCTGGCTCTCCCGGTGCAGACGCCGAGTCGACGACAACAAAAACAACATCGGCACGTGGCTATGCCGAGGACAACGAACCACGACCAATCCCACAGCACACGAGCGACATCGGCCAATAGGTGGACAGTTGTGGAACGCCGTAATCATCAATGGCACAAGTTGCCACCTGAAAACACGTGGAGAAAGTGAAGTGTCGTCAGTACGTGGAACGGAGCCACAAAAGAAGCATCATACACGTGACTAGGAAATCGGCCTGAACGATGTGGCCATTGAACAGTCATTGGACGCTCAAACGGAGGACTTCACGGTCCCGTGCTTCTGGACTTTCAATGTGCAAAACTCACAAATTGTTCTTGCCTTCCCTGATTACTGTCGTTAAGTAGTGCGAACATAGACGAACTGCAAATAAATATTGCAGAACACGCTGTACAACACTGAAAAAGCTGAAATAAAAGTAGATGGAAGCAAAATAAATCAGTTAAATCACAACATTTATAGGAATAACTATAGATGCACACCGTAATTGGAAGATACATATTGCAAATCTGTCAACAAAAATAGCACGGAATGTAGGAATGTTAAACAAACTAAAACACCTTCTTCCTATCTACATTATGACAATTATGTACTCCTCACTAATCTCATCACAGGTGTAGTATTGTACTCTATTATGGGCAAATGCAAATTGCACAAACTTAAGCAAATTAAAAATACTACAAAAGAAAGCTGTACGGATAATAAACACTTTCACACCATACTGCACACTCAGAACCACTATTCTCAAAGATAAAAATATAAAAATTGGAAGATCTGTACAAACATCAGTTAGCTGGGAACATTCATGATAATAACCAAAGAAACCAAAGTGCAAATTGCATCCAACAAATTAGAACAAACTCTAGGAAATTTACATTAAATTACCCAGGACTAATTTACTGGAATGCCCTACCTCATGTTCTGCAGCAACTTGTATCCGTTAATCAGTTTAAAAAGAAACTGAAAGAGCTATTACTGTCTAAATATCTTTGAACTCTTGAAATGTCTTATTTTATATTCTACTCATAATCTATAATAATTGTTTATGGTATTATAAGTGAATAAGTTTTATTTATTCAATGTTTACTGATGTTTAACCTTTAATCTAGTAAAAAAACGATACCATGTCCCAATATGTAACTTTATTTCTTTATTTCTTTAGCAGACAACCAATTTCATTTATTAAAAAAACCTATTCATATATATATATATAAACTATTCACCTTGTTTCAGTTGAATGTACTGTTTTAGTGTTACATTGTAATGTTATGGCATAAGGGACCTGATTGATATAATGGTGATTGATCAGGTGGTCCTCGACATAAGCCTCTTGGGGTTTCCAGAGGATCTCCCCGATTGCAGTATTGTTTTTCTGTAATCCAGTGTAAATATATTCAGAAATGTGTATTGCGGCCGAAATAAAGTTATGTTGTATTCTGTTTCAATTCTATATGTTAGCGAAACTAAGTTTAAGGAATATATGGACAATAGTAACCTTATTGTGCAAGGGTTTTGTTTAGACCAGAGAGGCAGAGGTCACGGATGAGCCGGCGGTGCAGCTTGTTATATTCAAAATGATTTAAGATATGTGAGGTTGATTGCGATCTTGGCGTCATTCCAAGCAACAATTGGAGGGAAGTTTGCACCACTGCTCACGCTTGAAAAAGATCTAGAAGCGATGATTACCAACTTTAATGCAGTGATGGCAGAAACAGCAAATTATGTCCTAGGGAAACACCGCCGAAACGCCAAACCCTTGGTCGCAGAAGAAATTCTGGAAATGTGTGACACTAGGAGAGATTTGAAGAAAGACAGTACATGGAAGAAGGAGCAGCAAAATACAGTGAGATCAACAAGAAGATCAGAAAGGGAATGAAAAAAGCCAAAGAAAAATTAATTGAAGAACAGTGCACGGAAATTGAAGACTGCCTCACCAACAGCAAAAGCAAACGAGCGTACCAAGTCGTGAGAGAATTGACAAAGCAAAGGCAAGACAAAATCAACACAATTCAAGACAAGGAAGGGAAATGCCTCTCTGAAGAAAAAAACATTATCAACAGATGGACGGAATACTGTTCGGAGTTATACAACTTCCAGACCAACGGAGATCCAAGTGTTCATCATCAAATGAGGACGACTTTCCAATTTTACATCAAGAAGTGGAGATAGCTGTAAGATCGTTTATGAAGGGAAAAGCTTCTGAATTTGACAACATCCCACCAGTACTGATAACGAATGGAGGAGAACTGTGATAGTCATGCCACCTAGGGACTGCTGCCTCAGCTCCGGTGACATCACCGTTGTTAGCGCCCCCTAGCGACTGGTACGGGTGGGTCGGACGGGGCTTGTTGGTGGATGACTGCCTCTTAGTGGGTGCGTGCGTATGTGTAAAGGTAGGACGTGCTGATGGACGGCTAATGACCGCCTCTTATCGGGTATGTCATCGTGTGTGAGTGAGTGTACTTATGAAAAAACGAACACAACACCATACTTTAATGTTTTTTTCACGTTTTAATCATCTTCACCCTCTGTTTTTTTTAAACCCAGAATCGGGTTCATCCGTGTCAAAGATACACCATTGTTTTGGTGATAGTGGTAGAGGTGAAATTATCATCACACAACCAAACTAAAACTAATGCTACAACATTCACTTATCCTGTGAAATATGTGCAAACAGTGCTCTTAATAATGTACTTACATTTGAGCCGTAGCGTCGTTACGACACCAAAACATCCATAACAAACCATCTCGAAACCAACATTTCGTTCTCCTACAACCGCAACTTCAAATGTGTTGCGATGGTTACGAAATATAATACCAATTTTGTCTCACAACAGCGCTCTTTGCATCTAATCCAGTGCGGTTTGACGTAATCACTCGTTTTAGAAAACACATGCCCTAACTGCTCGATGCGGCTGTGATAAATTGTTGTACTTTGACGGACAGGGTTCAGCAAGTTTGTGTGTTTGTGTGTGTGTGTGTGTGTGTGTGCACTGCTATTTTGTAAGTGAACACTGCAATAAAAACGTTGTTTTGTAGGAGAACAACGAACTGCTGTGACAACAAATTCAGAGCAGCAGCTCATGTTTTGTCAATTTTTTATTTGTGTCCAATTCCTGTGTCGGGAAAGGATTTCGTTTGCACCGAGAGTGCTTACCGATATCGAAAGGCCATGTTTCACGGCGATTTTATTACGGCTAGAAAAGTGCAAGCTTTGCGAAGTGGTTACAGTTGAAATTAGTGAGTAAATCGATCAAAACAAAAGGTCGATTTACGCCCACTGTGGATCGTTCATCGCCGGAGTGTTATGTACGCAATTTTAGCGATAGAATTCCGCGACGCTTCTCTTCGCAAGCGTTTGCTAGACACGGGCTCTTCCCGTCTGATTGAAGACGTCAGAAGTCACGAAGATTATTGTGGTTTGAATCGCACTGGAAATCCAGGAATTAATACGCTTAACCTTCTGGTGATGCAGTTACGACGGTTTTATTATCAGAAACAGATGCCGACCATACGGCGGCAGATACAAGGAGCATCAGTTCAACAGATCACCATCGATGTAACGATGCTCGTTTTTTTTTTTGTTCAACTGTTTTGCAAGCGATCGGCAACCGTCACAATTAAGCCGTTTTGCAGCCTAGTCATAGTTGTTGACAACTGCCACCACTGTTCAAATATCGTCAACGTTCTAGCGATATTTCTCGCAATTCAACTGTTTTGCCACCTTCAACCGTTTTTGTACCTCGTCTTTGTTGTCCGCAACAGCCACCACAGTTCCAAGATCGTCAAAGGTCTAACGACACGGAGCCTCATATAAGCCTCGAGCACACATCGCTGTGGCATATTCATCGTTTCTGCATACTGACTGAGCTTCTGTCTGATCTGATCCTGTTGAACAATGGAGACGCACCAACAGCCCGAAGATACGACGACTCTCTCGCATCTGCAGAAGAGCGTAAGTGACAATGATATATTTAATCGTCCCTTGACAATTGTGACTTGCGCATGTCAAGACAAATATATTCTTTACCCAATGTTTCGCCTCGGTAAAAAATAGTCACGTAACACACTAAACAACACTCCCAAATATCAGAGAGGGGATTCCATCTACAGATTCGCCTTGCGCATGTTGTTGAGTGACTGGGAAGGGACGGAATTGTGTGGGTGTGTCTATTTGATGACTAGGCTGCGCGAGTGCGATGCTTTTCCGCCGGCACGTAGATGGCCTTGAAATCCAACGATGACTGTTACACGTCAATGTCCATTCTCTGCGGGGGCCGGGCGAAACTCGCTTGAAAAACCACAGTCGAGCTTGCTGAATATTATTATCTTATGATTTGACGGGATTGACGATCTAACAGAATTTACCTGGTCGTCGTCTGATAGCGACATACAGGCGACCATAGCCAAAGTGTACACAATTCAAAATCTTTCTGAGGAAATTATAATTGAACAGGCCTTTCAAACAGCCATGGATGCAGCTTGCCTTCGCTACGTGTGCAATGAAGTGTGTTGTGTTTTCGATCTGCTAGAAAGTGACCCTATGATCTGAGGCAGGACCATTGAAGCTTACTTGCGTTGGCCTATTATAGACTTCAGCGTGAAATGTACGATGTCGCGATGGTGTCACGATATGATATAGAATGTGAAAGATTACCTACG
Organism: Paraescarpia echinospica; assembly: GCA_020002185.1. Classification (NCBI taxonomy): domain Eukaryota; kingdom Metazoa; phylum Annelida; class Polychaeta; order Sabellida; family Siboglinidae; genus Paraescarpia; species Paraescarpia echinospica. The sequence goes on along the minus strand of CM034534.1, from coordinate 54,242,404 downwards.
CAATGGAGGCGTTCGTGGTGGTGAAGCCGATGGGGGTAACTAAAAATTACTGTACTCGATGTCATCTTGTCTCTAAAAAAAGTCTTTCTTTTCTGTAGATAAGTGATTGTCTCCGAATGATTCGCTATTCGTTCTATGACGATCATGAATGTTCGGCGGCTGGTGCGACGGAGGATGAGGGTCCTCAGACGAGACGACCTTCGCCGCCGCCGCCTACTTCGCAAGGATGTACAAAAGAAATCACGACCATCGCTCCCACCACCACCACCAACACCACATGACGTATCGGACAGTCCGAGACACATCATGTCTGATTACTCACCGCGGCCGCCGCCGCCGCCGCTCATACCGTTAGACCCATTGGACAGTCCGTCCGTTGACGTGCGATGACGTCGTGATAGAGTCATCTTCGTTCATACTACTAGATGACAACATGCCACCACATGATGCAGTGGACAGTTCGCCAACAACACCCGTACGACGAGACGTCGACGTCATGTTGGACTCTCTAACATCGACAGTGTTAGACTATCGGGCATCGCCACCACAGCAAGACTGGAGCGGTACCTTGGGAAACGAAGTCGTGTCGAACTATTCACACGTGGGATATGAAGTAATTCTGGAAACACCATCACTCGGACTCGCACCTTGCGGAGACTTGGTTTGGAAGAGTTTTCTAGCGATGTCGCTCTGGGTTCACGCAGTAGCGACTGAACCGTCACCTTTCGATTGTATCCTCGCGGTCGAGGTTCCAATGGAGAAAATTGACCACGTTGATCTACCGAAGTACATCCATGACAATATCTGAGGCCGCGCGTCACGCGGATAACGAGGTGGCGAGGAACATTTCCCAAGAAGAATGGCATGAATACTTGGTTGACAATTTTCTAACGGACACACAACCATAACACTGGAGGTTTACTCTGAGCCAGTGCTTGATTTTATGTTTACTTTCGTCGCCGATTGCATACCTTCTTTTTAACCACTCGTTTTGTTTTGTGACTATTTTCGGTACTGTTTGTAGAGCTTTGACACTAGTTTTGACATCGATTTGCTGTATTTTGCTGCTTGTGACGTGTTTCGGTATTAATCGACATCATGTTTCATTGACAAGGTATCATAATCGATCGTGCAGATGGCGCGGTGGTCAACACCCGTAAGCTCAGACATTTATCATGCCGCCGCTTGTATCTTTGGTCAATAAAATACGTGTGCTCTCGTGTACTTCCGTGTTTTAATGTATCCCTCTGGGTCTCATGTCCCCACGCTCAACATTTAGCACCCGTAACTCTATCATAGGTGCAACACCTAGTGGAAAGGAAGTAACCTTTTCCGTTCTGAATTCCCCACGCCTCCGTTACTTCATCATTCACGCACTTGCACACGCACTTAGCACCCATAAGTCTATCATAACCGCTCCTACTGGATAGGATGTCATTTTACCGTCTGAATTCCCCACACAATTACCGTCCCTTATTCAATCATATCACCTTCACGTCCGACATCTCATGTTCGCGCATGCGCACCTACTGTTCACACCGATACCTACCATTCATTGGTTCGTTCATTCCGCGTTCGCGCATGCCTGTCCACTCACGCATTTGTATATAGGCGTATGCGGGGGTCCGTGTTCCTTCATTTGTAGACGTGACTTCCGTCATGAAGCGTCATCCGTGCCGTCACTGCAATGTCGTACACACATATGCAACGTCATCAATAAGAAAGGCATACGTCAATTAGCGTAGTTACCTTCGTCATCGCTTAGATATTCTGAGACAACTGATGGAGAAACGTATATACGAGTTGTTGAGCCAGTGGTATAGAGATGGAGATATGATGGATATGGCTGTACGGTTTGCCGAGTCGAAGCGTTCGGTCGGGTGTATATTTATGTTGAATACGCTTATACGTATAGAAATGCAATGTTTACTGAAGACGACGAACGAAAGTATCGAAGAGGCAAGGTCAGCGTATATGGCGAAACGTAGAAGTAGAGCCATAAGGAAGACGCGAATAGCATCCGAGTGGGATGCTATCCGTGTCGACCGTATGCGGAACTTATTGGTGACAAAGTTCACGACCTCGAAAGAGTTGAGAGAAGGCTTGCTGGCTACTGGAAACGTAGACCTACTACCCTTGCGGAAGCAAAGTCGACTCGTTGAGCTCAGTCTCTCGGTCGTCGGTGGGAGGACTATTAAAGATAGGTGAACCACTCGACGGGTTAAGAGGGCGCTTTGAAGCGAGGTTGAGCGGTAGTCGTTGCAGCAGCAGCAGTCATGTTCTTTTTGTACATTATTATACAATTTCTTAGGCAGTTATTCACCTACTCCTGGTGCAACGGATGGATCGTCGTACACAACGACACGCAATGGGAGGCCGACAACGCAAAGTACTAAGCCGCGTTCAACCCGAAACACTTGGAGAGTTACAGAGGCGTCGACGCCTTGCACCGGACAACACTAATACTTAAACGAGCCGTCAGGCGGCGCTGCGTCGTCGTAGGCGGTAGATACCAGCGACATAAACTAGAAGACCTTCCTGGACGTGCTCACCAACCTCGCGGGTTCCGGGTGATTCACTCAACCGTGATGACGTACGTGCCGTCAGGGATAGGGTCAAGTCGTGTTGTCAGAGGATGAGGTCAAGGCATGTGGTCAGATAATGGGGTGAAAACGTGGTGTTTGTAACACAGCCAAAAATGTGTAGCGCCATGAATTGACAGAACATTGAGTGTTTACCTGTTCCTTTTAGACGTACGTAACTGTGCCGCGTCCCGTAGTATCACAAATTCCTTGCAAAACCTAGGCGCCGTAGTATTTACAGCTAATCAGAACAACTGGAGAGTGAGCAGTGTCTTGCCTCTTTGTATAGTTGCACTGTTGTATAGTTGTATATGCTTATTTGCTTTACTTACTTAATCCTATTCGTGCCGACATTGTTAACAGTTCTTTGTTTCCATCCACTGTAACTGGTCTTCTCAGTGCTGTTTTGAGTTTTCCTTTTGTTGTTTTCCTTCGGGTGTCCATCTTAAGGCGACCTTGGTAGCAAATAAATTATCATCATCCTTTAGCAGTACGAGACTGATCCAATTCTTTCTTCTTGTGGTAAGCCGTCCGAGTTGCTTTGTTCTCTGCCGTATAGGCCATTGATTAAAATATGTAATTTATTCGTAGGCAATAGATATATTGAGAGGAATTGTACCTCGTCTAAGACATTTATTTGCATACTCCAGGCCAACAACTTTTAAACGTCGCAGGGCGCGAATATGTACCAATAATTCATGCGCCTATATTTCAATAAATTAATCACGTCATCAAGATATAGGCTTAAATTCGGTTTGTTTTAGATATGTACGTTACAAGTTACGCATATATACTAAACGTTAAATCTTTTCCGTTGGTTTGGATAAGGCGAAAGTCGATTTTTTTGTTAAAAATGTTCATTCCTTAACACGTCTCTCACTCGTACACACACATCAGTCCGCACACTTCAGTCTAAGTCGTTATCGTGCCCCGGGCCTCTGAACACCATAACACCCAACTCGTCTACATATGTAATTACGCAACATGTCCTTAGTTCACGTCCCACGGGTCTGGGCGCTTCTCCAGTCACGTTCACCGTCCGAGCTTCCTCCCAATACTAGTCCGCGCTACATGTAAGGTCGATGCGACTTCCTACACGCTGTTCCCACGGCTTGTTGTATAGTTCTTTGCCTTGTTTACGTTTGAAGCAGGGCCTACTACACATCCCTTGTGTGTCGTATTAAGCCCGGAGCGTAACAGTCGTCGGCTTATGTGCTTTTCGGGTCATGCTGCTCCAAAGTATGTCATCCGTGACGAAGAACTGTAGCTATCAACACTAAACGTGTCGTCCTGTCAGCCCGCCGGGCACTGTGATCAGTTTGCTGCCCACAACAAGGAGATGCGTCATCTCGTCAGCGTTCATTGCAGTTTTTGCAATAATTGTGGCGGTACGGTGTCCTGCATTTTTTCTAGATATTTCTTTGGGTCAGTGGATCAGACTACTGATGCGTCATCACGATTAAATAATGACGAGGAAGGAGATTATCCCAGTGGAGATTAAATAACTGAAGGAGCTAGGGTGTGTAAGATTAACACCCCAGTTGTACAAAAAAGGAAGAAAACATTTTGAACGGCAACTCGGTGGTCTACTGTTGACGGAGGTCCAGAAGAAATGCACCCTGGGATCCATTGGTCGTTATAAGTGGGGCTAGTGCTGAGAAAAGAATACCCATGCTAATTATTGCTTCATCATGCTCGCTATCTGTTCAACTTCCACCACCAACCGTCTTCTCTACCTCGTGGCTCGTACAACGTCCAGCTGAGTTCTTTGGAAACGCGTTTGATAGTTTACCGGACTTCTGCGGTACATGTTGTTAACCGGTCTTGCACAACCTCGGCCACACTCACAGGGTTGTCTTCAGGCTAAACACCCCGGATACGAAGAAGGAAGGGGCGATATGTGATTCACTGATGCACCACTCATATGGAATCGATCATTCTACTCAGATGTTGTGCCACAAGGGGCAGTCAATGACCAAGGAATTGGCTCCCTGCGTACGTACAACAATTCGTTTGTAGAATTGTCAAACGAAACCACACATGGGACACGTCGGATGGTTGTGTCAGAACATATATTACTTTACGTTGATCTGTTCATTGGAACTGGTGACAGCTCTCCTTGGAGGGATACCTGACCGAATGAATTAGTGTCTCCAGTATTTACACACTCAGCCAACCACGAATGCTGATAAACTGTAGACAAGCTAACCAACCGTTAGTGATTATGGCGGTGGAAGCCGTTGAAAGCCCATGCCTCAGGAATGGTCAGTCTTGTTCCCCTGGTCCAAAGGTTTCTCTTGAGGAATGGTCAGTATCGTCCTCCCAGGTCCCACTGGGTCCACGTAGAATGCTTTCCATAACCACGACACCTTCCTTTTCTATTTCTGTTGCCTTCTTGGAATAACCTCAACATATCGTTTTCACGTCGAATATTATCATACATGAACATGGAGAAGTATGAATGGCAACACGAGGCCGCCGGGTAATTGCACCAGTGCAGAAGAGTGGAAAAAACACGCATCAACACGACTGTGCAGTTGACATTAAACGTGCGATAATGCCTCGCAATACAGATTGAAGCGAGAAACCGGTGAAGCGTGACAATCGCTTAAAAGGTATTTCCTGTACCTAGTTCACACAACATTATACGCTACGGGGACATTTTTATAATTTAATTCAGTACATTCGCATTAATATTGTGTTCGTGGATGCATTGCGTGGAATCGACTTCAAGGGACAAACGGTAACAATTATACTTTGATGTCGATGTAAGTTGACTTTCTTGATGCACGCGCGCTCTCACACACACGACGCCCGCTAACACACACACACACGCACGCACGCACGCACACACACGCACACACACACACATACACACACACATACAGGACGGGCACGCGCCGCCGTAACGCATGAATCGAAGCGATTAACAAAATGGTTAACATTATTTATATGTCGTCATGGTGGCCGGTGCAATTCCATTATGAATTGTAACGATGGAGTCATTATTTCATGGAGTGCTTATTTCATGTGACAGCGCCGCCTGGCTCGGGCCTTGCATTTGTATCTGACGTTACCTGACCTGGTGACCCGACGTTCAACTGTCTTATTGTTAGCGCCTGGCCATTTTTCTAACGAGAGGTGAACTTCCTGGCCGTGCCGATGTTTGCACGGACTGCCATGGACACGGTGGCAATACAGTGTAACAAAAAAGCCCGCCTTAAAGAAAGGTGTCATCGCAGCAATCAATAGTTTATGCCCATCGCATCAACAGTTATCTTTGTAGCTTACAGTTGTGGTTTGCTACATCGCGTTGTTCCGCGGCGCGATGCGAAACTTATACATCGGCCGGGAAACATAATTTAGCAATATTTGATTTACCGAACGCCAGTCGATTTCGACGCGCCGGGCCGCCCAAGAAATGGCTCGAGTCTGTTTTAGGCGCACCGGCCACCCGATCGTTCCCAAAAACAAACTGCCTGCGACGATAGATGCTTTCCCGGCCGCCTTCGTACGGCGGCAACGAACCGGGCGAACATTGGACAGCGCTGTACCTGGACGGCGACGGACGGCGACACGTCGTGTTACGCGCCTTCATGAACAACCATTGCGCAGATTGGACTCATTATACCAAGATATTTCAGAGTCCTCTGTCTAACGTTTGAGAACAAGATTGTGTCACTATCTCATGGTTCGCTGTATTGGCTTTCCGATGTGGACTTTTGTGAATCCTTTCGGCACTGATTTGATGGCAAACGATTGGCGCGTGTATGATTGGCTTAAACAGTTGATATTAGGTTATGTGTTGTACCGCGTTTCGACGCTGATTCAAGCATAATAACTACTGTTTGTTTTTATTTTCGGCGCTGATTGTATAGCACCACTGTTTGTTTTGTTACTAGTTTCGGTACTGTTTGTGTAGCTTGTGACGTGTTTCGGTATTGATCGGCACCGTGTTCCATTGACAGGGTATCATAATCGATAGCGGATGGCGCGGTGGTCAACACCCGTAAGCTCTGACCGCTGCCGGGGTGGTAGGCACCGCAAGTCGCCGTAATATCAAGCAGGAGCCGCTGACGCGGTGGTTTGGTCGTTTTTATTAATAATAATAATAATAATATATTTGATTTGTTATAGCGCCAGATCCACAATTGTTCGTGGCGCTTTACAATACATCATGCGTCATGATCATTAAACTAAAATAGTAGTACTAACACAGTCATTTAAACTAAAAAGTGTGCGATACAATTGTAATAAAAATATTAATAAATAAATTAAGTAAAAGGCAACAACATATTTGGAATATGGTAGTAAGATGTTAACTTAAATTAAAAACAGTACAATATAATATAATTAATAAATTACAATGCATAAGTTAATCACTAAAATAAATAAATGTGTTTTTAGTTGACATTTAAAACTGCCAAGAGTGCCCAAAAATTTAATGTAATTAGGTAGAGTGTTCCAGAGAGTTGCAGCGGCCACCGAGAACGAACTGTCACCAGCTTTGACACGAGTACGCGTTACAGAAAACATGTTGTTGTCAGCAGACCGCATGATCTAGCGGGTCTGTAAGGACACACGAGATCACGCAAGTAGACGGGCGCATTTTCATGCATTGCCTTGTAGGTAAACACCAATATTTTGAACTCGATTCTGCGAGCAACGGGTAGCCAATGCAGAGCATGCAACAGCGGAGCAGCACTATCACTCCGCGGGCGACGCAATATCAGACGAGCGGCCGAGTTGTGAATTCGTTGCAGACGAGCGATGTTGTTTGCATATGTTCCGTATATGATTGAGTTGCAGTACTGCAGCCGCGATGCTATTATGGCGTTGACTATGCGTTCCTTCGTTGTTAATGTGGCGTAGGTGGAATGCGCACACCCTAACGGTTTGTGACACCTGTTTATTCATGTTCAGGTGTCTGTCCACGTATACGCCGAGATTCCGGACACATCGTGAAGCTGCAATCGTACAGTCCCAACACGTATTACGCTGCTATCCACAATTGCAGTGGCCGACTTAGGCACCACTGGAATGTATTCGGTCTTGCTGTTATTCATGCACATGTAATTCCGCGCCATCCAATATGTTATGTCATCCAGGCATACTTCCATTCGACATGCACGCACACATGATGATATACCCGATAAGAGACGGTCATTAGCCGCCGACCAGCACGTCCTACCCTTACACACACGCACACACGAAAGGTTCTACAAGGATGTGTATCTGCGTATAAAGAACTTCGCGTGTGTGGGGATCCCGATTATAAATTGAAAAAGGCTATAATCTGAATGTGCAAACAGTGAATACTATTCTTTTCATATTATCGTAAATATAATAGATATTTTTCAAGTTAGATTTCACGGTTAAAAAACGCCGATTTGGTCTTTGTAAGCGGTATTATTTCCTGACATTCAGAGAAGCAGTGCTTGTAAGCAACATGTAATTTAATATGTGGGTTGTCGCTATAGATCCTCGACTTTGTCGCCTTTTTTGGTACAAATCTACATCGGGCGTGTCATATTACTTATTTCATCCGGATCAGGGGTGGGTACTGTAGGTTGTAAGTAATACATTTACTGCTAGGTGGTCATATTTAGCGGGTTTTTTTAATTTCTCAATACAGGTGTGGCATAAAAACAACTCCAGCCCATCAGAACAATAACATTAAGACTAGCAAAAATACCCGTCACCTAACGGGATACAATGATAGATGGCAGTTGTGATAGTAATATTAATTAGATATTTGAGAGCATTCAGCATCATCACATAAACACTATAAAGCGCTCGCAGTTACGCGTTCTGTGTTCAAAATGACGAAGGTCGGAGAGAATATGAAGTTCATGTTCATCGATAGGCACTAGTCGTGGTATTGTTGAATTGTCAATTACGGTAACATTCGTATTGCTATGCTATTGGCATGAGGGTAGACATACGCGTGAACCTAGAACGTTATGGTCGCCGGGCGTTTGCGTGCGCTGGGCCGACATTGTGGAACTCTCTGCCTCTGGAACTACGCGCGCTTTGAAACACTAGGCAGTTTGGAAAATTACTGAAGACATTTCTGTTCTCAAACTAATATAATCAGATATCATTTAACCTTTGTATTATTCATGCGTATAGTTTTAATTAATGTTTAGTCTTATTTATCTCAGAATCACATTTTAGTATCTAATCAAATTATTTAATGTAATATAGGCTTTTATTTATTTATTTATTTTATCCAGTATGTTCAGCTGTTCAGCAATTTTGCTAATCGTTTATTTTATCATTGCATTTACCCGTAATGTTACTATACATAGGTTTATCTATATATATATATATACATTACTAGGATTTTGCTTTCTACCTTTATTTATTTTTCTTATTTATTTCTCTTAAATGCGTTTTTATGCTTCTTAGATGGTTACCAATTTGTAGGTGCCGTGCGCGCGTGGTTCCTGTTATTTTTATTAATATTTTTATTTAAGTTATAACTATTATCATTATTATTGGAAAATTATTTATGGCGAACGGCCAAGAGACGTTTTTTTGGCAATTTGACAAACGGTCATGATATGTTATTTGTGGCGGACGGCCGTGAACCTGAATACTTGGCAAATGGCCATTTTTTATTAATGGCGAACGGCCAAAGAGGTAGTTTGGCAAATGGCCATCAAATAATTGTTTGGCAAAAGGCCATGAACACCTAATACATGACAATGCTAAGTATTGTTATTAATGGCGAACGGCCAAGAGACGGTAGTTTGGTAAATAGCCATCAAGTAATTGTTTGGCAAACGGCCGTGAACACTTAATACACGACAATGCTAAGTATTGTTATTAATGGCGAACGGCCAAGAGACGTACATTTTGGCGAACGGGCATGATATGTTATTTGTGGCGAACGGCCGTGAACACTGAATATTTGGCAAATGGCCATGATAAGTATTTGTTATTAATGGCGAACGGCCAAGAGACGGTAGTTTGGCAAATGGCCATCAAGTAATTGTTTGGCAAACGGCCGTGAACATTTAATACATGGCAATGCTAAGTATTTTTATTAATGGCGAACGGCCAAGAGACGTACATTTGGCAAATGATATGTTATGTTTGGCAAACGGCCATGACAAGTATTTTGTATTACTGGCAAACGGCCAAGACACGTTAATTTGGCAAATGGCCATGATATGTTATCTTCATCGACTGGCCATGAACTTGGCAACCGGCTATGATAAGTATGTTATTAGTATTAATGGCGAACGGCCAAGATGCAGGAATTTGGCAAGCAACCATGATAGTAATTAATTAATTGTTGTTATTTACTTTAAATTTTTATTAAAGTGGTATTAAAATCTTATTTTAATTCATAATCATTTATATGTTATTAATGGCGAACGGCCTAGAAGTTAATTTTGGCTCAAGGCCATGATAAGTAATATTTACAGCCAACAGGCGAGTAATTAATAACTGGCATTAATAGTCGACCTTCACCGGCATTAATAGTCGTCAACAATAACATATGAAAAAAAGTCACGGGCATCTTAAAATATGGACACTAGCCAATTTAATTATGTCAAGCAAACACCAGTTTTGCCAATCACCTTTCAGAAATGAAACATGTCAAAGCCTCATAAACTTTGCGAAATTGTCAAACCGTATATCAATATTAACTGCGCAAATAGTACTGGGACATGCACTAATACCACCGAGGTACTAATTCTTGCATGCACTCATAAAGTTAATATTGCCAAATGGTCGTTGACATTTCCAATTGCAACGGCAATCTTTAAAAGCAACTTGGAGTCACAATTTATTCGTCATGCCCGGGGACAAACAAAACCAGTGAACCGTAACTACCTGGCTTACGGTTTTAAAATTTGCCCCACGGATGCTACGATATAAGCGAAGATTCCCGATGTCAGTAAAGTGAACACCTCCAGATCGTAAAATATTCGCTTGGCTGTTCCATATATACTTATGTCGCCAGCAAAACAGGCCCCGGCTCCGGTTACATTCCGTTTTGAGCAGAGAAATTACCGCTGCCACTCGAGCTAGCGGACCCATTTTCGAAATCAAAATGGCTCGCTCGATTTGGCACATACATTCTTGCTTAACTCCTCTTGCTAACAATTCGTCGGCAAAGACACAAAGCCGTGATCCAACAGACTGTGGAGTAGGAGAACATGTTCTGTCTAAATCATTGCCACCCAGCAAAACAATTACAATGTCAGGTTGTATAGGCGAAATCTGTGCAATGGCATATGCATAACATATGGTTGCCGAAAAGATAGATACGGTCCGGCCGCTTGCTTCTACAGCCCGGACTGCTTTTCGAAGTTCGCAATTAACCCAGGGGAACTAGCTGACTCGACAAAGTCGCCCAACCAATATGCATGAGAATGTCCGATAATAAGTATTTCTAGATCAGAAATCGTAGCCGACATGATTACGGCCGACGCCATTTCTGATCGTCACAAGACTTCAAGACAAAGGAAAACCACGAAGACAAATATTAAACGAGCGATACTCATCTGTAATCGGCGCTCGAACGGTCTTCCTTCCGCGTTTTGGTAGACGTCAACTAAGTGTAACTGTATCTGCGTTTAAATATAATTGATCTATATGGTATACAAACAGTTAAAAAACAAGATTTAGAAGTATCAGGATATACACGACATGACGCACAGATACCTAACGCGGAAGTGTCGGCTTAACCGCTAATCCAAATCGTAGGCTGGGGCTTAATCCTGATATGTCGTGATTGGCTGAAGGCGCTAGGCGGTTTTATTAAGCCAAACAGCTGGACGTAATTATCGCCTCGGCCAGGTACCTCAATACCCGCACTAGGCCCGTCCCAGCCATTGCATAAAATACTGTATGCACTGCGTTCATACCTTCATATATATTGGTTGTAACCGAATAATGTAATGAGAGTCCGTGAGGGCTAGCAATATGTTGTGTAATTATGTTATGGGGTGTATTCTTAGATAACACTTGGCGCCTAGTGTTTGGTCGTGTAGTGGAACAATCCACCTTAGAAACTTGCTGTCAGTCATCCAGTGGAAGATATCTTGAAGACAATCACTATGTTGGTTAAGCTTAAGGGAGCGATTTGTATCCGGGGTAGCTAATGAAATGTAGATCTGAGTATCATCAGCATAAAGATGATGATCCAAGTTATGTCTTTGTATAACAAAGCTTAATGGCGTGGTATAAAGAGTAAAAAGCAAAGGACCAAGAACTGAACCATGGGGAACACCAAATAAAGCCGGCAGTGCAGCTAAAAAGCAGTTCCCAATCTTTATAGTTTGGTATCTATCAGTCAGATATGAAGAAAACCAGTTTAGAGCTGTGCCAGATATGCCGTACCACTTTAATAAGCGTTCAATGATAATGTTGTGATCAATCGTGTCAAAAGCGGCAGAGAGATCTAGTAAGGTATGTGCAGTCACTTTACCATTAAAAAAATAGATAAGCGAGCAAAAAATGAACAACTGTCAAACGCGTTCCAAAAACGCCTTTTGAACGACTGCTAGTACCATTACGGTTCGTCGGATCCCAACAATATTGGTGTCGTTTGAAAGTTTACGCGTTCTGCTATTCAAACATATAAATGGTTTCCTGATAATCATTCCTAAAATTAACTAAAAACTGACCTACAACCGGGCCCGTTCCGGTGTCTTAGACAATGCGAACGACGTTGTTTCGTCGACACAGTTCACCAATCTACCGATTGAGACACCACCAAAGACCGTATATCAATACAAGACGGTGCAGCGCGCGCTATCTACATTGTTCGAGGAAAGTACGTAAGCAATTCGTCCGCCATTCTGGAGTTGCGCGAAGCCAGACCATACGCGTGCAGAAAATGCAGTTCTTTGCATTATCATTGCTCAACATTTTCAATGATAACCTCAATATTTTAATTATATAAGAAATGGTACAGCATTATGCTTATTCTGATAAAACACGACGAAATTAAGTTGATTCAATAAATAATTGCAACGTTTCTACCTAATTTGTGTGCAAATTTCAATATTTTTAATTGTGATAGGTAAAAAACTTCAAGGATTACTTTAATACCTTTCATTTTATATGACGCATCACAGCTTGGTGATTATTCTGATGAAATGAGGTAACTGAACAAATACGCCAACATCACGCGCTGCGGTCCCGCAGGCGCATGCGCTTGCTTCCCGAATGGCGGACAAAAACCTTCAGTGTAGACTGCCATTTTCTCGCTCAGTGACGCCTCCTGTCCAAATAGAGGCTCCTTGATAAGCAGTTCGTCCGCCATTCTGGAGTTGCGCCAAGTCAAACCATATGCGTGCAGAAAATGCAGTTCTTTGCATTACCATTGCTCAACATTTTCAACGATAACCTCAATATTTTAATTATATAAGAAGTGGTACTGCCTGACGATTATTCTGATGAAACACGACGACGTTCAGATGGATCAATAAATAATTGCAACGTTTCTACGTGATTTGTTTGCAAATTTAATTATTTTGAATTGTGATAGGTAAAAAACTTCAAGTATTACTTTAATATCTTTCATTTGATATGACGCATCACTGCTTGGTGATTATTCTGATGAAATGAGGTCCCTGAACAAACACGCTGACATCGCGCGCAGCGGTCCCGCAGACGCATGCGCTTGCCTCCCGAATGGCGGACAAAAACCTTCAGTGTAGACTGCCATTTTCTCGCTTAGTGACGCCTCCTGTCCAAATAGAGGCTCCTTGGACACCACTATCTGATTTCATGGTATAAGCTCCACCCACTTTCAAACGGCTGCTAAAATGACATACGCGAAGTAGGCGTGACGTCACAGTCAGGTATATCAACCAACCAACGCAACGAATTTAGACCCGTTGGGTGGCGTACGTTATTGTGACGTCACGCCGACGTAGATATATATCGGTTTAGCTGCGATCAAAGCACATCAATTTCGCCGCGGTTTAAAAGTGGGTGGAGCTTATAACATGAAATCAAGAAATGGTGAAGTGCGCATGTAATGCAAATGATGAAAACAGCGCCGCAATCGGAAGATTAGTATACTGAGTACCCGCCGCCAATATCGTTCGGAACCGTACAGAACACCGAAAACGGCGTCATTGTAGGTCCGTTTATCGGTGTTCTTTAAACGGTTACTGGGAAATCTAGATGACGCTAGAATAACAAAAGTGCATCCTTTCAAATGATACCAAGATCGTCGGGACAGGACGAGCCGTGAGGATGCTAGCGACCGTAGAATTTCATGTTTTGGACACGTTCTGAGTTGTTCATTTTTCGCTCGCTTATCTATTTTTGCCATTATTAATGTTCAAGGTAATGTCATTATGAACATATAAGAAGGCAGATGTTGACGCGGTGGCGACGATAAACGTAAAGAAGACGCCATTTTTAAAGTTACGCGTCAACACGTGCGTGTGGTTGGTGAGTAATCAAAAGCAGCTGTTGACGCGGTGGCAATAATAAACAAGACGCGATATTTAAAAAGCCCCACATCAACAACATAGTTAAAGGTACGCGTCAACACAACCCCAGAAGACAAAGAGGGACGTCTTTTTAATTAACTAATTAACTAATAGTAATAAAGCGTTCATTGATAATGTCAGTTTTAAAATGTATATTTTTTTAATTGTCTGTTTCACTTTTGGAAGAACGATGGATGAAGTGGCATTAGAGGTGGAGCATAGATATGGTTGTTTCATAGATGTTCTGAAAAAAACTACTGGAGACGTTACACAGCCCATAAGTGAACTTGTGTGTATCTATAATATCCTTTACATATGTAAATGTAGCGGAATGGTCTTTGAAAATCAGTGTGTATTTTGGGCTAGTAATAACTTAACTTCTAATAAATAAACAAGAAGAAACACAACAGGAATACTGTTTAAGAATTTTGAGATTGACCAATCATTTTGTCTTGATGGACCTCTGCGGTTGGTTTCCAAGGAATTAGACTGAATAGAAGTTATCTTCTTCTTATTAGTGTTATTATTACTTATTGAGACCGCGGGTTTGGCTGGAGTTAGCAAATGTGGCAGCATACGATTGGGATGCTTCAAATCAATCAGTCAATATAAATTACTCGATAGTTTATTATACGACTTTGTGCGATCGATATATTGAGTTTGATCCTGCATAGACGGTGCCGACTGTTCTCCTTGTTAAGTATGTCCCTCCAGTCCAGTGTCATGTTACAGGTGAACCAGGGGGCCGCTCCGTCTTGTGATCTTGTCCACACTGTGCCATCAGTGAAGTCACCTCGTCGACGATTTGTGTTATGTATTGTCAAGAATTCAAATAAATATGTATATTACCCAAACAATTTACTATGAAATTGAATTGGAATGAAGTCGTGCATCTCAGTGTGGACATCACAAGACAAGTTCCCAGCCATGTGGAACCTTCAATGCAGACGGGACAAATGGAAGGTCGATCACACAATCTTGTGCACGAAAATGTGACATATCCTCAAACGATTTGCACGGAAATGTAATCCCAATGTTTTCCCAAAACTATTGTTGAGTTAATTCTTAATATAAAATCGAACAGACCCATGCTGTTTGCGAGGATGGCCTTTCTCAGCTTTATATTCTTGTGTCTGTTCAACATCTGCAGGCACAAGATATGCCTCTTGACGCGCTCTGTCATCCTGACGACGAATGACGGCCGCCAAAACGCGTGTCCCTTTTTATACTCTTGGCACATAAACGTACTGAACGCGGTCGTCGGAAAAGATATTCGTGCGCAAGCGCCCTATTTCCGGCGTCTCCTGTTTCACGTCCACCAAGAGATAACCGCAGGCTTCCGACGTGGCGTCTTTGAAAGCCTCCATCATGTATTTGACACTACCCGGATACATCTGTTTTGCCAGGTGATCCACTTGGTCTGCATCCCGTGGGCTCTTGAACGGCACCATGTATTGCGCGTTTAGTCTGATGGTACGGTTTTCTTTCCCTTTCAGAAAAATATACTACAGAAGCTGCACGACTGACGTGTTGCAGTGGTGAGTTTTTTTAGTGAACAAGGTCGTGATCCGACTATTCGTTTCCTCCATAAGGTCATCGAGTACGAGGAGCGTCCTCGTTTTCGGGTCTAACATCTTCGGATCTGGCAAACCCTCTATAAACTATACGTCCGTCGTCATAGATGCGTAGGCGGCTTGCCATTGTCCGTAACACCACATAATCTTCTTGGGGGGCGGATCGATCAAAGACGAGGCAAAACGAAGGAAACTAGTGACGAAAGTGGTCTTGCCACACCCCGTAGAACCGGCTACTATACAGGTAAAAGGGTGCTTCAACGTCGTGTCCATATCGGTGACTGACGCTGGGAGACGGGTGAGGCCTTTTTAATCGTTTCTTCTGTAAAAGTACGCACCTCCATCAACAACTTTCCGAGCCTGTTTTGACCCTCTCTATCCCCGCCCCAGCAACCTCAAAAACCGTCTTTCGACGTCCCCGGTAGCCAACAGGCCGTCTCTCAACTTGTTCGATGCCCCGAACTTAGCCATCAACAGAGCCTTCATACAGTTGACTCTAATGCATTCCCACTCGGCCCCCGTTCTCGTTTTCTTTATGATGTAGCTTCTTCGTTTCGCCACCCACGCCGACCACGCCTCTTTGAAATACTCAGCACCTTCTTCGTCTTCATTAAACATTGCCTTTTTAAACTGATAGGCGTGCTCGATCGACATGAACACCCGGCCGTACGTCTCGACTCGACACGGGTAGAAATTCGAGAGGAAGGAGGCTGATCCACCGAAACGTATAGACGTATCCACTTTATCGTCTTTATGCAACTGGCTGGCCATCTCGTACATACGTTTCTCCGTCACCAGGCTCACTTCTTTAAATGACGATCGCACTAGCTACGCACCTTATATACCACCACCTTACAGCGGGGGATACGTAAATACTACACCTAGGTACAGTATGTTTTCTATTACGCCTACGGAACTATTTCAGCCATATACCTACAAATACGTAAATACTACAATTATGTACTCTTGCCATCGCTAGAGGCGCCACTACACTGTTTGTTTCCGTTATTACACATAACCACAAGATGTCAGCACTATAGTTGTGACAGGGTCAAAATAGTCATTAATCAAACATTTTTTCTAACTAGCTCCTCTAGAAGAGGCGCCCCAACTCCTGTGCTGTTCCTCTGATATTTTTTTTTCGATGGAGGTTCAAACAAACTTATATACTACTAATACCACCACAAGGCTCTCATACACACTCCCAAACCACATTAGGCGCTCAAGAAACCTCCACTTTTATCCACCCTTGACGCTCACAAAACAATAAATCGACCCCTTCTTGAGGTCCACCGAAAACCTCACATTTCACCCCAACATGCACCCCTTCCTTAAATATTGGTGGTCTAATATACCCCATCAAAATATTGGGGTCCTCAGCACTCCAAGCCTCCTAGGTTCCGACGCTTTAGCTACTATTATTTTTCAGTCGTCACCACAGTGTCTGGGACGGTATAATGATGTAAGTTGGCGTGACACATGAAGTGTGCACCCTTCTTTGAGCTATCACGATGCCTGTACGTCTCCCATCACCCCTTTCCTCCATGCATTCGTTCCTGTTTTTGTCCTCCTACGAATTTCAGTCTCCGATCGAGCCGTCATCCACACGTACCCTCCACCTAAGTATAACTATCGCTACGTTCCAGCATCTTCCCCACAGCACCTCCGACTTCTCCAGATTTTCTTCCAGTAGTACGTTATATATATATTATTATTATATCATATATAAATATTTTACGATCATTGATATTTGGATTTTTCGGCCATGACATGAACTACACACGGGTGCTGAACATTCATCACAACTATAGCGCAAGCACAATCCAGACGACGACAATGTGGGGTGTAGCAATTTTGTACACTGAGAATACGATCAAACCGAACAATAATGCGTTTTTGATTATCGGCTGCATGAGAGGAATACTCTACATCTCCGATAGTTTCGCGATAACATCATTTTTAGGAATTCAAGTAGATATTCCAACTCTTGCTGTCTTGTCAATGACTACCGCTGTTTCCGTCTTTTTATCGGTCTCCATCGCCGTATCTGTCGTCGTCTTCATTGTCTCCGCCGACATCGCCGTCTCCGTCGTCATCGTCGTCATCGTCGTCTTTGTTATCTCCGTCGTCGTCGTCGTCGTCGTCATTGTAGTATTCGTCGTTTTCGTCTCCGTTTTTGTCATCGCGGTCTCCGTCGTCGCCGTTTTCGCTGTCTGTTTCTTCGTTTCCATCTTCGTTTCCGTCGTCGTGGTCATTGTCATCGGCTTCGTTGTCTCCGTCTTCTTCGGCGTCTCCTTCTCTGTCGCCGTCGTCCCCGTCGGCGCTATCTACGTCTCCGTCGCCTTCTCCCTCGCCGTCGACGTCGTCTTTGCTGTCTCCGTTTCCATTACCACTGCCATCGCCGTTTCCATCTTCTTCGTCTCCCTTCCGTCGTCGTAGTCACCATCTCCTCTCCTTCGCCATCTTCCCCTGTCGCCGTCTCACTTTCGTTTCCGTCTTTATCATCGCCTTATTTGTCATCGTCTTCTTACCCGTCTACGTTGCCGACGCCGTTTCCATCTTCATAGTTGCTGTTTTCGCCGCCTCTTTCTCCCTGTCCATCGCCGTCGCCGTCGCCGCCCCCGCCATACGATCTACCTTGGGTTTGCTTATCCATTTCCGGACGTTGCAGCTTGATGGATTGTCTATAGAGAGCTCTTTCGTTTGCCAGTCTCCCCAATGGCCAAACGTATGCTCCCATCAATTCCCCTATGTCCTTCCCCCATTGTCTTCCTCTGCTTCTGCTGCCTTCCACGTTTTCTACCATTACTAGTCACTCTAGAGATTGATGCCGTTTCACATGGCCGAAATAACTTAGTTTCTGTTTCTTTACAAAGTTCAATAAAGTCTCGGGTGTAACACCAAGCTCATATACGATGGACTCGTTAGTTTTACGTTCAGTCCACGAAACTCGTAATATCTTTATATAACACTTGTTTTCAAATGCATTTGTACGTTTAGTAATGTTCTTATTAAGAGTCCAGGTTTCGCATCCATACGTAGCAGTTGGAAATATGCAGACTCGGAAAATTCGTAGTTTCATATCTTTGTTCGTTGCTTTCCACAGCTTCTTCATCTCCGTCAACTTATTACTCGCCATTGCCAAACTCCGCTTGATCTCTTTCGTCCCATCTCCATCCGCTTCTTTCAGTGACCCCAGATATTCAAAACGTTCCACTCGTTCTATTTCCTCGCCATCTACTGTCACTTCTGATGGTTATCGACATCCCTTCACATCCATAACCTTAGTCTTCTTTACGTTTAGTTTCAAACCTTTCATCTCGCTTTGCTCTTTAACAGTAGTTATCAGTTTATCCAATCCTTCTTTTGTATTGGATATTAATGCTGTGTCATCGGCATATCTCACTTCATATATCTCCTGTCCATTCACTTTCACTCCATTAAAAAACTTGCTGCTTCTCGTGTCTGTCTCGACTTATCTCAGTCGACTTATCTCTGTCGGGGGGGGGGGACAAAATACACCCCTGTCTCACTCCCTTGCCAACTGGGAACCAATCTGTGGCACCACACTCTAATTTCACTGCAGACTGCTGTCCAACATATAAATTTTGGATAAGTGATGTAATTTTCTGGTCAAATCCCATGTGTATAAAGGTTTTCCAGAGTTCTTGATGACTAACATTATCAAAAGCTTTTGAGTATTCTATGAAACAGATCCTAAGGTCATGGTTGAATTATCTGCATTTCTTAATTAACATCTTCAAGTTGAAAATTCCAGTCCGGAAACCAGCTTGTGTTCTGTTGACTTCACATTCTAATTTTGTTGTGATTGTCTTCATTATGATTTTTAGCATAATTTTGCTCGTATGGCTGATGAGGGATATAGTCCTGTGGTTTGAGCATTCTTGTATGTCATCTTTTTTCGGTATTGGTATAAGGATGGCTCGTTTCCAGTCCATGGGCCATGTTCCATTTTTCCATATTTTCTTGCATAATGTGTGATAGATACCCACGCCTGCTTCGCCACTTGCTCTTATTAGCTCTGCAGTGATGTTATCAGTGCCAGGTGATTTTCCGTCTTTTATACTTTTTATTGCCCACTCCACCTCTGAACGCAAAGGCTCAAGTTCATCTTCTGATTCTGTCCTCTCTCTGCCTTCATCCATGTCTACCTCTTCTGTTTCTTCTTTCTTAAACATGCTTTCACAATATTGCTTCCGTCTTTCAAATTTCTCATCGCTTTCTGTCAGAGTCATTCCCGTTTCATTTTAATACGGTCTAGGCGGACGGTAATAGGTGTTTGAGTTGTCGGATTCTTGAGAGGAATTACATATGTTTTAGGAATTCAAGCATAATATACCGACTCTTACGGTTTTGTAAGTGTAACAATTTATCGTCCCTTCCGGTATATTGCTAGTACCCTAAATCATCGTCGTCGCCACCGCCGTCTTTGTCTCCCTATCTCTATCGGTTTCCGTCTCCATCTTCATCATTATCGTCGTCAATTCCGATATTCACCATTCTACCTTTTGCACATGGCCAGGTGTAGCCTAGATTACTTCACGCTTCTCTCTGTCCACTGACAGTTTCTCAGTAACTACTAAGTCTACACTACAATCGTCTCACCTAATAATAATAATAATAAGATGACTTCTATTGCGCCTAAATCCTTGGAAACCAAGCTCAGAGGCGCATCAAAACAAAAGGGTTGGTCAATCTCAAAATCCATAAGTAGTTTTCCAGTTGTCAACAGATGGGTCAAGGCGCTAGGGAACTACGGTGGGTAAGCAAGGTTGGAAAGATACGTTTTTAAATGACGACGGAATTTTGTAATATTTTCAACTGATCTAACACTAAGAGGAAGCATATTCCAAAGAGTTGGTGCAGCAACAGAAAAAGCCCTAGTTCCAATGTTAGTGTTGACTCTAGGAACAAAAAGTAGGTCAGAACTAGATGATCGAAGCTGGATAGGTTTTCTTACAGGAGTAAGCAATAAATGCAAATAAGAGGGTTGCTTATTGGACAATGCCTGGTATGTAATGGTACAGATCTTAAATAGTATACGATATCGTACAGGAAGCCAATGCAAAGACTTCAAAAGTGGTACAGGGAGAGAAAAACGAGGAGATCTTGTAACTACTCTTGCTAAAAAAATTGTGATATCCTTGCTAGCGATATTATAAAGGAGGGAATTGCAATAGTCAAGTATTCTGCTAACAAGCGCCGTTGCAATAGTCTTAGCAACAGAAAATGACATATACCGACGGATACGGCGAAGATCACGAATATGATAAAAACAGCAGCGACATATTTGAGATATTTGTTGTCGGAAATTGAAGTTACTATCAAAGATCACTCGTAGATTCCGCACCGAGTTTGCTGGCGTGATATACTGATTCAAAATACGCATAGGAAAAAAACCATCCAGTTTACAACGCTGCATTCGAGTACCAATAATGATCAATTCAGTTTTATTTGCATTTAATTTCAACTTGCTGTCAGTCATCCAGTGGAAGATATCTTGAAAGCAATCACTAAGTTGGTTAAGGGAGCGATTTGTATCCGGGGTAGCCAACGAAATGTAGATCTGAGTATCATCAGCATAAAGATGATGATCTAAGTTATGTCTTTGTATAACAGAGCTTAGTGGCGTGGTGTAAAGAGTAAAAAGCAAAGGCCCAAGAACAGAACCCTGGGGAACACCAAATAAAGCCGGCAGTGCAGCTGAAAAGCAGTTCCCAATCTTTATAGTTTGGTATCTATCAGTTAGATACGAAGAAAACCAGCATAGAGCTGTGCCAGATATGCCGTACCACTTTAATAGGCGTTCAATGAGAATGCTGTGATCAATCGTGTCAAACGCGGCAGAGAGATCTAGTAAGTTAAGAGCAGTCACTTTGCCATTATTTATGTTCAAGTTAATGTCATTATGAACCTTTAAAAGGGCAGTCTCTGTTGAATGAAACTGCCTATATGCTGATTGTGACACATTAGTTAAGACATTTGTGCTAATGTGAGACCTTAGACGACTTGCTACAATCTTTTCTAATATTTTGGAAATGAAGCTGAAATTAGAAATATTTATATAACTGTTTAGGTCTTGTTTAGGCAGAGATGACTTCTGAAGTAGTGGTGTGACATGGGCATATTTAAAATCATCAGGAATGCTAGCCAGAGCAAAGTGATGCATTTATAATATTTGTTATAGGTCCAATTAGTGTATCGAGACATGCTTTTAGCAGAATTGTTGGAAATGGATCAAGTGCACAATATTTATTTGGGGAGGACATAATTATTTTCCTAACTTCATCAACTGTAGCAGGATCAAATGATACAAGTTGAAAATTTACTTGTGGAAAGTCCACACTGACATTACTTATATTATGACGTGGGAAAGCAGAACGAATAATACTGATTTTATTCTTGAAATGATTAGAGAACGAATCACATAGAGACTTAATTGACACATGATCAGGTAGCGATGGAGAAGGCCGTCTGTGTAGAATGTTATTGATGCTTGCTTTAACAATAACACAGGCTTTTGTTCCAAAGAGTACTCCAGCGTCACCAGGTCCAACCACCGCCCAATAGATCAGATCCAGTGTTCAGTTTAGTGGACGAGTAAGAAGAAGCTTGATGTTACCATAACGTCATGACATTGCACACATGTAGTTTTGAATGCATCGCTAATAGCCTGATAAGCCTGAAACATTATTGAGCGTATGTAGAAAACAAACATAAGAACATACCTAATTTGTCAATCTCCAGTGTCACCGTCGAAAATATATTGCTGCGTGCAGCTGATACCTGGATCCTAACTAAATAACTGGACAGAACGTTCGACGGGAGTAGGCGCCTACAAGTAGCTGGTTACTGCTATCGTAAAACAAAGAACCAGCGTCAGTATTCCTCTTGCATGTCGACGACGATGACCGTGACATATTGCATTACCCATTCGACGCATGAAAAACAGAGGGAAACCGAGGATAACATATATATAGCTGATATGCGAAGATCGTGATGTTGTAGAGACAACGATGAACTAATGAACGTTGGAAATTGCTCATATATGCTCCGGCGCGGACGACCAATGACGATAATGAATGTCGCCATATCCTTACGAGCGGCAGTATCTCTAAACAGGAATTGCACCATAAAAGTGTACTATTGTAAATGCATGTTTCTATCGTACCGACCATAGAAGCGTTTACCAAACAAAGGGTGCCGCACCCGATCAACTGAAAGCTTGCTAGTGTTAACAGACACGTGAGCCTTCAACACGCCCATTGATAGATAGTATCTTCTTTTTCACCAGGGCACGCGCCGTCTAGCCACGCTGCCGTGGGCAGCCAGGCGCCACCGTCACGCGTGAGTGATCACCGCTCAAAGCTGTTGGTGGACTATTATGTAGCATGTAGTGTCAATCCCTAATGACTGTCGTACTTTCTAAAGAAAGGGGGTTGTTAAGATACACAGTTACAGTAGACCTGAAATATGATATCCGTCCATTAATTAAGTCAGCCAACAAGCTAGTGCCACTCTCCCGCGACACCGGAACTAAAAGCACAAAGATTTTAGCCAATATTTGTATCTGCTCTAATAAGCTGATTAATGATCAAACACGACTTGTTAACATATAAAACCGCAACGCTAGTAGTAGCGTCTTTGCGTAGTCGATCAGTGTTTGTGTGTGGTATGTGCATGGTAGCGTGTGTATATTTAAATGCTAATTTAAAGCATTATTTAGGTTGACCAGTTCATAACTCAAATAACTGTATCTGTTAATATTTCCGACACTACATTTCAAAGGAAACAGTGCAACTTTTTGTTGCTAATCCCTATTAGAGTTAACACAAACTAACCATTTGCAATTACAATAAAAAAGTTTCACGTCAGTGGTTAACTCATAATGCGGTCGGGGATTGGAAGAGTCTAACATTGTTTATCCTGGAGACTGACATTTTGTGTTTGTTAAGGCATACAGTATACTGAAATCAATACAGCATACTACATGGTCATTCATAATGTATCCATAATTTGTGTATAATTCGATACTGTGAGCATCCATGAAATAAATCGCAGTCAAGTCAAGCTTTTAAAAACACAATAATATAAGAAAGTCAACAGTACATGCACACACGAACGCTCATTCTGTAACAGTGTAACTGTATTACTTTCGCGGAATTACCAAACAAATCTTCATCCACATCCTAACATATTTTTACGTGGAGACAATAGGCTTTCCAAAAATATATTACTTGGCCGTCTTTTCTTTAAGTGAAGTAGGTAAGCGACCATTGTAATGTTTGTAATGTTAAGACGTTTGCGGAAGGGCACAATTTCGAAAATTCATCATTTGACGGAGACCATGTTTGATCTTGTATTCGCGCTTACTGCATCACGTGGCAACTCTGGACGGTGATACAACATAAGATGTAGGGCAGCGGACCGCGTCACTGGATGTCCACGTATTTGTATTCAAGGCAAAATCTAAGGTTGTGTGAGCCGTGCTTTGAAGAGACACCAGTTCCTTGGTGGAAGTAGAAACCAATCAAGTATGACATTAGTGGAAGAGATTATTCAAGGAGTGCCAATTTCATCGACTGTTTGTTTTTGCTGCTGACAAAATCTGTCAATATGATACAGTTGGACAACAGAGCTGTGACAGTAAGGCCTTATAGCTCCACACGAGCACATAAACTTGTGAAAAACCCTTTATATGGAAAGGACAATTAAAGTCATACATAAATGCACTCACACGTGTGGTAAACAAACTGGCACATGTGTTAAAACAGCAGGTGAAACAAGAAATTTATGAATGGTACCAAGGAAGGCATTCATTGATGTGTCCTACGCGTTGGACCGTTCAAGCAACAGTAACGTATAGCATCATACAAATTACTCCGCTCTTAAAGACATACGTGTAGTCCTACATTGTCATACTGATAACTATGCTCACATTTTGAATGTCAAACAGTCAATATCAAGTATGTACTGTATGCCTATCCTGACAGAATTTGACTTAGTTTCGCTAATATCATCAGTTAAGCGGAAGAGAGATCAATTGAAGAACCTACACTATCGATACGCAAATCAGTAGCCCTGGCTAAATTTGACTGTACAACGTAGCGCCATAATACTTTCAGATACCAAAACCCCCATATATAGCAACTACTGCTGCTCATTGTGTCATTATCAAAGAAGAGTTCGGTCAACGCATCTGCATTATATACATGAACTTGCCAGCGGCAGCTGGTGAAGACGCATACAAAGACGAATAAAAAACGGTTATTTGTTTCTATGGCAGTAATTTTGATCCGTAATTTTGTTTATCTATGGCAGTATTTTTTATCAGGTGGAGATACATCTAAACCCCACAATATTCCAACCGTGCTAAATGTGAAACGTTCTAGTATGTTATCTAGCATAAAACTGGCTGAAAATAGGCTGAAACTAAGGATTTTGACACTTTGTGTGGTCCACGATTGAGAACACTAGTGTGTGTGTGTGTGTGTGTGTGTGTGTGTGTGTGTGTGTGTGTGTGTGTGTGTGTGTGTGTGTGTGTGTGAGTGTGTGTGTGTGTGTGTGTGTGTATGTGTGTGCATACATTAAATCGCTGTTACAATGTCGTTTCCCAAGTTCGTAAATCACTAGTTCGAATTGCTTACTATTTTACACAGTTAAGAGACTTCGGAATAAATTATAAAATTAGTTGCGATCATTTCACCTCGATGTAACTGGTAATGCTCAAGTGCTTATTATAGCGGCACGCTATTTTGCCGTCTGCCATTGACTTCACGCCAATTAGGTAAGCCACCTTCGTCTTCGAAATTTAACTATGTTTTATTAAAGCATGATATATGCCAACACAATCCCCCTTTTCCATGCATGATGATCCAAACGTATATTGAAACGTATATCAATTAATCGTATCTTTAAACGTATAATAGTCTGCCATTTCGCTAAGTTGATAAAGCATAGATAAACGTCATCCAGTCAAATAACAATTGCTCCTGTGGCCTGTTAACAAATTGTTTTTTGAAAAGGGCATTTACGTTGTTTATTCCCACATATTTACAAAAACGTGATTGACAAAAATAATAAGTCTGTCTAGTTACTAGTAGCCTATACTAGGAATAGGGGACGGGCTCCGGGCTAGGTTCTCGGGTGGGAATTAAACATAGGCCTTATTATTACCATCGTGGGATATGACCATATTAAATACCGGTCTTGACAACATAAATATTGGGTTTTATGAAAAAAGAATGGTGAGCAACTATCCTTCCAAGGCTAAGCTGACGTCGTTGTGGATTACACTGTCGCCGTTATATAAAAAACCTGCAATTGTAGCGATTTTAATTTATAATTTGTATGCACTTGTCATCCAGTATAGGTCGTCAGTAACACCACTCTCCATTTTAAAGTTTTTGTGATGACGTCTTCCGCAAAGCAACGTCAATATTTCGACAACTACATCCGGTATGGATTTACATACATTATTAAGAGTGTGCGTCAGCTTCCGCAGTGCGTAGTATGCACTGAGGTCCTACCCGAGGGTTCCATGAAAAGAAGCTTCCTTAAGTGGCACTTGAGTGGATGTCAGCCGGAGTTCGCCAACAAAGATGTTGCCTTCTTCAAGCAAAAGGAGGTTGGAGTGAAGCGAGCTCGTCTCGATTACACTGACCAATTCAGTCAACACAATCACGCCGGTCTACGAGCCTCATATACGGTGGCGTTGAGGATTGCTCAAGAAAAAAAGCCGCACATTATTGCCGAAGAACTGATCCTCCCCTGTAGCAAGGACATAGTTCGGTGCATTATTGCCGAAGAACTGATCCTCCCCTGTAGCAAGGACATAGTTCGGTGCATTATTGGCGAAACTGCTGAAAAGAAGCTCAATTCGGTGCCTATCTCAAACAATACTGTTCAATGGCGAATATGTGAGATGGCGGGTGACATCAAGCAGCAGGTGGTTGCTGAGATACGGGGCCATCTGTGAGTCAGTTCGCAATCCAGCTCGACGAATCAACAGACGTGGCTAACTGCGCCCAGCTGCTCGTCTTTGCACGCTACGTACGAAACGGGGACTTCAAGAAAGAATTC